>OY776296.1:18057656-18396190 GCA_963675345.1 Trididemnum clinides | reverse complement strand
CCAAGCTATACAAATTAAGAAATTTAATCTACAACTCAACAAGCAACTTTATGCCAATGGTTCTTTGGTTTTGTTAAAGGTGTTCTAATATTTGTTGTTGAATGGACTACGCAGCTGCTGTCTTCATGCACACTTTTGGTTTTATGATTCGCCTATGCTACGTTCTCTTTTATAATGTCATCTACATTACATGCATTAAGTCTATTACGCCATATTTAGTTAATTGATGTGGTGGTAATCTTATTAGTAGTTTAAAATGCAAATTCATTTCTGATTTCTACGTTACAGTGTTAGCACCTTATTTTTATTCTCAGATGAGGGCCATGTTGATGAGCTGGTAATATTATTCAATCTTAATGTATAATTTAAATTGCACAACATATCGGTATATTCTCCGCTGAGTCTTGCCATTTCCAGTAAGTTACACTAAGCAAATGCGATGGATTAACAGCTGCTCAATGAATATTTTCATTCAATGGGCAATCAGAGTTGTTGAGTAGCTAGTATGCATTTTTGGCCCAAATAACTTTCGATCATGAAGACAAAATCTTGTTGTGCATTGACATTGTAAAATACACTTTTCAGTGTTTATAATCAGTATTTGTTGAACACTTGGGACCTCAAAAAAGATGGTAGCCAGGTTTTATGAATAAAAGAGCTTTCTACTAACATTCAATGATTCATTAGGCCCAATGCAAGGATATTTTAAATAAGCCAATTTGTTTCATCACTGCCTAGAGGTATTGCACAGCATTTCTATTCATAAAGGTGCTTTAAGCATCAAAAAAGATTGCAAAGCACTGTGTTTGTATAGATCCAAGCATTAAGGTCGATCAAGGGTACACAGTTTTTATATGAACCACATTTTACTAATCTGAAACCTTGATTAATGGCTTAATTGAGACCGCACTTGTCTAATGCAATGCTTATTGACTGTTTCCACAGTCATGACCCTTTCTTTCTTTTTAGGCAGTGGCTATTTCGCCGTCGACAGCAATTTGCCCTTGGAATCTATTTTGCCGTAGTCAAACACGTGTGTTTATATAGCCATATTTGCTACAATTACACCAGTGACATTGTGATGTAGTGCAGGGGTTGGCAACCTACAGCACGCGTGCCACACTTGGCACGCCAAGCAATTTCCAATGGCATGCAGAGCCTTCCCAAGTTGCACAAAATGTTTTTATTATTCACACGGAAGTTGCACCAATTGGAGCTACTGGGTCTATAAAAAATAGCCCAGTAGTTCTGATTGAATTCGTACACAATATTAGATACTAATGCCACCTATGGATAGGGTTACCACACGTCCCGCTTTTTCAGGGCCTGTCCCCACTTTTTGATCGAAAATCCGGCAAACCCAAAGGGGTGGTCTCCAAAAAAAAAAAGGTCAGCACCTGTGTGATTGCAGAAATTTTTGCATGTTTGGGCCTATGAATCACACCAAACCTGCTGCGAATCAAGAGATGACCTTTTTTTTTTTTTGGAGACCACCCCTTTGAGCGTGCCGATTTTGTATTGACAATAGTTGAAAAGCCCATAAATTTGGCCTGGTGCAAGGTTGCCATCCATTGTCCGGCATTTTGCATTTCTAAATATGGTAACCCTATATATGGACTATGTCTGGTTTATTGTATATTAATGTATTAAAATGTATGAGCTTGGCACACTGAACGATTTCAAAACTTAAGTCGGCACACAGTTAGCAAAAGCTTGCCGACCCCTGATGTAGTGGATAGTGCGCTGGTCTTGAGATACCATGGTTGTGGGTTCGAATCTCAGCTGGCAGGGCATTAAAAGAAAGGCAGTGTACACTGAAAGGGCAGGCCCGGTATGTAAATGTACGGGGCAGTGTACAGGGTGGGGGATAGAGACCTGGGGGTGCAAAATTTTTTGAATTGGTTTTTTAAATTGACCAATCAGAAACGACCAAAAGCCAATGTTTAGTACGTCATTAAGATTGACCAATCACAAATAACTCACAGCAAAATAGTCTCTGAGGGTAAAATGCTGTCGACGGCAAAATGGCCACTGCCTTCTTTTTATGTGAAGGCAATTGTTTTGAAATGACACGTGATGTTCGTCAAGGTTAAGATTAAGACCTTTTTTGTTGGGGGCCAACATTCTGAACTTTGATTTTGTTGCAGACAATTTTTACAAGACTAATCACAGGCAACACTTTGCACATCTTTGCCGTAGATACTTATTGTTGCCAACAGCACAGAAAACTTGGACCTTATATTCTGAGACAGATTTGAATTCTTACCATAGCTTACTGGTAATGAGTAGAATAAAGCAGCCGGTTTAGTAAATGTTTGTGCTATATAAAAAAGTTGAGGTTGCATACAGGCAAGTAACACATTGGGGTTAACATCAGGATTGGGATTTCCTATTTGCAAGATATGTAACATAAAACAATGACCTACTTTCCTATATATATCCACTCCATCACAACAAGGGACTTCCTACATGCAAATCAAGCTTATGACTTACCTGTTTGCAACATTACTTATACTTATAAGCTATAACTTACCTATATGCAACAACACTTCTCCATATGCAACAAATGTTACCAATGCCTTTCAAACAATGTTACTAACACCAGTAAAAGTCTAACATTACCTGCTCCAGGTGGTCCATAAACAAGAAGATGAGGAAAATCACCTTTCTTGACAAGCTTTTTTAAATTTTCTGCTTGTTCCAAATGATAATCAAGCTTAGACAAACTTTTTGGACGATACTTATCCACCCATAAACTCATTTTAGTTTAAATATACATACACAGATGTACCAGTAATTAAAAAAATGTGGTGATACAATCTGTAGTTGATCAGTGCCAAAAACAGAAGAGTGAAGAGGAAACTCACAATTGATTAAACACAAAGTTATGAAAAAAGGTACGCATGACATATTAATTTGTTTAAATTTAGTCTACAGTTGTAAAGTACAGTGAAATGTCTCACTTGAGTAGCCGGTTTCTAGCCTTATTTTGATATGACATGAGAAGAACTTAACCGATTCAACTCATCAAACACAAAGAACAGGGAGTTTACAGGTTTAGGAGACTGCAAAGGGCCATCACAATCTTTGAGCCACCAGACATCCATACATGTTGTGGTAGTTGGCACAAATGGTAAAATTAAAGTTTACGTATGTAAATTATTTAAGCTGAAAAATGATGGAAAAAAAGAATATCTATGTTTATTATCTATATGTACAGCAAAAATAATTTACATACGTAAACTTTAATTACCACTCCCCCACCCTGTGCACTCCCTTCCAGTGTACACTGCCCCGTACATTTACATGCTGGGCCTCCTGCCCCTCTGGTGTACACTGGGTTTTTCAGCTTAAATAATTTACGTACGTAAACTTTAATTTTACTGCACAAATTGCACGTTAAACCAAAATGTACCCCAAGTTTTAATGCAAGTGCAAGTTATGCTCATCTAAGCCACTTGCAATATAATGCTCTAAGCATTTGTTAGTACCCTAATCATTTTATGATAAACTAATGCTTAGTTTGACCAACTACAAACCTAACGGTTAGTTAGGTATGTAAAGCCACCTGCTTACTTAGGCAGATTGATGTTGTGCAATACCAGTACCGTATTTCTCTGTGGGGATGGCACTAAACAGAAGAGATAGAGGTTGGCCACTGTACTTGCAACAAAAGTTTGTGGAAACGCAGAGTTTCACAAAAAGCATTATAGGGAATTGAAAACTACTGAAACCCAGATATTTTGCCAAATGCAGAGCAGTATTAAGGTTGGGATTAGTTGCAGATAGAATTAGGGTTAGTCTGAAAATTACCGAGAAGTAGCATCCTAACACTTTTGCCATAACAGCAAACTGTACCATACCTGCTACACATCTTTTAAAAACTGTGTTTTTTACAGAACTCCTACAAATTACTTTGCTACCTTTTAATAGATGCATTTTATAGGTTTCTTTGCCATTAATGGTATTTTATCCTTTAAGGCTATTTTGCCATCACCATTTGTGTGTTTAAACAGCAATAATTGCTACAATTCAGGCAGTGACATTGTGGTGTAGTAGGTAGTGCAGCTGACTTCAAATGCAATAATTATGGGTGGAAACCTTTCTGGCAGGGTAGGCCTAAAAAAAGGCAGTGATCACTGAAGGAGGAGCCTGGTATGTAAATGTAAGGGGGAGTGAACACTGGGATTAGAATTTTTCTAATGCATCATTTCAATTACCTAATCAGAAACGACTAAAAGTCACATGTTCAATACCAGTACGTCATAAAAATTGATCAATTACAAATGTCTGACAGCAAAATAACTAAAAAATTTAAAAGGCAGTGGCTATTTTGCCGTTGACGGCAATTTACCCTCAGAGACTATTTTGCCATGAGTTATTTGTGATTGGTCAATCTTAATGACGTACCTGGTACCAAACATGTGACTTTTGGTCGTTTCTGATTGGTCAATTTAAAAAACCAATTAAAAAATTTTGCACCCCCAGGTCTCTATCCCCCACCCTGTACACTCCCTTCCACTGTACATTGCCCTGTACATTTACATACCGGGTCTGCCCCTTCAGTGTACACTACCTTTCTTTTAAGGCAGTGGCTATTTTGCCGTCGACGGCAATTTACCCTCAGAGACTATTTTGCCGTGAGTTGTTTGTGATTGGTCAATCTTAATGACGTACTAAACATGTGACTTTTGGTCGTCTCTGATTGGTCAATTTTAAAAACCAAAAAAAAAATCTTGCACCCCCAGGCCTTAACCCCCACCCTGCACACTCCCTTGCAGTGTACACTGCCCGGTACATTTACATACCAGGCCTGCCCCTTCAGTGTACACTGCCTTTCTTTTAAAGCCCTGGCCAGCTGAGAATCGAACCCGCAACCATGGTATCTCAAGACCAGCGCTCTATCCACTACACCACAGAGTCACTGGTGCGTTAATAGCAAATTTGGCTATATAAACACACGTGAATGATCACGGCAAAATAGATTCCAAGGGCAAATTGCCGTCGACGGCGAAATAGCCACTGCCTTCTTTTAAAGCCCTGCCAGCTGAGATTTGAACCCACAACCATGGTATCTCAAGACCAGCGCTCCATCCACTACACCACAGTATCACTGGCGTAATAGTAGCAAATATGGCTATATAAACACACGTGAATGATTACAGCAAAATAGATTCCAAGGGCAAATTGGTGTCGACAGCAAAATAGCCACTGCCAATTTAAAATTCTCATTGTCAATAAATTTATGTATCTCTTTTCTAAATTCATTAATTTTAAATTATGAATTTAGTGATTGATGAAGGTATAAAGGTTTGCGACTACTGACTAATGGTACTTTTTAGTTTATTGTGGTAGACAGGTCTCCTCAAATGTAATCATACACCACAACTATGGGACAAAAAATAGGCTAAATTGTAAAGTCCAACCAAATTTTCCTTATCACTGCGCTAATGCAAGCAATATGCTGTCTACAGGTTTTTGGACCGGTGCAATTCATAACCTATTGGCCTAGCTACTTTATTATCAAACTCGTATCCACATTTGACCATCTTGCCTATTACGGCAGAACTTGTCACAGTACTCTTTTTTTTTATTTGGCGGGAAAACTAACTTTTTAGAAAAGAATTAGGAATCAAAATAAGATTTAGGAGCAAAATTAATAAAAAAAAATTAATTTGGTGTACCGTAAATGTAGAACCAGAAAAAACCCACGCAGCAAAAACCTTGAAAGCATTTTTGAAAAAAAAAATCATATTTTATACTTTCTGAAATTAATTTTGGTATTGTCGTGAGTTCGTTATTTTTTATTTCTATGTAATCCAAGGCTAAATCCTCACTCAATATAGAGTTGTTCCTTTTTATTGGTGGTAACAATCAGTAAATATATTAACTGTTAGCTCTAGCTACGAGCTAATCGATTTCTAGTTGTCGTATTCTATCTGAGATAGGGCTACAGGGGGTAAAGCAGCCTGGGGAATGGGCACGGTATCAGCTCAGCAGCAGACGAATATGATATCAACGAATATATTATACTACTGTGAACAACTACAATGCCCCAACAGCACCCAGCAGCATGCACCACGTGAATCAACACACTATTATTAATTTGGGTGATGCAGGCTGGGTTCCACAGCAACAATAAATACGGTAGACGGTCACCGGTATCAACACTATTTTAACTATCGTAAGCGCAAACAATGCATGCAAAACCTACCACTAAAACACCTTGAACCTGTAGCTGCAAGGAGAAAGGCAAATAGATAAAGATGCTAGGCCTAGGTAAGCCAGGCCCAGCACTACGAAGCACACTTCAAATACCATACATTGTAGGCTACCATACCTAACTATATCATGAATAGATACATCACTACTAATCACACTAAATTAGCACAGGTTCTACCTAGAGTAACTGGATAGCGACTAGTAAAGAAATTACGTAATCGCTAACCACGCCAAGAACAGTATCTGGTAACCGGAAAGCACTAACTCTACACATTATCAAAGGATCAATGTACACATAGAGCGAAGTGGCGCTAACATTAACAGAACCGAATTATAGCAAAATGGCTAGTTCCACTGGAGTGGGACCAATGAAACAAAATTATCACGACTAAAATTAATCAAAAACTCAACATCAAAAAAACAAAAGCAAAAAACATATCATTAATGCTCATAGAAGTTGTTGGGCGGTCAAATGCTTTGCCAAAGTTGTTTGAATATTGCTTCAGTATCAGCGCTGCTAGGCGCTTAAGTCCAAAATTTGTTTTATAGATCCCACATTTCTCTTATTTGGTACGAAGCTTTTTTCAAGACTTAGTGCAACCCCCTAGTAAGGATACTTGGAGCACTTATTTTCTTAGCTGAACTTCCGTGCCTTGTCACCAAAAAATAGCAAAAAGGGCTACACTTTACCAAAATGAATTGCATCAGATCACCAGGTTGGCCTTATAACCGATGATCAAGCAAAAATTTTTTTTCATATGTACGATTTGACTCAGTGGTAGGCTACAGACCTTCTGACGTTTTTATTTTTATTAGTTTTTCCTCAAGCTATGAAATTCGTAAATCATGCCTACCTCCAATACAAATTTCCTTACTCCTCTAAATCACGATGGCGTATAATTTTATTCGCTCTCTGTACTAAGTGCATTGAAACGCAAACTTAAAAAAAGTTTTGAAGGACGTTAATATGGTTGATAAATTTACAGACCTAAGACTTAAGAGACCTACCCTAGGCTTACCAATAAGGGAAATTTTTTAAATTTTATTCCAAGTTGATAAGCCTCCAGCTTCGCCGATGTTTTTTGCTCCGGGCATAAACGCGAACGAGAGAGAGAGAGAAGGCGAACTGGCCCGGAATCTAGCATCTACAGTTGTCATTGCAATAGATTAGATTGTGGCTTTAGTCGGTAACCCACCGACCAGGGCTTAGGGATCCCAGGACGACAGATATTTCAGACTTCTACTTCAAGATTTCACAAAAAATTTGTTTCACTTTGCATCACGTGATCAATTTGTCTTACGCGTAGTGGTGGAGACTGGTCAGCCACATGAATAAAAAAATGTGCTCAAACTTTTGACTTCTTCCACAGATCAGTTATTAAAATTTTTGTACTTGCCATTGCATTATCAAAACACCAGATATCCATTGGTATGTTGGAGTGGTAATATATCATTTTAAATTAACAAGAAGCATATCAGCAATAGATATTACTCTTTACGTTTTCTGTCGAATTGGATAAAACTGTACAGCTACTGCCCGCGGCTGTTTTTGCTAAAATATGATCATACAACATTCCTATATCACTTAACATTATGTATTGAAGTGTACAAGAAAAAAAAATAGAAAAAAGATACTTAAAAAAACGCTTATATGCTTAATTGCGAGTGGCGTCGTCGATAAAACTCTATCCATTGCAAAAATTGTTTTATCGAAAAAACTTTTTTGACCACGTTTCTACTGTCAGTACTTTTTGAGAAAATGAACAAAATAAACTTCACAGTCAATAATTCGTTGTGACATCATCTAATGTCCTAAAGAAGTACATTTTTTTTAAGCTGATAGTCGAGCGCTGCCTTTCGTTTGGCAAGAAATTGTCTTTCTTTGTCGGAAATGCGAATTTTAGAAGAACTGTTCTCAATTGTGACGTCATCATGAAGACATCAGCCCCCAAGACACCCACACCAGGATGGTGACTAATCGTGTCGAGTTTAAAGTGTTGTACACCCAGTGATTGCGTCGAAGTTAAAATCACACCCACACTCGTATTAACATCCAACCACCAATACCGTGAAAGTTGAGACTTTGCTAAGATCAGTTTAAAAACTCATGGTTAAATTTACTAGACGATGAACATGGAAGGAAGGATTGGTAGGGCTTTCTATCAAAGGCAGTGCCATCCGGACAAGCAAAATCCGTGTGTTTTTTATATATCATTGTGCACTGTACCGTATCGTGGGTGCCCTCTATTGGTATCTAAACGAATAATGTTAGATAAACAGATTGATGGGATGCACAATCTATCCTGCGCACGACCAAAGGCGACTCGTTTTTTAGCGTTTCCAGTGGAGTAGAGTAACCTGCTTTAGAAATAAGGGCAAGCAATCTATATGCGTTTCTTCATTAAACGCAAAATAAAGCCACGAGTGATGAATTGGTATGTTTTATGTCAAAAGCAAAAGCAAAAGAAAACAAAAAGAAAAACGAAATACGCAAATCACAGTGGAAAATGCGATTAAACGTAGGTTTTATTTGGCCTTGCCACTTGGACTAGGGGGTGACAACTTTTTACGACCTGAGCCATTCGGGGCAGATTTTTTCGGGAAACAGAGCAATGAGAGTCACAAAATATCTTTTTTTCGGGCGAATCAACTTTTTTTTTTAAACTCAGTAGAAAACGTTTAAGGTTATAGAGCTAAACTTTTTCAAAGTGATTGTTTTTGTCGAAAAACTAATGAGAAAACTTTTGGAGGTTATATTTTTCAAAAGAAAAAAACAGACCCATGGCCCATATCTTGAAGTTCATTTTTTCAGTAACACTGATCTACGCCCATGGATTACAAAATATATTTTTCAAAATCTAAGAGAGTCGCAGTTGAAGGGCGAAAGAGTCGCCGGTTGCCGAGTCATGACTTGCACACGCATCATTTCAACCAAATATATCTTCTGATGTGTAGTTCAAATAAAGAAATCCATCATCGTCCACGTACTGATCGTATACCTCTGCCATCGTTAGTGTCATGGTCGGCATATTTTTTCCGGCAATTGTAGTATAAAAAGCTTGGCTTGATCCTATGTAAAGGCGATTTCTAAAAAATAATTTAATCTGTAAAGCTTGATAATGGTTTATTGTGTGAAGTTCGCAAACAGAACAAAATCATTTCTCTTAGTGAAAACTTGCCTAGGCTTTGGTCTTCATCTTGTCAATAATATAAGAAAGCAGAAGTTGCTTTAAGACAAAATGAATTAAAAAGTTACCTCATAAAATTTACTTCGAAATGAATTAAATTTTATTTAGGGGTGTAAAAAATTTCTGCATTAGTTTTTCTTCTAAAAATGTGTTTCGTTATCTGAAAACAACCTTTTTAATGGAAACGACATTCCTGCCAAAAATATTCGATTTGATAGATTTCTGAAGGTATAAATGACCGCTTTTGATTCCCAATGAGAATTGTTTTTAAGTGAAATATGCACCCAAATAGTCTTTGATTTTAGGGCTGAATTATTTTTTTTATTAGGCCTAGCCTGTAGGCAGAGTTATGCAGTCACTTCAAAAAACGTAGCATTCCTTTCATTCTGCGCTACCTGGTTTAAAAAAGCATCAATCTCTCTCCGTATTTTTCTAAACCGCAGCTCTTTAACCGAGGTTCTGCGGAACCCTCCGAGGGGTTTCGTCAGCTTTAAGAGTTCCGCAAAGTTTCCTTGAGTTTTGATTTTTGCATATGAGCATGAATCGCAAGCTCAAGCATAAATCGAGTTTACGCACTAGCAAAATGTAGTTTAATCTTTGGTTGTTACTGTTTTTTTTAATTTTAATCAAATAGGGTTGCGCGACTGTTGCAAAACTTGGTATAGGGCTCCTAGCGGCCAAGATTTTAAAAAGCGCTGCTCTAAACCCAGTTACGTTTACCTTTCCAGCTCTGCTAAAACTCCACACAACTACACTCTCATTCAAATCGCTTTTTACTTCGAGTTTAAATTCAGATTCGGGGTCAAAAAATAATCCAGCAAGTGAACTAAACATCAAGCAAGGTAAAAAGAAACAAGCAAAACAAAGCAATAGCGCGCCAACTCAGTTTAGGAGCGGAGTTACCGCTATCAATCTGCAACCAAAATACATGTAAAAACGGCTCTCCCACTCCGCACTCCTCAAAAGCAAACGTCGCTGAGCTTGATCATTCACTCCAGAAATGTATCATGCTCCTGCCTACTTTCTCCTACAGAATTGCATCGAGTATAAAGTTACGGTGTTTGTTATATTCACCAATACGACATCTGGCGTTAATCAAACAACATTTGTTTTGGCCGGAGTGGGCATACTTGTTAGCAGTAATTGCGATTAGGAATTCTTCTGTTCAGAGCTTTCAACAAACGGAATTCTATTTAAATAAAGACTTAACTAAAGATAACTTGTTGAAGGCCAAATTGATTTTAGTAATTTTGACCGATTTGATGATTAAACTCAATGCATTTATGTACCACGGAATTGTCTTGAAAGTATTTTTCTGCGTGGGCTTGATAGGTAATTCTAATAAAATTTCGAATGAATTTGCATTGAAAGCACTCAAATGATGCATTTCATAATTGGAAATAGTCGCTTATGATGATTAAAAACTATCGCATTTTAGAAAATTGGGCTCTTCAGTGACACTTAATAATTGGTTTATGGGTCGTCATTTGGAAGATGTCAGTTTGATACCTTGCACCGATAAATTGTCCATTTATGTGCGCATACAATATTTTACTTGTTTGAACAATTCTTGCCAACCAAAGTCATTGGAAAGTTTTGTCATTTGTTTTTAGCGCACTTGTTATAACCGCGATGCCTGCAGTTTTTACTTTTCAAAAAAATTTATTTCTGCAAATTGCAAAAAAGTCATTTTCCCAACCATTCCCAATACAAGTTTATAAAACTGCTGCAACACCATTTCACTCTGGTTGTATATGTTTTCATCTCAAAAAATTTAATCCTTGAAAAGGGAACCTGTGCCACCCCTATAAGATTAGATGAGCCATTTTTTTTATTCTAAACTTCTAAATGGGTTGGTTTTTCTGTTGTTTAAATCCCTGAATAATTGGGCTTCTGTTGAAAATAATAACGGAATGAAATAGCAAAATCTTACCGCAATATGGTCGTGAACTGTCCCAAGCTCATATCCTGAGGAACAAGGTATTTTGTCTTCTCTAGTTGTTGCAAATGTCTTTCTTTTTTGTGGCGCTCGGCTATTACCTATATTCACAGATAACATTATGATTTGTGCTAGCACGAACTACGTGTTTTCGCATGCACAAATTGAAACTCAGCACTTTCAAGCAATCACCAATTACTGGACAACATGGGGTGGCTTCGTATCTGGTGATACTACATATAGTGTGACATTCATACAGCACCTGGTCGCTAAGAATTTTCCCTCTTTTAATTTGCGATTGTTGAAAAATAGGTTATTTTTTGAAATTTTCTAGTGACACTTTAAAAGTCTGCATGCTGTGACGCCATTAATTCATACAGCAGTTTTTGCTATAAGAGGGCACTGACCACTTCGAAGTCCAAATGAAGTTGTTTTAAATGATATGGATACATTTTAATTAGATTTTCAGTGCTTTACTTGAAATCTGATTGTCATCACCCGGTATCGTAAAACAACGAGAGTGCGACACCAAAAATTTTCCTCGCCAGGTTAACTTATACAGTAGAAACAGCTATGCCCAATTAAGGAGGGGGGGAATAAAAAGACATCATTAGTTGCGCCTTTAGGCACTATGCACGGCTTTAGCGGTAAATTTCCAGATCACCGCTTCAGACCATCAAGCTGTACAGTGAATCGCGGTGCAGAATTACAAAGATTTTAAGTATATGATGGGGTGATGGGAAAGTAATTCGTCGTAATTCATTGCTTTGGAAGCAAAAATGGATAAAAAGTTAATTTAAAAAAAAATGAACAAATTATTTCTCGCAAAAACTTCTTTTCATCGCTGCTTGCCTTCCCTTTAAGATCAGTAAGACTACATTTTATCAATTTACATAAAATTGCTTTACCGGAATTTTCTGCGGGTATTTCGTCCGTATAATATCCACTTCCATTTGACGAACATCTAAACAAATAAATTGTAAACCTAATTATCAAATATTTTTCAGAAGGTAGGGTTTTGCGGTAGGTCGTTGTTTTGTAAACGTTTCTATTTTTGTACAATCAGCTGTCGATCTATCTCAACTTCGACCATTGATCCTGAGATCAATTGGAATACAAAGAAGCATGACAGTCGAGATACATGTATGTCCCTGAATAACAGAGCTAGGTTTTACAGCGAAGACCAGTCACCACGCAACACGCACATCTCTATGTGGCGTTCACTGGGAAGGGGATGGTCTTCACGGCGTTCACTGAAAAGAGTGATAAGGGGGGACAAACGGGTCAGTTTCCCCTGGAATTTTGGTTGTAACACAACTGAACGAAGTATTGAGTTAAATTTCGTAAAGTAGGGAGATAGTGCATTTTTCCTCCCTGGAAAAGTTTCAGGGGACGCCCCTGCCTCATTATAGTCAACAAAACTTTGGTCCAAATCCTGTGTTGCTGTTTGGGGTGATTACTTGATCATTCTTTATTGAATTAAATAGGCATACTGCGAAGAAAGTCAAGTATGGCCGAATTTTGCAGTTTTTATTGTTTTGTTTTCTTTTTGCTTTTATTTATTGTTTTGTTTTCGCATGTGTTAGTCATCCAGATTTTCTTTGATATACAAAGTGCGGCAAAGGTAACGCTTGTTTGTTATTTGAGTTTTCTGATTTCCACACGAGCTCCTTTTTATCTTTGAAATGTGCCTTTTTTGCAAGCAAGTTTTCTAATGAGGCCCAATAATTGTTTCTTTTTTATTTCAGAAATTGTTTATTTTTCATCAAATAATTTCATACTTGATAAATACAAAAAGAGCATTAATTTGACCGCACCCTGTTTGGTTGTGGGGCGGCAACACTATATTCAGTAGGCGAGGTTAAGGGCAATGGCCCAACCTGAAGTGCATGGGTGTTTGGCATAAGCAAAAAACGAAATTTTGTTTCAAAACATCGATCTTAAAAAAGTCTTCACGCTGCTTCGGAGACTGTCACTTTCAATTTGATCTCAAAAAAAGTTCCTAATGCTCCGTCTCCGCTTTCAAAAAAATGTCGAGCTCATATATATTGAATATCGCGTGACAATAAGTTTAAGCTTATAGAATGATCTCATCAAATTTGTTTCTACGTGTGCCAGTGCGTAGCGTCATGTTTAGAAAACTAAAGGTCATATCGCTGCCTTCCAATCCTATCGCATTTTCCCCTCATATTGTTGTCAACGTTTTTAGATTCGTTTAAAATAAAAGTAATTTATTGATATAATATTCCAATGATATCCCCAGAAGCGTTGGGTAACTGTTCCATCAGTCGGCGAGGTAATCTGTAGCACCAACTTTCGACAATTTTTTTGAAAAGAAGCACAGTTTTGTAGGTTTCTGTGTCGTTTTATTTGGAAAAAGTATCTCTGCCCACAGCGTTTTTCTTCATCAGACAGGTCTTCATGTTTAGATAATGGTAGTAAATACGCCTGCCATGCAAACAATTCCAAAGCGATTTTGAGCTCCAGCTGTTTCATTTACAAAACCGAAAGTATTCTAGGCAAAAGATGAAGCTTATACAACATCTTTTTTTTGAGCTAAAAAAGCCACTAAATAACCGACTTAGTAATGATTTTATTGGGTAACGAACAAAGGAAGTGGAACAAACTGTCAAAGGAAATTGCAACGCAGAAATATCAAAGGTGGCCGCTATAAATACCTAACAATTTTAGCTGTAAGGAGGACTTTCTCCCAGCGATTTTCAAGGTGCCTGGATTCAGTGATTCTCAATAAAAAAATCTTCTCTTCTCTCACTCCCATCAATAGGCTAGGGTGCAGTTTTCAACCCACGTTTATGACTTACCAAATGCTTTTCTCTCTTTGTAGGACGGTCTCGTCATATTTCCTAAATGCCCATCTTCAACAACAAAAGCAAAAAATAACTGCGCACTGCAAATGTGCTTTAGACTTTCGTTTTCGAAGCAATCTCAAAACTGACAATCATCAAAAAAGCAAGCAAGCTCCTTGTCAGTTAATGGCTACAGGCACATACTGGTAAATCTCTGACAAACGTCACACTGTTGCGCATATTCCGAAAAGGCATGCTGTGGTTGCAGCAATCATTCTGCAATCGGTAGATCTTGGTTTAATTCCACTCTCAAGGCATGTAATTGATCTCAAGAATTTATTTCCGGCCATCTGCTAGTTGCTCAACAATAGGAGTCAGAAGATGCGCAAAAAACGAATTTTTTCACTTATGATTTAAACAACAACCTGGCGCTAAAAAACAATTTAAAAGCGCCAAAACCCTTTAATATTTCAAGTTGCTGCATTGTGCTCTCTATACTTGAGATAAAAATTAAACCGTGAATTTTGAACAAAAAAAATGTTCGCCAAGGCATTGGTAGCTGAGGCCATATCATTTCGATTGTACCGTAATCAAAGGCCGTATAATAGCCAGCGGGGCATTGAATGAGGAAAAAAGGCACTGCATCACGCTTTCGTTGGCCTTGACAACAAAGCTTTGAGTTTTTGAGAGACCGTCGTTTTAAAACACATTTTCATGTAAAATTTACTTCCAAATATCCATTTTTGGTCAGGGGCCACATCTAATTAATCTGAAGTCTTGTTGGGCCACATGCAAAAACTATTTTTTTGGAGTTGAACTGGTCTTGACCTTTGTAGAGTAGCTTCTGAAGGCAACTGTTTCAAGAATTAGCATAACACCCTCAATTGTATGATCAGCAAGGGGGCTGAAACCATATTTATCTCAGCAAAGTGAGAAAAACCTTTTTTTTAAGATCAGGTTTTCAGAACAACATTTTTGCAATTTTTAGCTCCAAGATGAAGCGAAACCTTTTTTGACAAATCAAGTTTTTCAAAACAATTTTTTTGATATTTTGTAATATTTGCCATTTTTTGCTTGTTTTTCAAATTTCTGTTAGGGAAACACGGGAGAAAGTAACAATTTTCTTGGTGGAAAGCTGAAAAGTGCTACACCCATCCCCAGGTCTCCAAATTTTTGCACACATAGCTTTTTGCGCAAACGAAGAGAAACTCATTTTGAGGATCTTATTTTCGAAAAAAAACTTTTTTTACTTTTTTGGAATTAATTGATTCCTTGTCCGAAGTGAGGAAGAAAAACTTTTTTGCGTGTTGAGGATCTACATTTGTTGAGTTAGCAATCAACATAGCGACTTTAAATTTTTATGTAAACAGTTTTTACGAAACTATTCGCGGATAGCACTTTTGGCACCATTGTTCTAAGTTACGTCAAAAAAAATCTTCGCAATAATTTTTGCCTTCTGTGTTTCCACAAATCCTCGGTACGCTAGTCACCGCAAACTTATACATTGACTTTGATGAAGAGTAACTGGCGGGAATAGGGGCAAGGGAAAGGGGAGGGAGGAGAGGAGGGGGAAGGGAGTAGCAATCTTATGAACTTACCAAAAAATGCATTGCAAAAAGGAAAACTTTAGGCGAGACAGAAAACACAAATTTCTGAGTAGCCTCATGGCTATGGGTGCCAAACATACTCTCTTTGTTGTGGTGGTGGTGCACAGCCTTTTGTTCTTTTCTTCAAAAACCTGAAACGTAACGAGCCTTGTAATAAAGAAAAAAAAATACCGAGGTGGCCCCGACCTAGAGCCAAATTACGAGTGAAAGCGAGGCCAAAGAATGACGTCATCAAACTTTACGCGTGATTTCCTAGAAATTACAAATTCGAGAAATGAGTCATTTTACATTCACTGTGTTGTTAGGACAAAATTAAAACAATCTTATTTTTCCCGTTAATGCTGCAAATATCGCTTCCGTTTTAGGCAATGACAGGCTTCTTTGAAATGTCGTAAATGAAAAGAAGTTTTTCTCAAACAAAGTTGTTTATGAGCGGCCCTTTTAATGTTATTTTTTAAAAAATATTTCAAGCCATGATGCAACGATATTATTTTGAAATAGTTCCAAACGGATATGAGGTTTTAAAAAGTTTTGCATTAATTTATCGGGTTTTTTGTCAAATTAAAGCCTGTACAATTGCCAAAGACTATAAACGTAAACGGAAACCGAACAATATGACGAAAATTTCCGGTCATCGTCAAACAAAAGAAACGATGCATGCACTCAGTTTAAAGGTTGATACTACGTAGAATTTTACAAGTGTAAGATTTTATGGTCAAAGCCTTTTTGAGGAGTTGCATGCTTTTATTTTGATGGGATCTGGTGATGGCAAAAAATACAACAAATATGTACTATTCAAGCTTTTTGGAGGGTGCAATTTTTGAAAGTGGTTGACGGTTTGCACGTGACTAAGAATTAGTTTGCTGCGCTTGAATGAGCACTATTAGCTGGCGATGCAAACGTTGCCCGAACGTTACGCATCAGAAACGTAGGAGAAAAATTGTCGGTGAAGCCGACCGCGACGGCTACTGGGCCCTGAGAAGGGGTAAAAGACTACTTCTATTGCGCCGGCTTCACCCAAGGGTCTGTTGGGGGAGGGGGCAGAAACGAAAAGTTAATGCTTTTCCAAACCCAAAAGTACCGTACTTAAAAAGGGAATGTGGTAAAAAATGATGGGGAATACGCATAGGTGCCATGTTTCTCTCATGGTGATTCCTCTACTGGTTTTCTGTAGGAATACACAGACACAAATTAAAATAAGATGTTAGTGCCAAGTAGTTATCCTTTTCACAAATACATTCGATATTAAAAGGTAGGGCTCTTTCACTTCTTGATACTCTTTCTTTCGTCTTTACAAAAGTAAGTTCAAATTTCCAACAACGCTATACGCATTCTCTTCCACGCACAGGTGCAGCCAAGAACGCTAATAGGAACAATGGCTTACCCCAAATGTTTTCCAGTGTCCTCGGTAGGCCTCCTAAAATATTTTCAAACAAAAGAGCAAAATGAGTTTTCCGCCAACGGTGCGGTTTCATACAGGTGCGCTTTTGTTATTGCTTTCCACCAAGCTTTCTAAAGCAGCGGTTCCCAAACTATGGGTCGCGACCCACTGGTGAGTCGTGGGCGTAATTTCAGTGGGTCGCGAAAGTCATTTAAAATTTAAATTGCTACATGCTTTGTCTCAAATAATTTAAAAGTGAATTGACATCTTGAATAGATGTTTGTTTTCACTTTTTTTTCCAAGCACTTCAAAGTACATGCAGAATTATGTGGGACCCGAAAATTTATGTTTTGAAAAGTGGGTCGTGACTTAAAAAGTTTGGGAACCACTGTTCTAAAGTCTATGGCTACGCTTTATTTGTCCTGCTTCCAGCATATGAGTACTTGGTGACAAATTCTTGGCGAAACATGATCATTATTTCATGTTCAATTTCGTTGAAGAGAAATTGCTTTAAGATGCCAGAAAAAATTGTCTGGTCTAGATGTCAAAAAGGATAATATTGAGCTTTTTGTGCCTTCAACGCACGACTCGGAAAAAGCTGCTCCACGCGCAGTAATATGAGCTGTTGTAAAATTTTTGTATTCTTCGCTAGCTCCGCAAACAAATAATGAATTAGACGGTCGATCTGCCTCCAGGCGTTTCCAATACATAACGAGGTCAATTTAATTTTGTCGCAGTTTCAAGTTAACCAATTACGAACTATTCATAGATTGTCAATTTGGGAGGCTGTACCGGTTACCGCGAGGCCGATTATTATTATGAGCCTGGAGAAGAAAAGTAGTGAATAGCTGTTAAACCTGTTGTAGCAACGGCAAATTGCCGCAATTAACCAATACTTCGTAACATTCTTTTTAAAACGCTTGAGAAGAAAAAAAGCTGCAAAACTCGTGTAACTTTAAAAATCTGATGTTTTAAGTTAATATTACATCATGCTAGTTTTCTTTTGCCAGGTAGGAATATCAAAAGGTAGCAAGGGCAATGGGGGCAGTTAAAATGGGATCTTCGCTTGGTATATGTCATGTGGTTGTAAGAATCCTCTGGTCGACATTCAAAAAAATCATCTCTTAAAGATTGCAAAATCCGCACCAAGTTTTTTGAAAGAGAGCTTGTTTGGAAAAAGGAGCAAGGAGGGAGTTCCCACCCCGCAGTTGAAAGATAAGCGATAATCGCCTATCTAATTATCGATAATCGATAATCTTTGGTTGCATTTTCGGCATCTCCTACGTTAGAGCGTTAATTTTAGTCCACGATACAAAACCGAGTAATTAGTAAGCCTCCAATCGCTGGTTTTGTCCAGACTTGGCAAAAGAGACCGAACCAAAGCGTATCGACTGTAAGCCGTCTTAAGCTTTGCATCCCATTGATTTCGCATCTCGACTAGACGGCTACATTTGCAAAGCGTTTTTAATAGGAAAATTAATCAACATGCTTGGTGGACTAATACGAAATAGGGTTAGGTGCATACGGTGAATTTGCAGTAAACCGATGTTTTCAACACTTGAAACATTGCTTTGTCCGCCTCTGTCGCTTGTTTTTGATTTTTTTTTGGTTCAAGTTTAATATTTGGTTTAACGGTTTTCTAGATATTTCTTTTTGTAGCGACTTTAATTTCTTTGTTTTGCTCACGAATGTATCGAGATGACTCAAAAATGTCATAAGCTGCGGATATTTTCTTGCTTACAAAACTAAATGGAAATTAATGAGAATTGCTTTTCGTGCTATGCGACAATGAAATGAGTCTACGTGCACTTGCATTCAGCCTTGAACGACGAGGACCTAGGGTGACGTCATTTGAAAGTTTATGCTATAATAAGCATAAGCCAAACTTAAAGTTCAAAGATAAATTACATTTAACAAGATTCACTTTTATCAGAAAACGAGGTGTTTTTTATGCTGCAAGCAACAAGTTTTGCTCCTTGCCTTAAAGTTCCAACGTATCAGATAAAGGTTTTATAACGTGCTTGTAAATAGAGTACATGTATTTTTACTTGTTCGTCAAAAATTGTTCGCAAACTGAATCATTCAAATTTTACGTCACAAATCATTTCCGATAACTGACAAAAATTTTATTTTACAAAAATAAACTATATTCTAGGTTTATATATTATATTATAGCAAATAAATATTTCTGTGATCAATTGTAAATCGCGAACTTATTTTTTTAATCATACTAACGATGGCTCAACATTACAGTACAGTAATATCTTTTTTCATAACACAGTTTAAAAATAGCTGTTTTTTCACATTTTGAAAACTTCAAGAAAAACATTTATTGGGATTGTTTATGCTTTCCACGAAGTAGCGAGAAAGGATAAGAACAAGATCGAAAACAAAATATAAACCTTTGAAGAAAGTTCACTTTTATTGTAAAATCTACGATTCTCGCCTGTGTAAAAGCTCATATTTTGTTTTTTTGCTGAGTCACTGCGAAGAGCAGACAGCGCGACTTTACCATCAGTCTGTCACATAAAGATGGAGAAGAAAAACGTTCAGATTCTATCGTCCCATTGCAAGTGAATGCACAGGATATTTTAAAATTTGATTTTGAAATTCGTGTTATTGTTGCCTTGCCCTTTCATCTGGATGAGGACATGTAGGAAGACAATAAAGACCAATTAAGGAGCAAGACAAATCTCCCAACCTGGACCAGGGCATGTAAAATCTTCCAACCTGCACCGGGGCATGTAAAACCCCCTAGATGTTTAATATCTTTATTTTTCCGAAATGTATTGCGTCGTTTTGTTATACTCTCCCTTGGGAAACAGAGCACTTCCTGTATCGATGTGCAACTAAGCTTTTTTGTGAAATTAAAATCCAAAAACCAATTTTTTTCGACTTGTTTCGTTAGTATGCATTTCGTAAACATACCATCTAAGAAAGGGAAGGGTTAGGGAGCGAGGTAATAATTTTCGCTTGTCGTTATGACGTCATTATGTCACATTTAAAATTTCGGGAGGTGACGGTGCCTCTTATTAGATTTCCGGCAACGCGCTGTTGCGTACTACTGTTGATGTTTGAGCAAAATACCCATTAAACATGTTCGATCGTCGGGTTATCGAATTGCTATTAAGCCTGGTACGTGGGGTAGTTTCCATGACAACAAAAATTTGCTCCCTTGGTGTTTGCAGTTGCTCTGACCAACGATCTGATTTGCCTACCAGAGCCGGGTTTATGCATTTTACAGTAGGTTCACAAAAACCAGGTTAACATATGCACAAGAGTATTAAGAAATAAACCAAAGAGTCACGATCTTTTCTTTGGCCCCCCCAAAAAATGATCTCTAGAAAGTTAGCATCTCCACATCACTCAAAAAAACGCTCATATCTATCAAAATTCTATGTGATTTGTAAGAAGCATTTCTTTTTTAGGATAACAGTTTTTATGAACCTCGCTGTGCCAGGTAGCATATGGCAACGGGCAGGGACAGAGGTTCAAAAACATAAACTTGAAAAAAGTTATTCAAAATAAAGTCAGTTGTAAGGTAAGATGTTTTTCAAAGTAAAACAGTGTATAGAGCAAGCACAACACCTTTCCTTTCAATTTCTACAATGCCTGGTGCACGAGAAAATCTTCCAAGCTATACCGTAAAATCAATTATTAGGAGCTGGTAGAGACTAAGAAAGGAGGCCCCTGGAAAAGCATCCTCATTGTTTTTTTCTTTAAGTACGATTTCGATAAAAGCATTATTGCTTTTATATTTTAATTAAAAAGATTGTACATAATGTTTTCCATATTATTTTTAAGTGAAACAAGTGAATATTGTCACGATTGGTCGGAGGTAGGTGACAAATCGATCGTTCGGTGTTTCGAGAAATTGCTTATATGTACCAAGAAACACAAACTAGACTTGCAGAAAGCACGATTATCTATTAAAAACTTATTTTCTGACACGACACATTATCTCCTCATTTAAAGACTATCTTATTAAAAATGAGCTGATTCCTATTTTCAGCGCTTCTAGATACGGTAAACTGAACCGAACGTCTGCTGAAAAATAACGAGCAATTATGGTATTTGTCGAGCCCAAGACGGAGAAAACGTTTAAAGCTGCAAGTGACACACTGTTTTAGAGCAAACGGCCCTTGATCCGGCAAATACGGTTATGGAAAGCCATTGCTTGAACCTGAAGACTGGAACTTGAAAGCAAAACGACAGTTCTAATCGGCGGTACTGCATGAAACAGACGCTCTGAGAGCTTAACCGGAAAAAGTTTTGGCTAAAATCTCGCGATAGATATTTGACGCCAGGCGGTAGACAACATAAACAACAAATCCAAACAACTTGCGGAGAAATTAAATCCACCGCAGCGAATCAATCATGAAGTTTGTATGTTAAAATCGCATGCAAAAAAAATTAAAGAATAATAAAAGAAACAACTGGAAAGACGGGGAGCACTATATTTTGGACATTTTTTTGAGCGAGTGGAAATTTTCCCCACTAGCAGGCTTTCTCGTAGCATATGTCCTTCTTAATGAATTTGTAAAAATAATAGATCAAATCAGGAGTATCTATGCTTGATAAACAATAATTGTACAAAGTTTTATATCATTCCTGAACTTTGAGAAGTTTTCAGAAATGTGGTGGCACACTCTACCGCTTCACGAAAGGAACTGACCAATGCCCAGGCCAAGTCATCACATCATTAGCTATCGAAGAGTGCGTTGGCAAAAAATAATGACGCATAATAACATGATTGTTTGATTTCCAGTCAGAGCTCTTTTTGTTGCTGCAAATAAACTGTGGAGTCAAAAAAATGTGTCCCAGTTTTTGTCTCGCGTTAATCTTTTAAATTTCACAAAAAACGTGAAATGAAAAACCTAATCCAAAAAGCATTTGGCATTTATTTCATTACGGATATTAACGTGGTGTGTGAATTGCGACTGATTAAAATGGTGAATGTGTAACCTATTGTTCAGAATAATAAGGAAATAATTGAGGAAGAAGTTAATTAATTCTTAATGTTTTGACGCAATAAAGATAACAGCTTTGGCATTTTACCAGTTTTTCATGCAACGACTTTAATTTGTCGCGCATAAACCTGCCTAATGAGCAATCGCGCAATATTTGCATTCTAGCGATACTGAGCGTGTAAATGGGTGTTTAATGCGCAACTAACATTATTGTCTTCTTTGTTATAATATTTGTCGTGGCGAGGTTTCCTTGTATTCTATTCATTTTTTTGGTTATGCCGATGGCGTTTAGCATGTTTCTGTTGTTAATGTTAATGCAACATGACGCGATAGATTGAACGTCGGTCTTGTCATCAAAAGCCTGCGGGCTTCTCGCTCAGAGCTTGGAGTTGCATGCGGGGTAGCCGAGCTTAAAGGCGGGTTCGCTCTCAACTGTGGTTTGCGTCAATCGCCGTGCACAAGCGGCTGCTGATCGAAGCCACTTCGCAGAGCCTCAATTTTTCCGTTCATTCGATGAGTTGCATTATTTCAGTCAAATCATCATCGCTACCACACCGAGCCAAAGGCTGTTAATTGTTACTTAGTGTTTGGAAGCCAAACGTCCGTAATTATTATCATCAGTACTGATAATAAGTAACATCTAAGCCTATACTTTTCTAATTTCTTAATGGGTCTTGACAGCAATGCACCATTTCTGCTTACAAAGACAACTTGGAAGCCACTGCCGATCAATGTAATCAAAGACCGGCCTATAAATGCAATCCTAGTAGCAGCAATTTTAATACAGCATGTTTTTTGAGGTGCAGGTGAACAGTGGTTGATGATAGACCAGTTTTATGTTTTCCCCTCACTTAATTGGTGAAAGAAATCTTTGATGAAGCTGCGTCAGTAATAAACGATTCAATCGATTTATTTTTGGAAATGATTTCACTTGCGTTAAGAAAAAACGATTTGAAGATGACTGTATCATCAATCTCGTGTAGTGATAGTGTTGTCTGATGTGAAAAAAATGGCTTCTGTTTCTTCCTTTTCTGACAACGATGTCCTTTGAAAGCTACTTTTCAAGAGGCCTGTAAAATGAGGATCGAAAGCTCTGCCAGAACTGAATTTATGTTCGTGGAATTGATTAAACTGTGTTCAATCGAAATCAAAAATTTTTAAACTTTTATTTAGTTTACGATGCACATTGACAACATTTGCTACTGTTGACACCTCATGACTTAAATCCAAAAAAAGTCATAAAACTTACTAAGTCAGTGTTTTTTCGATGAATTTCATAAAGGAAAAGTGAAATGAAATTCATCGAAAAAGTGGTTCTCGCGTAATTTGAAACTTTATCGGAATTAAAAAAAATTTTTTTGATTGCTCTTAAAAAACCAATATAACCTTAATGCATCTTTTCCCGAACCCGGAAGTGTTTAATTGCAAAATCTCTTTGATCTGTTAACTTCAAGCAAATAGTCCAGCTTGTATATTGCAAAATCTGTTGCCCTGATCACGGAAGTTAACAGCAAGCACAAACTATAAGGCAGCAACTGAAGATTGGATCGTGATTTGGATTATTTGCAAAAGCGAGTGAGTAATAACTCACGGGTGATAGGAATGCCATGACGTTATAAATGATTAAATAACAACAAGGAAAGCACTCGGTAACCGCCAGGCTGTTCCCGGAAAATATTCTAACCTAACTCTGACTTCTTGCGGTTACTTGTGGCCACTTAAAACTAACGTCTATATTTTAGTTTGGTATGAAGTTGGTTGGACTGAAATATAACACAGTTTCTAATGAAACACATTGCAAGCTCGGCCTGCCACCTCAAAACGTGGCCTTATGATTGCGAGGAAAACCAAGCTACCCACTAACCGGTGAAACCGAATACAAGCGAGAAGAGAATTTAATTAAATTGGTGTTTACAAATCGTCTTCAGTGGGATAACCCGAAAGTAATTTGGAGAAGCAGAGAGTAAAAAAGCAAACCATGAGATTAATTGATACAAAATATAAATACTCGAAAAATTTTCAATGATACAGCAATGGAAAATTGATTGATACTTCCTGAAAAGTGATGGCAGTTTACCCGAATCAGTTAAAATCACCTAAGCAAAATCAAAAAAAATTCTGACAGTCCAAAATGTACTATAAGACCTTTTCTCCGTGAACTCTTGCAAAATATTACCTTATTAAAAAGTTTAGAAAACAATTTGCGAGTTGAATGACAAAATACTGTCGAAAACTTGAAATATATATATAGCCTGCTGACTGTTTAAAAAGTATTTTTTATCTTTCATTCCCAGTAAATTTTTGATAGACCTTACAAGGGGATTGTGGATTGATTACCTTGAACCTTTTTATTGCAAGATCTGTTGTGAGTTGTGACGTCATAAATCAAGCAAAAATAAGCCAAAACATTCCTCAGGCGCCGAATACAAGTTTACAAGACAAGCGTTAACAACTGGATCTGTACAATAAAAAGCAGCGGTAAAAACCTATCAATCGATTGTTCACTGCATCATGATATCAATCCATTTTATCTCAATAAGGCACTATCGGAGACATAGCAGCTACGTCTGTTCAAATAGCAATCTTTCAATAAAATTACAAATGGCTTTATCGGTTGTAATGCTCGACAGTGATAAAAGAATTGTCGCTGTCTCCATCATATCCAGGTTTGATTGTAGGTAGAGTCTAGATCAACTTACTATGGCAAGGTTGGAAGATACGTAGTGTGCACGCTGATACCAAGAAAAAATCTACAGATCGGTGCTTACGATCCACCCCAATAGCCCAGTAATAATTGCCCCAAAGTGACGCACAAAGTTGGTTGCTCCAGCAAATAACTTTGAACTTCTCACGTCTATCGAAATTGTAATATTTACAAAGAACGCGGTTAAAGCATGTGGCAATATGGTGGTGCTTTTAGTTGACATTGTCTACACCCATCGGTTTACGGTAAACATTAGTTTAAAAGTACATTTCTAAAGCTTTTTTTCTACTTGCGTTTTGTAATTTGCAAAGATTATATTTTCAAAGACTTATCTTGTTGTCTATTGCTGTTCTGTGGTCAAAAGTAAAGTTTTGCTGACATACATTGATTTAAGGGTGAAGCCAGTCAACAAATTCCGGGTAGGCGGCACATAACAATAATTATGCTAATAATATTATCTTTATACCCTTGAGATGATGACGTTGTTTCAGAGGTCACTAAAAATTTGGTCAAAAACAGGGCAGCTTACGCAGTTTCAAAGATTTTTGTTCACGATTGGCAATCATGACCTTTTTTTTAAAAGGGACAAAGTATTTTACCCAAATATGGTGACACCTACAGTCCCACGTTGGGGTTCTTCGGAAATTGTTTCAACAGGAAAAAGGGGAAAATATTGGCTACCTACTTGCATTGAACATCTTCTTTATAGTTAATTTTTCAAGAGAAAAACAGTTTTGATGGCTGATCCTACTTGTTTGAAGACTGCTCCTATTTGTAGATAGTGTTTATTACATTTGTAGATAAGAGCCAATATGCGTGCCTCTGCTCAAAACTTTTTCGCAAAAATAATGACGCGGCGTCGATTAATTATGTGGCAAAAAGCCAGCATGTGCAATTAGTAATGGAATCGCCCGCGGCATTAGGATATAAAAACAGCGCATTTTGGTTTCAGAGGCACTTGCCGATGCGATGTTAAAGTGCCGATGTGGCGGTGTTGACCGCTTCATGGTTGATTGATGTAGTTTCAATTCTCTTGTCGAGTCATATGAAAAGCTTTGATAATGCTATTTAAAAAATTCTGCTCCGCACTAAGCAATGTCAAGAAGTAATTGCAACAAATCTACTCAGTCATGATTCAAAAACGTCGAAGCGATAGAGACGACGCTGGAAAAACCACCAAAAACGTCCAGATATTTCATGGTTGGTGTCAGTTGCTTGCGTGATAGCGCTGGAGCTGAAGCTTCAGTCGGTAGTCTTGATTTTTCCTTTGGCGAGTCATATCAAAGATCTCATAGTGGCATTCTGAGGTTTTCTGCTTGCCGTATATCAAAAGGGTAATGTAGACAATGAAATATGAAACCGTGTAATGTTTCCTCAATCGTGGTTGAAAATGACCTGGCGCTAAAACTGTTCGACTTGAAAACCAAAAAGCTGCATACCAATGGTGTTTTATTTAGCGTCGCTTTATTCGAATGCCAGTTCATTAATCAAGCATTGCGCAATTGCAATGTAAAGATTAGCTTGGCAAAAATGAAAAGTGCTGCTGAAAAATAATAAAGCTTGGTCTGTGCTGAGGCCAAACGTGACTTGACCCTTTCCTTGTTTTATATTGTCTCGCTAAGCCATAACAAAACAACCAATGAGTCAAGTCGCGCTTGGCTACAATGCAGACCAAGCTTTGGAAGGGTATACATCGGCAAATTTTATTTAAATTAAACTTTACCAACAAAGTTCGTTTCTAATTCATAATTAAGATTTATAAAGATTTTGCCGGACAGTAATTACGAGGTTCAATTTTCTTCTCTACAAAATATGTAAAACCTTGCCTGATGTCGTTTTTTTTTGGGAGATACTTCTTTTTTACCTCCAAAAATCAGTTTCTAAAATCGATTTTCGTTTTAAGCAAAATCCAAAAACATTTTGGAACTTAATTATAATTTAGATTCTGGATATTCAAGCAATGTTTTGATTTTGTGTGCTTGAAAATTTCCAGAGAGTCGACCTACATTTGACATATTTTGCTTTAGGCTGTTCAGCTAAATAGCAAAATGTTGAGCTTAAGAAAAAGTTATGTATTGGTTGCAATTATAGCTGTTGCCTATCTACCAGGTAATTGATATGTTACGCTAATGATATTGAAGTGTATAATCTTTAATTACTGGCGCTATGTCTATCTTGGGTTCTATTTGCAGTTCCTTCACACTTATGTCTTTCTGTATATAGCTATTGAGGTGGTTTTTTTTAGATGGAAAGGTCAACGACCTTTCAACGCCACAAAATGTTCAGAACGAAGCGCTGTTGGTTTAGAGAAAATGCTTTTCCAAACCAAAATATCATTTCAAAACACAGATCTCTCCGTTGGTTCAAAAGTAATTCATAAATAGTCGTTGACTGCAAGAATAAATATTCTTGAACAGAGAAAGTAAAACTTTTGATCTGTGAAAACACAAAGCGTGCTCGAGTTTGTGGGCTTCATCGGCACGAGCGAGATTATTATGTTTTACTCTGTAAAAATTACGCTTACTTTGAACCATCTTTTTTGGCTAAATACGTTGCTAGCGTGTGCTTGAAAACTGTCTAAGCTTGAACCGATTTAGAAAAAAAGTTGCGTTAACATATTCAGGCTGAAAGTTTGGCGGTCGAGAGTGGAGTTGTTTGTTGTATTGTTTATGGTCGGGAGAAGTCCACGGACATAGAAGGCTGTGGCTTCACAAATCACGCAGTTTGAAGACTGTGTGTGCGTTCAACCGCACAATCGGGATTTTTGTGGGGTAACCAAAACTACAGCTGTATTTTTGTGGGGACATGGCAGTGACTCAAAACAAAATCATCAGACCTTGACCGTGTTTCGAAGTGACATGGCCGTAAAAGGAGGGACTCCAGCTTTCATAGTCCCTCCTGACTGCGCTCTTGAGTATGTTGGGGACTTTTGAGTTACAGCTGTTTGGTCAGACGAGCTTTTCTCATGTTATGAACAGTAGTTGTTCAATTTTAAATTGCTGAACTGAGATCAACAAACGAACAAAGTTGATTTCTCGCCTAATCAATGAATTACGCTAAATTGCTCATGCAGGTGGCTTCTTGTAAATGTGGTAACCTGGCTCTGGTCAATTTTCTAACATTTTTTTACTTCACCCAGGCGGCAGAGGGCAACAGCAGACAGCGATGTGCAGAGAAAAATCAATACAGGTGCCCGCATTCATTCCCTGTGGTCCAGCAGGAATTTCGCAGCAAGAAATGACTAGAGAGGTTTGTGAAAGTGACAGCTTTCCTTGTTGCTGCTTTGACGACTCGAAAACAACAGTCAAGTGTTTTTCTAATCTTGGTAAGTTGTACAAGACACGCAGTTAGGTTTTAGGGCCTTTATTAAATTTCCGACCGAGGTCATTTTTTGCTGCAAAGTTTAAGGAGCCAAGCGACTACGAAAAATAGAAAATTCTTTAACATATCACCAAAACAAAACAGAGAATATCTAAACGTTTCCTTTAATAATAAAACTCCCGTCGTAGGAGACAAAAAGCTTTGGTATTGTGATTGCCTGATATATTTCTGTTTTTTACCGTTTGGCTCTAAAATATATTTGCAAAGTAGAACTTGTTCTATTAAAGATGACATTTATAAAAGCATAGGTCCACAATCGCTGAATAAATTTCAAAACAAATGCTGTTTTGGAGAAAAGATTTTTGCAACAGGCGTTTAAAGTTTTTTTCTAAACTAATTTTATTCCACATTGAGCTAACCAGTTTTTTCTCTTCTCTCGAAAAAACATATTTTCAAAGCAATTTTAGTCCACAAAATTTGCCTTTAAACCATTCGGAGATATTTGACCAAATTATTTTTTTTGTCAAAAGCGAGCAGCAACGATCAGAACCGATTTACAAACAACTAAAGCAAAGCGGTAATAGGCAAAAAACTTCAATCGTTTCATGTTTTGCTTTGCAAAGTTCGTATTATACTGCTCAAAAATTGTTTCACTACTTTCTATTTTAGTATAAGTTTGTTAAGCATTTTATTTTTTACAGCCTGCGCAAATGCAACTCTAGCTAATACTGATGTAGCTACTGTTGACTCTGCTGCTACAGGTGCAAAGCCTCGGAGTTTCAACGCCGTTGCCAAAGCAGTTCAGCGTCTTCCTGATGTAGGAGTTACTGGGGTAAATTTATTTTTTATTTCGTTCCTTGCGAAGCTTTTGCGCGTAATTTTTGGTAATCGGCCTACACTGGCTAACACCTCCTTGTAAAGGTGCTACAAGCGTCAACTGAAGGCTTGAGTAACCGTTAACGCAGAAACCATCTCATAATTTTGTCAATTGGGTTCCTTTTGGCTATGATAAGTTCAATAAAATCACATTATCTTCGATAGACATGGGTTCAATTCTTTGTCGAGTCATACCGAAGACTTTAAAAACGGTAATCACAACTTCCTTGTTTGACACTTAGCAGGGAAGAAATAGCGTGCAGAAACATTCAGCATTTATGCTTGCATTGCTCTTGGTTAAGGCATTGAACGAGATTTCTCCATCTTTGTGTGTCAGACAGGTAGTAAGGACAAGCAAGGCAGCTCAGTCAGACAAATAACTTGCAAACACAACAAAAGTTTATGTACATAAATAAGGGAGGGACCGCACCGACTACCTGGTTGCTGTAATTACTGCTCGGTATATTTACAAATCAAAATTGGTTTCCAACTTTCTATTTGTGGTTCCGTTAACCTATGCCACAAGTTAAGGAAACTTTTCTCTAGACCGCAACTAGCCAGTGTAATCGAACGAAAAGTTCAAAGAAGTTTGATGTACACCTCACACTTTGGGTTATAAAAATCAACCGATATTTCCTACGTAAAGAGGGTATCTTTGAAAACACAGATCTTTATTTTGAAATCTGCGTGGGATTCTTGAAAACGTTTTGTATCGATCGAGAAAACAATTTTAAAAGGAAAAAAAAATACATGTAATAATTTAATTACTATGCAGTCAAATTTTTTGAAATGTTAAATGTTTTGACACTGCCTGCAAAGCGCTTTGTAAAATAACAATTGTTTTGCCTAATTAAAGTAAACTCGGATTTCTCTGAAAGCTCAAGGTTTTCCATGGTTGGCTTATTCCCATCTTGCCCCGTTGCTGCGAAGAAATTACTTTTAAACAAAGGCATTTTTTTAGACAGTTGCTGCATCTATTAAAACTAAAGAAGCAGAATCGATGCGTTCATTTACATCTGCTATAGGAAGCTTGGTATTTCCCGAATGTGCAGTCAAAACTCCATTTTGTTATCGGTAAGTAAAACAAGTTTTAGTGCCTTTGTGTTATAGGATTAAACTTGAAATTTATCAAGGGTTAAAGTCAGAGAAATGGATTTGAACTTTAGTTTTTGGAAGATGTTTTTTGACAGACTAAGTTCCTTTGGAAATAATCAATAAAATGAATGTTTTTTACGAGTTGGCAACGTTCTCTGTGGCCTAGGACTAGTGGCAATGTTGGAGCAATGGAAAAAAAGAGTGGGGGCTACAAGATGCACATGCAACAGAGCTTACAGTATATTAAAGGATGGCCCTTTTTGATATCGAGATGAAAAGTTTTTTGTTTAGAGAACACTTAACACTCTGTGGTAGTTGTAAGGAGTATTTACAATTAGAGCCCTTTTTAAGAAAGGCGCATCAAGGCTTTTACTGGGCTCAATCTGACCTTGATCGGGGTCAAGGAGGCGGCCCGTTCCAGATCACGCTTCAATGGACTTACCCTCACAAAAATTATTTAAAGAAAATTGTGACTTGATCCCGCTGGTAGTTGAAAAAAGCTTACATTTTTAAAAAATTTGAGGTAACGCTTTTTGGGTTATCTGCTAGTTCAACAGATTATTGTGAACCTTTCGGTGCCATTACAGAAGCTATAGGAGTGAACTTGCGTTCATTGAGCAAACGTCTTGCAATACAAATTTCGATAATTATGGAGCCTCTTTCTACAAACATGAATTTTGAGCAACTGATAAAATTTAATGAGACGACTTAGAAGAAAATAATTTATGTCATATTTGAGAAAGGCAATGTCGTTTGAAATTCCCGGCGTGGATTGAATCAACCAACAAAAGTCTAACGATATTCAATTTAATTGTTTTAGAACGCGATGCAATCCATCGGTTGCCAATGCTGAGAGGGATCCCCTTGCTTGTCTGAGCGATCCAAGTTGTTGCTTTGATCGCGACTTGTTTATCTATCGAGCGTTGTTTGGTCCAGCGTACATGAATGGAGCTCCTGTCTGTTACTACGGACCAACGTCTGCTAGATACCGGTAAGCATCATTGAGTAAAGGTGACGAAATTTAAGGCTACCGCTACCGAGGTTTAAGCTACAAGGTTAGGTAATGTTCCATCAAAGTTGACAGGTCAAGCGCTTAAAAGGTTACTTATTCAGTTCCAACCATGAAACAGCAACAGAATTGCCAAAACCGTTCCAGTGATACCATTGGAGCCAATATCCGATTTGTTAAGAATGTAATTGTATTTTCGGTATGTGCCCTGACCCAAGATAACAGTTGGGTTTGTGTTAGTTATAAACATGAGATAGACCTCTTGCATATCGATTTGTTGCTGTTGCTGCGCCAATAGTGGCTACATGCTCAGACAATCGAGACTCACTGCACTATCTTTAATCACGACCGCGTAAGATCAGTTTCATGTTTTACTCTCCATTTTGCTTTTATTTGTGCCCAACAGAAGATCTGTCAACAACATTTTTCAATTCTTTTATGTAACTCGACAAGGGATATAAACTCTGGTCTACCGACTGCGTAGCGGACGCTCTAACCACTAAACCACGCGCAGGTTGTTAAGAAATTTACTAAAGAATCAAATTTTGAATAAACCTCCCACAAAATAATGCGTTTAAAGCACTTTTTGAAAAATTAGGACCAGGGTTTCTTAAACTTTTTGAAACGCGTTATTCTTGGCCAGATCAACAAAAACTAGCGCTTTCATCAATTCGCGACAACCGCTATGTATGTATGAAGGTCAGATTATTTTGTATGAAGGCCAGATTTCCGGTCATTGTCGCATATTTGCCTTCAAAACCAACATAAACACCTGTTTTTTTACAATTTTTTCCCTTTATTGACGGGATAAATACGGCATTGTGGCCTCGCGTCTTTCTGGCAACCTCCCACACCTCCTAGTTTAAGAACCCTTGGCTTAGATTATTTTCCTCATGAAGATTTGATTAGGGTACATGAACGTTTAAATTTGCTGCAAAACTGCAAAATCAGTGATAGATATTTAAAGTTAATAAAACAATAACAATAATGACTTTCTTGTGCAGGCAAATTGCCGGGTTTGTTCAGCCTTACAATCCATTTTTCCAAACAACAATTGTGAATATCTTCGAGCAATATTTTGACACAGCTCTTTCTTTTCAAGAACAAGCAATTTGTGTCATAACAAATGCTATTAGCTTGTTGGCGAAGCAATGTGGATGGGACGGTAGGTTTCTCGCACTTAGGCCTACCATCAATGATCTGAGAATTTAATTCCAGCAAAGTTTTCCCAAAAGTTTTCAAACAATTCAAAAATCCGTAGTCTATTTAGAGTTTTCTAGATCTGCCAGAAAAAGTAATTTGCTGCGACTTTATAAAAATCACTCTGAAGTTTGATAAGAACCGGGGATTTTACAAAGTGAGATGTAAGATAACACGCATTTGTGATCAACAAACTGAACCATTTTCTATTTCATCGTGAAATATTCATGAAATATATAGACGAATCATTTTACTGTGTCTTTTAATTATTGTTTGCATTTAGGAATGACGAAACTTGAATGCAACCTAAAAGGATGCTGTTACAACTCCAATGAAGGAGCATGTTATTATCCTTCTTCATTTTCCCAAGCACTTTTGCCAAATAATCTTCCCATTCAAAATTATCCTGAGCTTGTCGCTGAATATCCGGGAGAAAATGTCTGCTCAGCGGTAAGAACAAAGATTTACTTTCATTTTGCGGTTTGTGCTTTTTTACCATTTTACAGCAGAGTAATTTTAGAATATTTTGTGAACACATGAAGCAATCTTGCAAAACTGTCAAAAACATACCCAAGCGTGTGCGCTATCTTAAAATTCAATACATTTTTGTTTTGTTTGAAAAATAATATTTTTTTAAACGAGTTTTATTAAATGGAACGTAAATTTTCTGGGCATGTAGTCAATCATTTTGAACGATTTTTTTACTTAGAAGGCGTGGGTCCAAAAATCAGGTTTAAGGTTCCGCACTTGCAGAGCTGATGAGAAGTACAGGGCCCCCATCACGCATTAGGTTCTTATAACTAGTCCGTAATACCAAGGAAAAGATTTCTTTTTCTTTCTTGGAAGAACAATTCATACTTTGAGGTAAAATTGTTATTTTTTTTAGGAGGCTTTTATCGCAAAAGCCTTTTTTGCGGCTTGCAAGATGATTTGAAAAATGTTACACTTTAAACAAAATCAGGTTAAGACCTATTGTCATGGCTACCATTTAGCACTAATTTCTCAGATCTGTGTTTATTTTATAGTACACCATTTCAGAAAATAAAAAGGGCTTATTTTTAAGTTTGGTATTGAGTTCGTCCCAGGCTGCGTTCGAACACAGCAGTTTTTGCAACCACAAATAAAACTTCTTACCGATGTTTGGAGCAGGTTACGAAACGAGGTTTCACTGCTTGGTAAGGAGTGTAAAGAGAGCGTCCCTCTGTTTGCTCCGCTATGTGCAAACGCAGCCTTAGAAACTGTATTTATCTTAGAATTTTGTTGCTTAGAATGTGGACCTTCAAAAAAATTTACGCCGAACACATCATTTTTCACAACATGCTTATATTTTGGTTCAGGTGCATGGTACCCCTGAGTATAAGTAGAAATGTCAGAATGCGGCCCACGGAAAAGATGTTTTGTGGTTGTAGCCCTTGTACTGTTCTGACTTGTGCAGGCCTGCTCTGAAGGCTTTCGAACAGATTTTAGGTGTAGGTGGGCTGTAAATCAAATATCAAAAGCAGTCAAAGAAGATTGAATACATATATTTTACGGAGTTCAATCAGAAAAAAACAATGCTAAGCCACTCCTTAAATTTTTTCTTGTTTCAGACAACGGCGTTTTCCCAGAATATCTATCGTCGCCTGCCATGCAAATCTCCGGCTAATAGCACTACTTCTTATCTTACTTGCGCCGCAATAGCCGGTTGCTGCCAGAATTCCCTCGCTCTGGTTCCAGGACTTTCAACCATAACTCTTGGATCATCTCTCAATGCCGCGACAATACTGGCGGCTACAGGTGGTTTGGGTATTTCTCCTATCAACCCTTTTCTTCCAGCTATAAATCCTATAAACCCTTTTCTTTCAATCACCAATCCCACCCAACTGATTTCTCAATTTTTTTGTCCTTACATTTTTTTCCCAGTTCTTGTTTCAGGCTTTCCTGACTTAACAAGCTCAACTACTGGGTGCTGCACACAACAAGTTTGCTATCATATCAAACAAGGGGTAAGAAAAGTTATTAGTATTTCAGCGTTAATTTAGCTTGAAGAACATATTTAGAAGGATAGGAAATTGTCGTAATGCTGCCTTACCGATATAATACCAGCTTAGAGCGATATACATGTAGTGCTAGTTGGCAAACCTGAGTTAATGCGCTTGATGGTGTGTGATTTCTGCGATAGCGTGCTCTTGGGTAAGATATTTTACCAAAATTGTCTTTGCTGTGCCGCACTACTCGTGGTGGTAACATTCTGTGGTGGTTTTGGAGGTTTGACTATAAAACGTGCCAGGAAAAATAAGTGTTTTACAAAGTAGATGCAAAGATTTTTTTGTGATTTGAAAACGACAGTCAGATAAGTGTTTTTGGTGAAGAAAGTTCACATTTAAATACATGCAATTTCTGACACAAAGAAAAATTCCATGGAAGTCGTCTCAAGTAGGAAACAGTATTTGACAAAAAATTTTAAGCATTGAAACCTGTGTTCACTTACATTTATTATTAACGCAGAAAGATCTTAGACGTATTCCAAATTCTATGCCGCTAAAAATATACTCACTAAAGTTCCCGATTTTTCTCAAAACATAAAAAACCCACGGCGACCCGCTTACTGAAATTTTCTTTTAAAACAAATTATTACATGGAAAGTGCGCTGATAAATAGTCATAACAAGTAGCCTGCGGCGTGAACTTTGAGTAAAAAGCCTAAATTCATTTCTACAGTTTTCCTCTAAATTCTGTTTTCATATATTTCAGTCTCCAGCAAGTTGGAGTGGATGGAGTCAATGGTCAGCTTGTTCAGGTGTTTGTGGTCAGAGTGGACAAAGAAGTAGAACACGTCAGTGCGCGGGCGTGGGAGGACAAATCTCTAATACCTGTCCTGGTACAAGCTCTGAAACGCAACCTTGTGCATCGCCACCATGCTGCACTTACGGGCCTTGGAGACCAGTAGGATCATGCAATGCTGCTTGTGGACAGAGCGGTTCTGTTGAAAACATACGAGATTGCTTTTTTCCTGGATCTAGTCAGCCATGCGGTACATGTGTTGGATCTAATAGACAATTCCGCCCGTGCACTGGTGTTTGTCTGGCACAATGGGGTTCATGGGGAAATTGGGGCAGGTGTAATGCGGCTTGTAATGGGGAAGGTTTCAGAACAAGAAGTAGAACATGCTTGACTAACAATGGACAAATTTCAAACAGTTGCCCAGGACGATCCACCCAGGAATTTAGCTGTCAAGGCCCACCATGCTGCTCTTACTCCGCATGGACTCAATATTCACCGTGCAATGCTGCCTGTGGACAAACTGGCTCTCAAACAAGGACAAGAAGATGTGTAAACTCGAATGGCTCACCTTGTAACTCGTGCGTTGGTTCTCCACCCACCGAAAGCATTTCATGCCGAGGTTCATCTTGCTACCGATCATCTTGGTCAAGTTATGGACCTTGTGGCGTTGATTGCATGAGAGAAAGAAGAAGATATTGCTTGGACAGTAACGGTCAAGCTGTGTCATTAAGTCTATGCGGTGATTCGACAAACCCCATCGAACGTTCATCCTGCAGTGGAGACGCCTGTCTTCCTTTTAGTGGTTCCGGAGTCAGTTGGAGCAATTGGTTTAACTGGGGGGCATGCACAGTCGGCTGTGGAGGTGGCAGGCGAACTCGAATACGAATTTGCCTTTACCGAGGAAGGATTAATTCCCCATTAGATCCACAAGTTTGCCAATGTGCGTATCAACAATCCAGTACTTACCAACAAGAAGAAACTTGTAATCTGCAATCCTGTGAGTTGTAAATTTTAAGCACGCTTTCAGGAATAGTATTCTGTAATGCCATAGAGTTTTGCTAAAGTTTCAATGATCTGAAAAAATTGCAATACCTGGAAAACTTATGTATCAGTGGTAAACTAAAAAAAAAACGCATTTAGAGCCAAAGATCTCGTGTGTAAATCAAATTTTACAGTTTGATGTAAAGCAGTTAGTGATTGTTAGACATACACTTCACCCACAACTGAAAAAGTTAATTTGACTTTTTATAGTCGATCTATTTGCAAAATTAGTAGTTTTCTAAATTAATAACAAAGTTTGATGGTGGCGCATCAATTCTGATTCAAGATTTATTTCTGAATTTTTGAATTAATTGATATAGCATAGTTCTTTTTACCTAAGAAGCAGCAAAAGTTGCGGTTAATAACTTTATATTCCTTTGTTGAAGGTTCTCCAGGTTTACCAGGAGGAGACTACTCATGGCAAGCTTGGGGATCTTATACGACTTGTTCATCCAGTTGTGGAAGTGGTCCAGGTACAATAAGTCGATCCCGCATTTGCACAGACGGAAATCGTCAACAGGTACCGAATATCTTCTTGCACAACCTCTTAATTAATGTGTTTATACACGCGTTCTTGATAGGCCTTGTGTTGAACAGTGGAGCCAAAACCTGTGTGAGATTTTTTTAGGGGAAGCACGAATAATTCTCCAATTGTAATTTAGCCTTGATTACAAGATAATAAGTTATGGTTTGTTCGATTTGTTTTAATATCTTTCAACTATTAAAACTTTGTTGTTAATGATTGCCACTCTTCGAAAGCGAGCAAACAAAATTAATGCGCGATGGTGGAGGTTATGTAGGAGGGAAACAGGAATTAACTGAAAAGCCAAGGCATCAGAAACGAGTTTTAAAATCGAATGCTAATCTGATTGCCGATCTATATTCAGGTGAATTCTGGTCTTTGCGTTGGAAGTGGCACTGAGAGTTCCAGATGTGAAATCAGGCAACCCTGCTCCGGTCAAGGTAACTGCAACCGATGGGGAAATTGGTTTCCCGCCCGAAGATGTCCGAATTCGCCCGTTTCCTGCTCTAATGGACGTACCGGTTGGATAATTAGGTAATGTAACCTACTTAGCTGAAATTTTGAACTAAACAAACTAGCTTCGCGTAAACCAGTGAAGTTGATTAATTAGATGATGGATAAGTGCATGGAGCCGAATGCAGTCGATAAGTAGGATTGTTGCTCAGAGTTCCTAAGTAGATGGGAGTCGAGTCTCCTTGGTAAGCTATCAACTGAAGAGCACAATTCCTCTCAATTGAAGTGATCACGCTTTATTGCTCTCAGCAGTCTGTAAGTCCCATAAACTTATGACCAGCTTAAAATGTATCGCAAAACGATCCTGAAAAGTCAGAAGCCAGTTTTGACAACTTGTTCCGTGATCGGGTTCAGTTGTTCCTGTACCTCGAAGAAATGCTTTTTTACTGCACTTTAAGTTGACGCATAACATACATTTAAATCGACTAATTGCTTTTCGCAGGTGCTGCAGTGGTAGTGGAGGATGCAGTGGCGGTAATCGACAAGATGTGACAATAACATGCTCTTGCACGAACTAAAATCTGCAATATTTTTACCACAACATGCAAAGCTACTGTCAGCATTTTCAAGCATGTAGAAGCTTGTTGTGATATTCTTTTGTTAAATTCTTTCTTTAGTCTGCACGTTTGTATAAGTCTACTTTTGTTTTCAAATAAATAAATCAGAGTAAATTCAAGTTATATGTCATTTAAATCTTTCTTTTTCATATTTTCCCCTGCTAATATTTAGATTTTCATTTTACATTGAAAAATTTGAATTTCTTTTTGGTTTCAATTGCTTTTTATGCATTTTAATACATCAGTGGCATTTCTTTCATACAGCTGGGTTAACTAATATGAACACGTTGGAGGCCTAGGTATAACTTCCTACAAAAAATCAATTAGCTCATAGCGTTTTATAATGCGTTGTGATAATGTTGCGAGTGTTGATTTGTGTATTTGGAATATGCTTTTGCAAAGCATAATCTTCATCAATGAATATTCTAGAAAAAACTGGTTGTGGTTTGCTAGTTGATTGCTTGCAGATAGCTAGTTACAATATGCCTATCCTAAACACTTAACTTAATAAAAAGAATGATCTTGCTATTTCAGTTGCCGCCCATGAACATCAGGTTTTTTGACATCAAGTAGTAGACTATCGGTTAAACCAGAAACTATTTATGCCAATTGCAAGCACCAAAAAGTGTTGAAACACGAGTCATAGTTTTAGGGGTTACGGTTGAAGTCGATAACTGGTCAAGACTTTATCTGGAGCGACATTAAATACTTTTAAGTTCGAATTCTGCGACGGGTTAGTTGCTTTTGTGATGGTTTTTGTTCACAGCTTTTAGTGATATCTTTTGTTTAGCAGATTCTAAGATATAGGAAAAATATGGACCCGAAAAAATTTGACCGCGCGATTTTATCGTAATAAGTTGATAAAACAGCAAAGGAATCACTTAAATATATCTGAGTGGGGCGGGTTTTATTCCTCTCGTCAAACTCAAGTAATCAGTAAAAATTTGGAATAAAAAAAGGCACTATAGAACCTAATGATGCAAGATCTTTATTGCTAACGATGCTAGTTTCAATAAAAACCAGTCGATACGTCACCAAAATCAGAATCAGAAAATAGGTTGAAGTAGGATTCGAACAGTACAAACCAATCTAGGGTATTGGAAACGGGTCATTTTAGCTGAAATCATCAAAGATGAAGCCCTCAAACAGAGGCTAAAATTTCGTTTAGTTTAGGACACTTTGCCTCAAAGAAGGTGAGAACTTTTTCTTTAATGCATTCTAAGGAAGTGAGATCTAAATGGGCTGAAACTGAAGCAAAAAAATCATTAAAATAACTGGTCAATAATGTGGTAGACGGCGTTGACGAAAAAGGAAAGGAGATGATGACTTTTTTTAACTTTAAACTTGCAACTAATGATGATGTAACCGAGGCAAGCAAATATCTTTTCCAATTTTTTCTGGCCATGTGAGGTTTTGCTAAGAGTAACTTTTCAATGAAAAAAATATATAAAGTCAGTAGTTGCAACTTAAGAGGATGGACAACTCTAGTTAGGATAGCAGTTAGGAGGCATTATACCATGCCTTCCATTTGTATGGACCTATTTTCAAGGGAGCGAAGGGGACATATTCTTCAACTTTTCGACAAGGGGTAACTGACAACTAAATAAGGGGAATAGATATTGTCATAGATTATCTACGTAAAATTTCCAAATTCCAGTAGTATGCAAATTGTTTTCTGCAAAGTTTTTTCGCAAACTATCTCACGACGTTTTTGTGCCTGCGTGCCCACATTAATTCGGACAGAATATTTAACTTTGAAAAATGAGACAAAATAGTTTCAAAAAATGTTTACATCCAAACAAGTTATCAATCTAAAAAATGAGGTGACAAAGCTCTTTTCGAAAGTTGATCATCCCTATTTCCTTTCGAAAAAAGTTCATCAATTTAATCCTGCTCTGGTACCATGAAAAAAATCACGTTATTAGTACCTTGGGGTCAATATGATCCCATTACTGAAAATACATTTTGACACCAGTAGAAAAACTCAATTTGTTATCAATCCGTGTTTATTGCTTCAAAAATGTAGTGGAGTGTACAATACACGAATATTTTACTTCTGACACTGGTTACAGACCATCTTGCTGTGTTCTTCGCAAGTGGTGTTATGACATTTACTGCAGGTGAGTCTGTACTTTTTGTCCTTCGATCTCGGACAAAGGAAGCATCTCTTGCGCCCTGATGGACGATGCTGGGTGATGTTTTGAACAGCTAGAGATTCTTCCGGTAAAATTTCACAAGCTGAAAATGATTTGTTTCACAGCCTGGGGTCTTTGAGGGGTCACCAATCTGCGCTTAGCTTGAGGAACAATCAACGATATGAATAGTTTTTTCATGGGGTCAATATGACCTCAAACAAATAAAATATAAAATTTACAAAAAGGCAGCATTGAAATTAAGATTGAATGAATAGAAACAGTGAACTAGAACCTGCAAAAAAATACAAAGCGAGATGAAAGCCTATAATCTCAAAGTTTGGAATATTTAGCCTATCAAATAAGCCTGGGGTCATATGGACCCCATAGTACCAGAGCAGGGTTAAAGAAAGAAGCAAGAAATTTGCTACAGAAAGTTGATCTCAAAAAGAAAGATTTATCAAAATAAAAATCCGACGTCGCTCGACTCCGTTTTACGAATTTCGCCCCGCGATGGATCAAAGCCGACTATTGATTGCATGGGTAAAGTTGCTGCTGAGCCATTTGCTATCATCATTTTTAGTTTTATGTTTAGCGGTTATAAGCTTTTCAAATATCTATTTGATGTTGTGATTGGCAACTAATATGTACTTGCTGTCTCATTCCTCCATTATGAAAAGTTCAATTTAATCAAATTTGATCAATTTGGAATTAGTTTTGACTAAGGCAAACGATGTTTGCCAAATTTATGCAGAACTTGAGCCGCTCGTACGCGATACAACTATCAGATTGAAAAAACAGCGCAGTTGTTTTGTTGATCAAAACCATCAAATAAATATTCTATGGCTATCTGAACAAAATATGGTGTGAAGGGAAAACAACTCCAAAGTTTTGTAAAGAACAGTTTTGTAGAACTTTTTCTGTCATCGACAGCGTTATCGCATCGAAAGAAACACAATGCCGCCAGCGATGGCAGCGTTACCAAATGCTTCTGACAAAACAGTTTTCTTCGAAGCTGTATCTGGGGCCACTTGAAGCATTTTTACCTCACATATTGACGCGATCACTTGTTTTATTTTTTCAAGAATCTTGATGCAGCTTCGGACTGCAGTTTTTGTCCTCTGTTAATGTAGTCTACATCAACAAAAGTGATGGGTTCATCGCGTCGGCATGTAAACTTTGTCATCGAATTTGGTAGGCCTAGCAATGAGTGGTGGGCTGCGTGTTGTAAAAGGCTGAGAAGCATTACTGTAAAGCTTATACTTTGCAAAGTGCCGAAAACATGGCACGATGACTTCTCTTGCAAACTTTTAAGTCGCAAGTCAGCAAGCTGCTGAGTTCAGCATCCAATACGTTACTTTGTATGGGGCGCGACCGATTGCCAGAAACATGGTTTGCTTTTAAGCGTGGGTTTCTGGTTTCATCTGTGGCTTGGGCCAGCAGTGAGAAGTAATGGTTGTAAACTGAAAAGGTTCTACTTCATTTCATGGTTTCGCGGACTTTCCGTTCATTTTGGGTTCCATGAGTAAAATTTCTTTTTAGTTTGTTTACATGTTTATTTTAAACACCGCTTTCAGGCATTCAAGCTTTGAATATCGCAATCGTGAACCCTGCCGGAGAGCTATAATTCATTTTAAGCGAGAGTTGCATGTCGCAGCGTGAAAAACACTTGAAGCACTGGACCTAAAACTCAAGTTCAAAACGAACACGCACCCTATAAGCTTGGTAGTTCCTTTCAATGTAAAAATTTAATGTATAATGAGATTATATCTATAATCGTGTTCAGTGGTGTCCAGTAACAGAAGGCTTATCCCAGTACGTCAAGACTTGCACGTTTCAGAAATCCTAAAATATTGTTGAGCAAATTTATTTTGTATTCCGTGCTTTGATGTCGCTGAACATCGTATTTTTAAATTTGTAGACAAAATTGGTTCCTATGAGTCAAAGATGTAAATAGCGTGGAAGGATAGACAAAGAGGGGCCACGTCCCCCAAATTAAAAAAGATTGTGCGAGTCATAAGCGAAAACTTTGTTTTTGAAACATCAAAAACTGTTTAAAACAATTATCATTCTGTTAAATATCCACGTACTACCAAGTTACAACTGACCCTTTTCCCACTTTTCTTCTGGTTACGCCATTGCCACCATTTGTCTGCGCCAGTCAACAGTTATTAAAATTTGATCGTTTGCAAAGTATCTAGTGAGTAGAGGTCGCACTATACAATTCTATAGATGTAGCAAGCTTTACATCTTGTAGATCGACTTTTTCGTATGGGCAAGATTTTCCATTTTATGAAAACTTCTCAGATTATGAGCTTCTCATTTGCCCTTTTTTGCTCCGAATGCGAACCCGCGAAAGGGCGTAGTGGTTAAAACGTCCGCTTCGCAGTTGGCAGACCCGGAGTTCATTTCCCAAGTCGAGTCATACCGAAAGACTTTGAGAAACGGTATTCACAGCTTCTCTGCTCAGCGCTCAGTACAAAAGGGATAGTTGTGGAGATGGGGAACAAGCCGTCAAGCTTGCTGGTTGTGTCCTTGGGCAAAGCACTTAACGGGACGCCTCCATCTTTATGTGACAGACAGGCGGCGGCGCCGAGCAGTCTACCAGTCGCAGTGGCCCAGTCTGACTGAAGACTCGCAGAAGGGACTAATGAGAAGCATCTCCAAAAATGTAAAATCTTGCTCATAAGAAGAAAAATCTGATACACGGCACACCGGAACTAACCCTCCTTTGGTATTTTCGCGCACTAGATTTGATAACTTGATGCCCCACAAGCAAATGCATAAAAAGTTTCCTTACTCTCCCCCTTCCCCCTTCTTTTATAATTGGACCACGGGTTTTCACACTGATACTAAGCAAATCAATAAATCTGTTCAACTTCCAACAAGCCAATTGGTATCGCTACTTTTGCCTCAGTGATGAATTCCCAAATGATCTACCATTTTGAACACCAAAGATGTGGATCAGCGTACGGATACTTTAGCAATGCCATTATAACATGTGCTAAGAAAATAATCCCTCGCTGCCTCCTTAAGAACTGCATACCACGCAGGGTTGATGAGTGCGAGCGTCTTTATTGCTCCTTCCTTTATTTTCTTAATGACTTGACAAAAGCTTCGACTATCACAACTTTCCTTCGAAGAATTAAGCTGAAAAGAAGAGATTGATGAAACGAGGAAATCAATTCTATTGACTTCTCGCTTTCGAGTCGTGAAGTGTGGAGCACCTTCAACAACTCTACTGTGATATTTAGACGCCCACCGCAACACTGTTCCATTTCTGTAAATTACGTCACATTACAGCTTGTAGCTAATCAGAAATACCATGCAAATGACCGCTGTTTTGACCAATATGTAGCTAAACAAACATCAAAGCTCTGGAAGATTGGCACCACCCGCTCATGTAAACTTCTCTACGTTCTTTGCCTAAAATATCTTGCAGTTGCAATCAAACACGTGCAGTCTGGAAAATCTGCTGGTTTAGAGAGCAACTGTCTGGAGCTGATTTTTGATGATGGCAAAGCTATAAAATCGTGGTTATGTAATTTCTTTTCATCCTGTTTGCGCCGTTGCAAGATTCCTCAATTAAGGAGAAGATCCATTGTTGTTGCGCTCCCCAAGACAAAGCAAACCACCAAAGGATCCTAAAATCTACCACTTCATCTTCTTGCTCTGCGTTCCCTTCACAATCTTCAAGAGGCTTATCTTCACTCCTGTCAAACCAATTATTGATCCGCTCCTTCCTACAAAGCAAGCTGTATCCCAATGTAACAACCGTTTACCAAGTCACCTTGCTAGCACAAGACAGTGAGAACGACAACTCTGCCAAGAAAAAAAGCTGGGGCTGTTTTTGTTGACCTTGCAATAGCCTAAGACACTATGTGGTACCGCACCCTTGCCTACAACCTACCACGCCTTCTTCCTGTCAGGCACATGGTATAGATGATCATGGAACCATAGGAGCTTCGTCCACCATACGAGCTTTACCCTCATAATCAGTGGAGGAGAACTAAGCAGATTGCGGCGCTATAAAAGAGTGTGCCTGTGGTATCGCTCTTGGTTTTTCTCCTTTTTAATATCTTCAGCCATGAACTGCCATCTACAACCTCCTAGAAATAAGCAACTGCTGACGGCTTAGCAATCGCTTATTCTGCTGGAGACTGGCAGTCTCAGGAGTGGAAATTAAACCGTGACATGAAAAAATTGTCGGGGTATTTTGTTAATAGAAACTGAAACTCACCAAAAGCTAAACCTTGACGACAGCTTTTCATCTCAACAATAGAAGAAAAACAAAAAATGAAGGCACAGATCAATGGAAAACTATTGCTATGTCGCTCAGAACCGATCTATTTCAGAGTGACGCTGGGCAGGTCGCTCTCGTACCGCTGCCATTTAGAGTCACTACACAAGAAGCTAACATCACGCATTACATTGTTGAAGACAACTGATTGGAACAAGTTGAAGGCCGGTGCCGACAGTTTGCGCATGGAAACTCCATCCTTGCTCCATCCTGACGCCGAGCACTGTACTTCAGCTTGGAGCTACAGCGCCTACATCCACCTTGTTGACGTTTATATCAGAAATGTCTTACGGACTGTTGCAGGATGCCTGAGTTTTACTCCTGCAAACTACCAACCTATTTTCGCTGGCATCCAACCTGTCCAGCTCCGTCGCAGAGTAGCAACACTTGGACTAAGTCGTCGAGCAAAGGATCCTGATCACTTACTTTACCCAAAGCTCTTGTTGTCATCTCCAGAGACTCAAGTCAAGTCAGTCCCCTGGACTCAAGTCAAGCCTCCTTTTCGGAGAGCCTCGCTCAGATTAATGAAGCTGGCAAATCACGACAACAGCATAGCACATTTTGATAAACCAAGCACTAAACAACAAATGGAACATTTGTGTAAACAGATTTCCAGATTTCATTACCATTCCGTTACAAGACCTGCAGAAATATTTTTGAAACCACCTCTGTGGGTCAAACTCAATAGAATGCAAATTCCTGGTTCTTAATCATAAATTTGTACAAAAATCAATAAAAAAATGTGCAGGTAAATGATGATTTGTGGTGTCACAGCGCACAGCACTGATTTACAAGTTTTTCGAGCAAAAGTACAATATGCCTTGACAAGATTTTGACTTCATCTAGTGTTTGCGTAAACGTGACTTTAGTTTATAAGCTGAAATAATTATAGTATTTACGTGCGTATGAAGAGTAGTTAAACTAGCCTTAGTAGATTAGCATGGGTACTCTTGAAACAAAGCCACTCATTTAACTGACAAAGCTAACAATTATGCAATCATACGCTTGAATCTGATCTAAATCGTTCCAGATTGAAGATGGTGAATTATGCTATTTATGTAGGGGGAGCTCATTCCCAATCTTCTTCAAAATTTGCAATTAGCTATTGACGATTAGTACTGCTAGGCCGGGTTGTAGCCAATGAAAAAAAAGATGCACTGATCATCTGATTTCTAAAATTTGAATTTGCAGCAATACAAACAATTGATATAATATTACCTGATAATATTGTCTATCATACCAAACAAATTTTCAAGGCTATATGTGTCTGCTGCTCTTTTTATATCTAACGGTTACTTCAGGAAAATTTTAACTTTTTTACTTTAAACTAAGGCAGTAATTAGCAAGGTATGGGCGTGGCGCTAGTGACGTTGGTATGTGTAAGTTAATTAAAGGAATTGATGTGATTGTGAGACAAAATTATGAGCTTATTCAAGGATCCCAACATCATCATTAAAGAGTTGAAAAATTTACTTTAAGTAAGTAAATAATTACGAAGAAAATTTTTTTGCTTCTTTCAAGCTCCGTAATGATAACAACGGACATTGTTCATAACATTGTTTTTTAATTGTGAGACCAAAGGCCAGAAAGCATCGAAGAATCCGTTTTTAAGTCAAGGTGGAGATAAATGTGGAGTAAAAATGAATGTGAGTGCTCAACCAAATTATTCTTTGAGCCAGTGACTTCGCTACTCATCTCATTGAGCGCAAAAGCCCAGACTGACTCGAACAACGAGCACCGCCGCACTACCATCTACACACACCCTCCGATGCGGCTTACCCAGAATTTTTTTGGAAAAACCTAATCTTTGGAAAAAATAAACAAAAGTTTACATTAGGCCACCCTGTAGGTAATTAATTGCGGTCTCACACTATACCCGTAGCATCGGTTAACAAATGAAAAATAGAAAGTTGGAAATAAATCCTCGGTAAACCGGCGCTTTAGCAATGAATGAGCCAGCTTCGATGTTGGTGAATCTAAGTTCAATTCCCTTGTCGAATCATATCAAAGTCTTAAAAATAATACCCACAGATATTCTGTTTGGCGCCCAACGATAGGGGTGATGTGAAAAGTAAAACATAAAAGTGAGTTTGTTTCGTCATGATTTTAAAAAATGCAATCGGCCTGAATGCCTGAGTACGTAAATCGCTGATGGCGACTTTAACAACAACAAATAATCGATTCTTAAGCAGAGGCGGTCAAAGTAGCCGAGATATCTACTTAATTAAAAATATTGCACTCATTAAAATACTCAAGTAAAAATTGAAATTACTGGTTGGTATTTTTACTTGAGTAAAAGCACTGAAAAATTATACTACTCAAGTAGCAAAAATACGAAGCAGTTTCTTTTTTTCTAGCAATTTTGTCCGGTGTCTTTTTAAACCGACAGATCTCAGTTGGGGGTGCTCACACCACATAAGACGTGAGAAGGGATTTTTGAACATGCAAACATCTCTGTCAATTTGTGGTTTTATTAACGTTACCCACCAAATTCAAGATTTAGATAAATGATGCAAACAATGGCTTCTCTACAAAAAAGGAGTCCGCTCCGGACGACACTACTTTAAAAATTTAATTTATTTTTAGAAGACGTTAAAAAGGGTTTACCGTAATTTAGGTTGATGTATTTTATTTGAAGAATGTTGGTAAAGTTAGGTTTATTGTTCTTGTTGTTACTACGTTTTTTGGGGAATGTATGTGATCACATTTTTCGACTGTAGTATTGCGGTTTTGATACAACATTTACGAACAATTAAAAGTGGTTAAAAAGTGAGCGGCTAGATGAAACCAATGCTCTTTTTCTTCTATATAAAAAAAAACAAACTTAGATCGTAATATGTTAAAAATTGAGCGTAAATAATTGAAGCAAAACGACGTTGTCTGCAAAAACTTTCTGCTGGAAGTGAGACAAAATATTTTTAACTTGGATCACATATTTAGTCATGACCATTGCTGATCATTTCAAAGACCTCACAAAATTTCGGAAAGCATTGGTGGTAGAATGCAAGATTTAAAAGATATTTACTGAGGTCAAGCTTACACGATAGCTTTTTTTGAGAGGGTTTACAAATTGAACCCTTTGCCCTTCTGGCTGCTCCTTCGACAAGAGCAGTAGGTTGAATGTGAAGATGGCTGCTCCTTCGACAAGAGCAGTAGCTTGAATGTGAAGATGGCTGCTCCTTCGACAAGAGCAGTAACTTGAATGTGAAGATGGCTGCTCCTTCGACAAGAGCAGTAGGTTGAATGTGAAGATGGCTGCTCCTTCGACAAGAGCAGTAGGTTGAATGTGAAGATGGCTGCTCCTTCGACAAGAGCAGTAGGTTGAATGTGAAGATGGCTGCTCCTTCGACAAGAGCAGTAGGTTGAATGTGAAGATGGCTGCTCCTTCGACAAGAGCAGTAGCTTGAATGTGAAGATGGCTGCTCCTTCGACAAGAGCAGTAGCTTGAATGTGAAGATGGCTGCTCCTTCGACAAGAGCAGTAGGTTGAATGTGAAGATGGCTGCTCCTTCGACAAGAGCAGTAGCTTGAATGTGAAGATGGCTGCTCCTTCGACAAGAGCAGTAGCTTGAATGTGAAGATGGCTGCTCCTTCGACAAGAGCAGTAGCTTGAATGTGAAGATGGCTGCTCCTTCGACAAGAGCAGTAGGTTGAATGTGAAGATGGCTGCTCCTTCGACAAGAGCAGTAGCTTGAATGTGAAGATGGCTGCTCCTTCGACAAGAGCAGTAGCTTGAATGTGAAGATGGCTGCTCCTTCGACAAGAGCAGTAGCTTGAATGTGAAGATGGCTGCTCCTTCGACAAGAGCAGTAGGTTGAATATGAAGATGGCTGCTCCTTCGACAAGAGCAGTAGGTTGAATGTGAAGATGGCTGCTCCTTCGACAAGAGCAGTAACTTGAATGTGAAGATGGCTGCTCCTTCGACAAGAGCAGTAGCTTGAATGTGAAGATGGCTGCTCCTTCGACAAGAGCAGTAGGTTGAATGTGAAGATGGCTGCTCCTTCGACAAGAGCAGTAACTTGAATGTGAAGAAACTAATGTATTTTTAAAAAGATAAAACCAACTTCCAGAAATTAAACAAAATAGCTTTGAATAAAGCTTTATAGAATGGATTTATTTGTATCACAAGCTCTCATCACAAGTTGTCGATTAATTTTCACCTAGTCCTAGTGTCTTCCCAGCGATACTAGAAAAATCCTGTCAAGAAATGCAAACTTCTTGTCTTGGACTTGCAGACTTCAAAGGCGGTAAAAACCAATTCCAATCAACAGAGAAATAAATTTAATGACGGAAAACTGAAATTCTGTTTAATTTCTCAAATTATAAAAACAAATGATTGAGCGATAAACTTGGTTTGACATTGTCAGGACTTGTGAATTGCTTTTCTTTAAAGCCCGTTTCTAAAAATGAAAAAACCACAATCACTTAACGGCAAAACAACTACGATAAACAACTGTCACACACCAAAACTATTTTCCAGACAAAGAATCGAACACGTCACTGCCTGAATTTCTGGGTAAAACATCACTTAACAATTGTATACACTACATATCACAATTACTTTTCGGTTGTCTTACTTTACAAAATCAATATAAAGATTAATACGTTGACTAATTACGTGTGTAATACTAAACTCAATAATAACAATTCGATACTTACTTGAACAAACCCTAGCGTCGTTTTCTATCACTTCGCATGCAGGTGCGTTTGCATTTGACGTGAACAACAGAAAAGCGAGGATTTTACCGATACTACGCGTCAGCAAAAACGAACCTTAAACATAGCAAAGTTCCACAAACACAATAGAAGATTTACAACAAAAATATTTAACACAAGTTGTCGGCAGAACCATCAGATCTGCCCATTATGAATTGGTTAAATTGCTTACAGACCTCCTTCAATCAGTCCCAGATCTTTGCTCCCCATTGCACTAAAGATTTTTTCACATTTGCCAAAACTACGCAACAACTTCACAGACTCACGAGCCGCCTTTCGGTCTTCTTGCAAATCTCTGGAATATTTTTGGATATTTCACTTGCTGAAAGCAGTCAGGTCTGTGCAATTATTCCTAAAGCACTTATCACTGAGTTGCTGTCTGCAGGTACTAGGCAGTAGAATTCAGTTTCAACAATACGATGTACAAACGGATTGATGGTGTTGGCATTGGCTGTCTACTTGGCTGTCCAAATGACGCATCCTATACTAAACACATAGCTAAAGTAAATATATCTAGTCAAAGAACCGCCATTTTGTTTTCAACAGTGAGAGATTTGAATAACTAGTGATTTATTAAATTTTCTTGAAAAGTTTTAAAGTCCAGATATGGCCTGGACAGGATGCATTTATTGTGGACAGTCACGGAGAATCTATAACTGCAACATTAAGAAACTTCAGAAATCATATTCAACTGATCAAGCGCGACCCTGTTTCTGATCAAAAAAGTATACTGCTCTACGTCAAACACTACAGGCTTAGCACTCAAGCGGAAACCCCCTGGAAGACCAAGAAGCCTTCGAAGTCCAGAGAACACTCAAATTATTAAAGAGCCATATCTTGACATCAAAACGTTTCAAAAAACTTAATCAATCACTAGTTATTCTAATCTCTCACTCTATAAAACAAAATGACATTTCATTAACTACATGAATGCACTTTAGCTATGTTGCTAATTGCAACAGCATTGCCGCAGTAAGACTTTGAAATGTGAGAAGTTTTTTTGCCCCACCATACAAACATAATACTTGGCACGATTGTTAAATGACGCTGGATGAGTGTTATCAAGAGGTTCGATGACGTCATAATCAAAGCTATCCTTTAAAAATCCACATCCTCTGGCAGTAGAAAACGATTTTTAGTTCAAACAAAAACCAGTACCCTACTCATTAGCATAAAAATTGTTTTTTGGGGGAAGTAAGATTACATCGTTGTTTACGTTTGATTGCAAAATTTGTTTTCTTCATTTTCTCAAAAAGTGCTAACCGTAGAAACGCGGTGCAAAGCTTTTGCCGAAGACGCTAAAAAGCTGCCTTCGTTAAAATAACTCTATAACAATTTTCGTTTGTTTGACAACGCAAAAAGCAATCATATTTTTATGATTGCTTTTATATAATTATATTTTTAACCATGCTTATCACCTTTTTTTCTTAAACGCCATTACTACTGTTTCGTCATACTGCCTAAAGTAAGCAGTGGCGTAGCTACAACAATTGATGTCCTTGGATTTTAGAACGAAATGCCGCTTCCTTTGCGCCATTACTCCCGGAATAGTTTATTGGTCATTGAAAGTTCCTCCAAATGTGAAAAAACAATAATTCACAAGGTTAAACAATCAATCATTGATATTAAAATTAGTGTTTTTAATTTATTATGCTTATCCTGAGAGTTCGCTTGAGTAAAAGGTCGACGAGTTTATTTTTTAATATACAGGGTGGGCCAAAAGTAGGTTTACAGTTATCAAACTTTTTTTGAAAAGTAGGTTTACAGTTATCAAACTTTTTTTGAAAAGTAGGTTTACAGTTATTAAACTTTTTTTGAAAAGTAGGTTTACAGTTATTAAACTTTTTTGTATGCTTTAAACTGACCTGCGGTACACTTTATATTACTTGTTAAATACCACAAACATTGTTTATTTTTCAGGTAATAAATTTAGTATAAATTTTCACTAGTCATGATCGTGATTTTATTTAAGGGTAATGGCAAATAATTTTAATGAAGAGCACAGAAAATGGATATTAAAGAAGTATTGGAAGTATGAAATCGCTGAAACGGTACGTACATTATGGCAAGAAGCCTTTCACACTCCTCCGCCTTCACGACAGACAATTTATCGCTTGAGAAGCAAACTTGATAAAACAGGTTCGGTGAATAATGCACCAAAACGTGGACGTCCGAAGACTTCTACAACTGAAGAAAATATGACGTTAGTGGCTTTGACATTTGTTTACAGTCCAAAAAAATCTACACGACGTGCTTGTGCTGAACTATCCATATCAAGAACATCATTGCGACGCTTATTGCATAGCATAAAATTTAAACCCTACCGACCACGATTGGTAGATGGTCTTTTGGAGGACGAGCCAGATCGCCAACTGCAGTTTTGCGAAATGATGCGTGACCAATTTGTCGGAGAACAAGTTGTAACATCGGACAAAATCATCTGTTCAGATGAAGCTTGCTTCAAATTATCTGGTTATGCGAACAGGCATAACTGTGTGTATTGGGCTGATGAAAACCCTAATTTAACCATAGAGACTCAACTTAACCGGGCTGGTGTTGCAGTTTGGGGCGCATTATCTAGCGAAGGTGTTATAGGACTTGTTTTTTTGATGGAAGTGTGAGTGGAGAAAACTATTTGGAAATGCTTCGTGAAGTGGCAGTGCCACAACTCCATAGCAAACCTAACTTTCCTGAACTCTTCTTTCAGCAAGATGGGGTACCTCCACATTATGCGTTAAGAGTAAGAGATTATCTTAACAAAGTCTTTCCACAGCGTTGGTTTGGAAGAAGAGGTAGCGTTGAATGACCACCACGCTCACCTGACCTGACACCAATGGATTTCTTTTTTTGCGGTGTTGTAAAGAACAAGGTGTAGGAGTAGAGCCCCAAAACAATAAATGAATTAAAAGATTACATTCATAACGCATTCAAAGACATTGATGAAGATCGAAATTTGTGCCGCACTGTGTGTCAGAGTGTTTTGGACAGGAGTGAAGAATGATACAATGTTGGTGGAGGACATTTTGAGCACTGAAGAGATTAAACAGTTTCCGTGTAAGATGTAACTAGCATTCTTGAAATTTAAAAGTACCTACCTGAAAACAATAAACCTACTTTTACACTCAAACCCTACTTTTGGCCCACCCTGTATTCAAAAATTAGGTGGTCGAGTTTGATGCAGTAAACTGCGAAATTTTATCATTGAAAATTACGTTCAATAAACAGGATAGATAACGTAGACAACTTGCTTTCCCCATGGTAGATCTTAAGTAGGATTTTCTGACAGTCTTCTCTTAAATTTTGAAAAACGTCTCTTGCCGCATGCAGCAGCAACATTAACAGTGAGTTGAAGCTTAAAACAGAAGTAGGGCGTGAATTGCAGCATTGGGTCACACAGACCAGGTTGTGTTAACCACAGTCATATTCAGCACTGTAACATCGCTCGGAAAAGTACTGCTGCTGCTTGGTACCAGCCGATTACACTACGTAATTTCCACTGATAACTTGAAATAATCGATGTTATTTGCAGGCATACTCTTAAATTTGTTCATATCTGTCTCGATGCCTCCGCTTAGCAATTATGCGTAGGGCTTTAAAAAGCCGAGTTTTTCATGTGACAGACTATTTTATTGAGTCTTTCTTCTGTTTTACTCCAAAGTCGGTCTACAGCTTCAAACCCGCAACCGCAACGCCTTATTTTCTGAACAGCATATAAACATACGCCTTCCTTATGTTCGCCAGGTATTTTTATTTTTTTATTGGACACGTCACTCTTTGTTATATATTATATGTTTAACGCTTCTAAGAATTGAACCCAAGACTTGAACTCAGAACCACTCCAATTCAATTGTGTAATTTTGGTATGCCAGATCGTTTATGTAAATGGCTTAGAGGTGTTTTACGTAATTAAGTGCTTGCATGTTGCGTAATTTAAACTGTCTTTCGTAAAGTAATGGAGTTGGAGTGGTAGAAGCATTCTGTTCAAAAGTCTGTCAAATAAGTCTAGGATTATTAACAATTTACTTTATTTCATTTCGATTTAGATGTGCTGTGTTTTAGTTTACTAGAGCCTTACTTAATTAAAGGTTATATATAAAGTGTTAGTCATAAATGTACATAACAATCTAGTAAACTAACGCAAATGGACAAAGTTCTGCGACCTGATCGCTTCGACGTTGAACCGAATGTTGAAAAGGCTACCAAGCAATGGCGGCATTGGTACCAGACCTTTGGTAACTTTCTACGCTCTATAGATGGACAGAATCAAAATCTGAACAAACTCAACGTCTTGACGAACTTTGTCTCTCCTGAAGTGTATGAACTATTCTGTGACGCAGATACCTATGATGCTGCAATCGCAACATTGAAGAGAACGTACGACAAACAACCAAATGAAATCTTCGCGCGCCATAAGCTTTCCACTCGAAAACAGCAAAACGGAGAAACTCAAGACTCGTTTATGCAAGCGTTACAAAGTCTTAGCAAAGATTGTCAGTTTCGTGCGGTTTCCGCGAACGAGTATCGTGAGGAAGCGGTTCGTGATGCTTTTATAAATGGCCTGCATGACTCGGAAATACGTCAAAGATTGCTAGAAAGCCGAACTCTGGATTTGGAAACGGCCTTTGGTCAAGCTAGAGCAATGGATCTGGCTCGGCAAAATTCGGAGTTTTATCAGTCAACTTCAAAATCCACGTCTATGCACTTTAATGCAGCAGAAATTAAAGAAACAGACCAATCTAAAGGTTTAAACAAACATGAACTCGCTGTCACATCACCAAGTAAAGCCAGAAAATGTTATTTCTGTGGCTCTCAATTTCACATTCGCGCGAAATGTCCTGCCAAAGAGGCTGTTTGTCACTTATGCAAGAAAGTTGGTCACTACGCTCGAGTATGTCAATCTACAAAACAGAAATCTTCCGCGTTTCTTGAAAATAGTCAATTAGCTACTCTGCTAACCTGTAGTGCGAAAACACACCCTCTTGCTAAATCGTGCATTAATATAATGATAAACGGATCGGTCGTAAATGCCTTGGTTGATTCTGGCAGTACGGATAATTTTATCAATCCTAAACAAGTGGAACGATTGTCACTCACAATTCTGCCAAGTCGCGAAACCGTTTCGATGACCTCTTCCTCTCTGTCCGCAAAAATAAAAGGATATTGCTCTGCTACAATTGTTTTGCATGATCAGACCTATGAAAACGTAAAGTTGTATGTGCTCCCAAATTTATGCGCTGATGTAATACTTGGGCAAAACTGGCAATCCAATCATGAGAGCGTTACAATAAAGTACGGCGGTGAAACGCATCCGTTGAAAATCTGCAATCTGACAACGCTAAACGTGTCACCACCTCCGCTCTTCGAAAATCTTGATCCTAACTGTAAACCCATTACCACAAAATCTCGTCGGTACAGCGATGAAGATCGCAAGTTTATTACAGAGGAAGTAGAACGTTTGCTTTCTGAAGGAATAATAGAGCCAAGCAATTCTCCATGGAGAGCACAAGTTGTAGTAACAAGAAACGAACGGCACAAGAAAAGGTTAGTTATTGACTTTTCTCAAAATATTAATAAGTTCACTTATCTCGACGCTTACCCACTACCAAACCTAAATGAAACTGTCAACACTATTGCCCAATATCGCGTTTATAGTGTTATAGACCTTAAAAGTGCATATCATCAAGTGCCTTTGCAAAACAGAGACAAAAAGTACGCGGCTTTTGAGGCTAATGGCCGACTCTACCAGTTCTGCAGAATTCCTTTTGGAGTTACTAACGGGGTATCAGCGTTTCAACGCACCATTGATAGCTTTATAGCTGAAGAAGGACTGACAGACACCTTTGCTTACCTCGATGATGTAACTATATGTGGAAACGACCAAGAGCATCACGATAAAAATTTTAAAAAATTCTTAGATGCAGCTACTCGTAGGAATCTTACTCTCAATCAAGACAAGTGTGTCTTTTCTACAAGAAAAATAGCGTTGTTGGGTTATGTGGTTTCTGAAGGGGAAATCAAACCTGATCCGGAAAGACTACAACCGCTTAAAAATTTGCCGCCCCCAAATGATATGGCCTCCCAAAAGCGGATTTTGGGAATGTTTGCATACTACTCGCAATGGATACGAGATTTTTCAGCAAAAATAAAACCGTTGGTTCAGAACACAAGTTTTCCATTGTCTAAAGAAGCATTGTCAGCGTTTTATCAATTAAAAAACGACATTGAATTGTCTGTTGTTTGTGCTGTTGATGAAACAGCCCCGTTTCAAGTCGAAACAGATGCGTCCGAATTTGCTTTAGCCGCCACTTTAAGCCAAAAGGGTCGACCAGTAGCCTTTTTCTCAAGAACATTGAGTAAAACTGAGCAGAAACACTCTGCCGTTAAAAAAGAGGCTGCTGCTATCGTTGAGGCAGTGCGTAAATGGAAGCATTACCTTACGCGTAAACATTTTACTTTGATCACAGACCAGCATTCAGTATCCTATATGTTCGATTCAAAACATAGAGGCAAAATCAAGAATGACAAAATCATGAGATGGAAAATCGAATTATCGACGTACAATTTCGATATATTTTACAGATGCGGAGCCGAAAATATCCCAGCTGACACCTTTTCAAGGATTAGGTGTATGAGTTTGACTGTGGATAAGCTTTACGAACTTCATGAAGCTTTGGGCCATCCGGGTGTTACTCGTATGCTCCATTTTGTTAAATCAAAAAATCTACCCTTTTCAGTTGACGACATTAAGTCGATAGTCCGTGCATGTAGAGTGTGTAACGAATTAAAATCACAGTATGCTCAAACTGGGCCTTCCCATTTAATCAAAGCTACCCATCCGTTTGAAAGACTAAGTTTAGATTTTAAAGGCCCCTTACCGAGCACCAACCAATTTAAGTATTTGCTCGTAGTTTGCGACGAATACTCAAGGTTCCCTTTTGCGTACCCTTGCAAGAACGTCGACGCTCAATCCGTAATCTCGAATCTGTGTTCTCTTTTTTCAGTTTTTGGTATGCCCTCGTACATTCACTCAGACCGCGGCTCTTCATTTATGAGCTCTGAACTAAAAACGTTTTTGTACCAAAAAGGAGTCGCGACCAGTCGCACAACTAGTTACAATCCTGCTGGCAATGGGCAAGTCGAGCGGCTGAACAATACATTATGGAAGACGATTATGCTGATCTTAAGATCAAGAAAACTTCCTATTACTTATTGGCAATTCGTTCTAGATGATGCTTTGCACTCAATCCGATCCTTGTTATGCACGGCCACTAACTGTACGCCTCACGAGAGACTTTTTAATTATCAACGACGTTCAACAAATGGAACTGCCGTACCGACATGGCTTCTTGCATCAGGACCCGTCTTGCTAAAACGGCGCAACAGAAGTAACAAATACGACGCGCTGGTGCAAGAAGTCGAATTGATTGAAGTCAATCCCCAATACGCTCACATCAGATATCGGAATGGGAGAGAGGACACGGTAGCAACCAAGTATTTAGCCCCAGCTGGTGAACGGCTGCCATACAAGTCATTGAGTCAGCAATTAACCGATGCTGACAATATGGATGATGTTAAAACTACGCAAGATAACGAAGAAGAGCATGCACCAACTCCAAATATCCGCGATGACAAGGTGACTTCACCTGGCGATGCCAATAATGATATCCCCCTTACTGATTCCCCTGAACGTGAAAATGTACAATGTTCGCCTATGAACGAATGTGACCTTGAGGTGTCCCCTGATTTCTCTCCATCTAGGCCGAGACGCTCTCAGCGAACACGAAAAGCTCCTGACAGACTAATGTACTACTGACTGATAACTGTGATGTACGCTTAATGTTTTCATTTTATTTGGTGGCGAGAATGTATTATATATTATATGTTTAACGCTTCTAAGAATTGAACCCAAGACTTGAACTCAGAACCACTCCAATTCAATTGTGTAATTTTGGTATGCCAGATCGTTTATGTAAATGGCTTAGAGGTGTTTTACGTAATTAAGTGCTTGCATGTTGCGTAATTTAAACTGTCTTTCGTAAAGTAATGGAGTTGGAGTGGTAGAAGCATTCTGTTCAAAAGTCTGTCAAATAAGTCTAGGATTATTAACAATTTACTTTATTTCATTTCGATTTAGATGTGCTGTGTTTTAGTTTACTAGAGCCTTACTTAAATAAAGGTTATATATAAAGTGTTAGTCATAAATGTACATAACACTCTTCAATTGGGTTTTCCTGCTCTTCACAAATGCCAGTTGATCACTTAACAAACGCATTTCGTTTATTGATTGAAAAAGCTTTTATTTTGAGGGCGCCATCCTCCCGTAGCAAATCTTTTTTTGCAGTAAATCTTTTTGCACATCATAGGACCGTTCGCGAAATTAATTTTCTTTCATTTGAGTTTTGCTTCAGAATGGATTTCTGCTTTTGTGGAAGGATGTCTTTCACTTGACCTGTACACAATATTACGTCAAAACCATTTTCTTGAAACTCATTGAAAACAGATTTAACGATTTCTTTAGTTTTCCCAGTGCAAGGAAAAGATATTCAATTCAGTAGAGATTCCTTTGCTTGCATCCCACTATTGTAAACTTTTACGTATCTATCCATAAAAGCTAACTGCACAGTGCACACTGCATTTTACCATAAACTTAGGTTTGGCAAAATTCTATCTAAGACTTCGCAGAATGAGCAGTATTCCACAAAGATATTTCTAGAATATTTTGCCGCCCCCGACTAGGATGCCGCCCTTGAATGTACTTACAATATTTAATGGGTAGCTACGCTACTAAATGTAAGGATACATTATTTTTAACGCCCGAAACGAGAACATCATTTTCGGGTGAAAATTAAGGTAATGTTAAAAAAGCATCATTTTTCTCCGAGGGCTTAAATACTGGTGGTTGCAAAAACATCTCCATAAAAATTTCCAAAAATTATCAAGAAATTCTACTTTGTAGTACAGTTGATGTAACCTTTTTAAAAAAGGTCTTTACCATGTCTGCAGCAAAACATCCTATGATTTGGAGTTAAATCTTCAAAAAAGACCCACGCCCAAAATTTTCTAAATACTCTAGCGGATGAGAAATTTTCTAAATAACTCCCGCCAAAAAGATTTTCATCACTCAATTTTGCCAAAAAAATTCTAAGATTCTCATGAAATCTTGAGCTCTTTCCAACACATTTTTCAAAAAAGAAAACTCCCAAAAAAATCTCAAGAGATCTTGAAAATACCCAAGACTTTGAGATAAATTCCCAAGGTTGGTAACTATGTTTGTGATGAATACTGAAAAAGAAAACATTTCAGCATTTCTATATATTCGCCGACGACAGTTATTTTCTTTTCCCAAACGGAAGCATGTTCTCCCAAATGAGGACTTATGGTAGTACCTCCCTAGCTTACTAATATCACAATGCTGTGTCGTTACCAAGATCACAATTACTAAAATCACAACATCAATGAGTTATCACGCACTCATTGAGTGGGTAAAACCAGCTTAGATTTTAGTGGAAATGCGCTGGGATCAATGAACGCGTAGCCAAAACAAAGAATTACTATGATGACAGTCTGTTAGTGAATAAGATCATGCAGCCTGCTTGATGTAGGGCAATAAGATTAGAGCTACAGGAGCCCAATTTATAACAATTTTTTGTTATTGTTTTCGCAATCAGATGTTTTTCGGTTAAGCCGGCCCAGCAAGATGAATCAACATTGTTTACTCCGATATCACTGATAGGTCCACTGGGGGTGTCCGCTGCAAGGCCTGCTTATCACAACTGGTAAGCCTGTGTAGTTTGAACCAATCAAGGAAAAGTATTTACAGTCTTTATTTTACTGAAATGTAAGTTATTTGCGCTAGTTTTTTGCAACTGGTACACCAATTATTTTTCTACATGTAACATGTAGGCCATATCGATACTCTTCTTTGATGCATGAACTATTCATGGGCACGAAAATGCTCTAGGCTAAATGGTCCAATTTACAAATTGCTTGTGTAATTTAAACAAGTACAGGGTGTCTCACAATAAGCGCGACCCATTCATAAGATTTTCACTCATAGACCAGACAGAATTGAAAAAAATATGTTTAGAGATTCTGAAAGTTGATAAAATAGCAATCAAAGTAAACATTTATTGAACAATTCATCACGAAAAATTAAACGTTTACACCATGTTTTCTAAACGCTTACCTTTGCGCTGTTTGCATACTTTGAGCCTTCGAGCAAAATTGTCGACAACCCTGACGTATTCTTTCTTTTGTATCCCGCCGATCTACTGCGTTTTGGACGTCCTCAGTTCGGCTATTGATTGTGGATTGTTGGAGTAAACATTGTTGTGATTAATTAACAATTCCAGTTTCTTTGAATTTCTTTACCCAGAGGATAATTTGGAATTTAAGGGGACAGCTGTTGAAATTGAAGCTTCTGTGGTATTTTGCTGGTACAGATTTGAGCGATTTTGTCTCCAGGTAGGCTCCAACGCAAAATGTTTTCTTCCATTGACCACAACATTTTATATTGATTTCGATACGTATGTTGTTTCTATAAACCCTGAAAAATGTAGGATGATATCTGCAATATTGGCTGAGATATTAACCATCAAATGGCTCACGTTTATCCTGAGACACCCTGTATTAAAGTGATATAATTGTGCTAACTTTCTACGATTAGTTCAAATTTTCCAAAAAGGAAAACCATGCAAGAACGTTGCCAAATTTTCATAGAAAACTCCAAAATTTCCCACAGTCAATAAGGCTCTTGAACTTGAAAACAATTACAAACATGCAGTGATGTAACGATGGCCTACAGTGTATAGGACAAGAGTTCCCCCTGGCTACATTCGAAAAAGAAAGCCACAGCATTCTTAAAAAGTCCCACAGGATCAGCAAAAAATCCACTAGATCTTTAAATTCATCAGAATAGCAAAATCTTTTTCAGAAACCAAAAATAATTAAATGTTTGAACTGCTTTCAATTTGCATTATCACATCAATTGTTTAATACTAATATTTGTTTTGCTTCTCGACCACCTTTTACTGCAATACTGCAAGTAAGGTCTTTTTATTTTTGCTTTTTATCAGACTCCTGTTTCAATTACTTTTTTCTTTGTAGACCCATTTTGCTTTCTTAAGATAATCGCTGACCTTTCATCAATTTTAAAAACAAGCAGAAAATATTTGCGAAGTCATTGCAAATGCAGTTTCATATCAAATGGCTCGACTGGATTTTTTGTTTTGTTGCACAAAATAGCCTAGGCAACCACACTTTTGTCGTTTGAAACCAAAAAAGTTTTTATCCGTCTTCACTTGTTGTGACAGTTTTGAATAAAGATCACTCTTGAGTTTATTGGGTAGCATTGCTTCCACGCTTAAAGCAACATTACAAACAATATGACTCCAAACACAATAAACTTTAGTCTGTCGTACCGTTTGATGTAAAACCTAACTCAGAATAAACCTGGTCATATTTTTTTGCTTAGTTATTATCCTTTCGGTAAAAAGACTCATCAAAAATTTCATATCAACATTGAATTTTTTGGATCACCCACAAAAAAAACAGCCCACCGCGCGACGACTCACACTTAAATTGTGGCAACTTTCCAAAAGAGAAAATTATTGGATGCACACTCTCTTCATTGACAAGCCGATTACTGACGCCTTGGGCAAAGTGACCCGGTGCTTGCGTGCCACTCTAACGGACAACCTCTTTGTGCTAGTGGTCATCAATCAACCGAGCTTCGCCACCAAAAAGCCATACTGCCTCTAGCTCGCAGCCCCCGAAAGCCAGAGCACCTACTTCACAAAAGGTTCTTGTCCCAATCTTTTGAACATCAGCGGCAACTTTAATCGAGACGCCCATTTGTGCCTAAAGCACTAAAACCACTGAACGATCCTGTTTAGTCAGGCACCTGAATAGCACAAAAGGTGGATCACAAATGGAATATGGAGAAGCAGAAAAGCACGTCTCGAATCCATGCATTCATTGCTGACGTCAGTTCAGCACCATCGACATCGTCCTTTCGAAGCCCTGCTTGGGAGTGACTTAATCTTTTTCGAACTGGCTTTTTGTTATTGCGCTCAGCAATGTACAAATGGGGTATGGCCTTGCTTCGACTTGTGAGTGTAGCGCCAAGGAGCGAACAGCTGAGAACGTGATAACATCCTGCCGCATCCACCGCCAGCCAAATGGAGGTGGTGTTTTTTCAGCTGTTGACAAGAGCTTGGTGCTCGGGGTGACAGACACATTTCCGGCCAACTAGTATATTGCCATTTAAAATTGAACATCTTCTCCTCAGAAAGAAGAACAAGCGTTCGGTATTCAGTCATTATGAAACGGAAGCTGTCTGAAAAGAGTAAAACTTTTATTCTTTAATTCCATTTTATTACAAGCGTAGTTTTTAAAATGAAACTCTCTGAAAGCCTTAAGACTAAATGATTAGATAAGGTAGTTTAGTGATTTCATCATCCAAAGTAATTAAATTTTTTGTACTTTATGACCTATGGAGGCATTCAACCGGTTCGCTTAAAACAGTTCTAAAAATTTTCTAAGATCGTGGAACCAGTTGTAAAAGATATTTCGGCACAAATTTCGAATTTGAAAATTTAGAGCTCAAAATAACCGAAAAAAAGGTCTTTTTTGTATTGCGGAAACATTCGTCAACATTTTTTCTGATGGAACCGGTTCTTACAACTTTTGACAGTCACCACTGTTTATGACGAAGAATAACGTCATTGCTCATATTAATGTTATGATTCATGAATTCTACATTACGACCAGAAAGGTGCATTCTTAGTGCAAGCTTCTGAAATTAATTTTTTGGAATGAATGAAAAATGAAAAAAGAATGAAAAACTTAACGATGAACTCGTTTCATAGAAGGCTGACCGTTTGACATCGATTCGTTGTTGTTTGAGAGGTCTCAGTTGCACCGACTCAGCTGATTAAACAGAATGGTTCAAGTGAAGATCATCATGCACATGCCAAGTAATTTTTCATACCAGCTAAAAAACGAGAACTTCGACCAAGAATTGGTAGACAAGCTTGATAAAGGCTTGGCATTGAACCAATGGGGTTGTCAGTTGTAGCTGAAACTCGTGACGGGTGTGAAAAAAAACTTTCCGTAATGCTGCCTCCACGACCTGCTGAAAAGAAAATTATTTAGAACTTAAGTATGCAGTACTGTTACTAACGTTGATGGCTACAGCAGGGATGACCCGAAATAAATCTCTTTAAATAAAGATAACTGCCCTCTCTTAAGCAGTGGTTTTTAACCGTGGACACGTGGATCCCTCAAGCAGACCACAAATGTTGAAATTTTCGATAGGGGCGCACGGAAAATAAAAGGTCGGTGACCACTGCCATCGATAAAGATAGGATCTTCAGTTCATATTTACTTCAATTTCAAAAATATTTTTCAAACAAAGATCTTCAAACATTATTCTTCTTGCAAAGCCATTGTTATAAGTTACTTATAATGCACTCACTTGATCGAGCGGAGATGAATAGCTTTAAAAATTGTCACTCCCTAAAATAACGTTTATCAAAGCATCTCTCCGTGATCTCACTTCGATGGTGTAGCTCAGCGGTGTCAAACTCATTCAGTGCTGTGAGCCACATTTACATACCTGGATTTTATACGGCCCAGACTCTGTTGAAAAGAGATTTAAGCAGGCAAGACTGTACATCAGTGGTCCCCAAACTTTTTTTCTGTCGGCACAGGAAATCAATTGATCAAATTTCGCGGCACACGAGTCACGGCATTATTTGGAGATCACCACTTCTCCGGGCAACGATCTCGGAAAATCGTGTGACGTAAACCGAAATGTGGCTGATCTCTAAAAAAGGCCTTACCTCTCTCGCCGTAACCTGTAATTCCACCCGCAACTTATACTTTCTTCATTACAGCATTTTCTCAATTTGGCAGAAAATTTGTATCAGTATGAGGCACTTTAAAAAGACTCGCAGCACACCGCGGCCATTTTGTGGTCCGCAAATCTTTACCCGGGTCACAAAATATTTTGTCGCGGGCCACCAGTTTGATATTTCTGTTATAGCCTATACTTGTCGGCTCTGCCGGCATCAATCACAGGGCCCCATTTGTAATGTCGGGGTTGAAAATACTGTGTCGGTTCAGCCGGGTGCGCTGCCTTCATCCAATGGAAAATATTTTTTTTGACAGAACCATTTATGGTTACACAGTGCAGAGTAACGTTTTTAAATGGGAATGACGTACAAAGACACTTCGGGATTGCACAGAGCCGGTAGATTTTCTCTAAGCTTTCTGCAGGTTTTGGCCACGTTTTATTTACCTTGTGTGCAGTATAAACGTGGTAACCAAGTGTACTTGCTTGCAATTGAAACAGACTAAAATTTCTCCGATTTTTGTTGTTTTTTCAAGATGTGAACTTAATAGAAATAATTTAGAAAGTCATCATACAAACACACCGCTTAAGTGGAAGCAAAATCCTTTTCTTTGTAATAGGAATAGGCAATTATGAATGCTTATGCTAGTAGATCATATGCTTTGACAAATCGTCGATGTCAAAGATGCGCAATTGGTGCAGTTATCAGAGTCAGCATTGTGCATGTGTGGCACAATACTTGCTAGCAATGAAATGAGGTTATGCGATTACGAATATGTGTGGCAAGTTTTTTTGTTTAAGAATCAGTAGTTTTGTGGCCTTTGACTGGAATATTTTCTTGATCTGTCCAGACAGCATTATGACATCCTAGATCAAAATTGGTAGTTTGAAGCATTAAATAGAAAAATCATAGTATGCTTAGAATGTTGAAAATACATAAAAACAAATCGCTGGTTGCATCGTTTTTTGACCGTCATTGAAAACAGTTTAGGCCTTCTGTACCCACCATTTTTATCAGTCATTGTAGGATAACGTTTAGTCTAAACAATGTAATATTTTTTGGTTTTGCAAAGGAAATTTTTCAACGTTCAGATGATATGCAGTTAGAAAGGAATATTTTGTTGCTAAAGATGATAAATATAGGACCGTCTTTACCCCCTCATTTTCTATTCTTATGGGAATTATTAATTTTTTATGTGAAGAAAGATACCTTGCAAAAATTTTAGAGACTTGATTTCTTGATGAATCTTTTAACAAGTTTTAAATGATAAAGCTAAAGAACCGTGCTTTTGAGGAAAAATAGTCAAATGTGCCAAAGAATAAACATTTTTTAAAATTGTGAGTTTCTCAGGTTTAGTAAAAGAATTGTTCAATTAAAAATGAAATATGATGTGTGGCAACGAATTTTTGATCAGCCATTACAAAGTAATCCATACCTTTAACTGATTAAAGTTACATATTGCTGGAAAGAAGTTAATGTCTAATCATAACGTTTATAAAATAAACGTACCTGTGTTTACTCAGCTTGGCACTTTTTGATGGGGGTCAAAAGTTACACTACAGGTCTCAAAGTTCAATGCTTTTAGTGTAAAACAAATAGTAAAGGCATGTGTCATATACAATATCGTAGTTACCTTGGAACAACTTTCAATTTTGAAACTTGGCGGAGAAATGAGGCCACAAATCAGTTTTTAAATAAACTGATCGCGTAAAAAATTTGCAATTTTAAAAAATAAATATGTGATAATCTCTGGTAGCAAAAGATCGCACCAGACACCATTTTAAGATCATAGAGCAGTGTTTCTTAACCTTTTTGGCGCTCGTACCCCTTAAAATTTTGTGAAACGTCTTTGTACCCCTAGATCTATCGAACAAATACCTACAAAATTACCGGTAAATATACAATCTAGCAATGAAATAAAACACGATGTAGCATGTTACCGGTGTATATTTATTAACCATAATATTGTTTACAACAAAACCAGAACAAAGAAGAAGCTATTTACTACGTCACAGTAACTCTTTCTTATGACAAAAAATCATTCAGAAATGCAGATGTTAAAAAAGGCTTCGGAAAATGATTTCTTGTTTCAACTAACATTGAAAATAAATTTTTAGCAAATAGTTTAAAATAACCACTGTTCTGACGCCTCATCTCGTACCCCCTGCTTTGGTGCTTCGTACCCCCAAGGGGTACAGGTACCCCCGGTTGAGAACCCCTGTCATAGAGCGAATTTAAAGCGAGCAGGAAAAAAGGAAGAAGCACGCTTCTAGGCTCAACACCCTTAAAAAAAGAATCTGTTATTGTATTGTCGACTAAGCTTTAATCGTAGTAGAGTGTTGTTTATCGAAAGAACCTAGTTAGATATCTCAGCAAAATGCTTGTAATCGGGTTTCAACAATCAGTTGTTTTCGAGAAGGTACAAAGAACAAATTGTGCAATCAAGCGTCAGCTACGACGTCTAAGGGATCAGATATATTGTAAATCGATAACTCGGAGACTGACTTTCGTTTGAGCAAACACTTGTTTTCGCTGTCAAGAAATGCTAATCAAAAATATTTTTGATTATGACGTCATGAAACGTCACAAACTTTTTATGATACTCACCTTGGGATGGTAATTAATTGTGCCTAGTTTGATATTAGTACGCCCAGTAGTTTTAGAGAAGTTAAAACACAGACACAGACAAACACACACACACACACACACACACACACACACACACACACACACACACGCAGACCGAAAGAATTGCGCTTTACAGTATAGTTAAACAGTCAAGTACTGATAACTGCTTGATCGTATGTGCCAAGAATAAAGTATATTCTTACTTGCTTATTTATTTACGAAGCCTTGGTATTTTGACGGGCAAGCTTTGTAATTTCTGTTTGAAGTTGCTGCTTCGTGTACTGCAATTACAAAATGCTCAAACTCAACATCGCATTTACATTAAATGAATAAACAAATATGACATCAATTGCCATTGCAAAAAAAATCTTGTTCGCTTTGAAGATGTTAATTTGAAGGTCTTGTTAACATGTGCGTGTTGACAAAAGAGATCAAGATGGACATGCCATCACCTCCGAAAGTTTTATTTCCATCACCACCTTTATAAACTCAAAATTGCACAGTAGGCAAGTTGAATATTGGGAAAAATTTTCCGCGAGAAACATCACACAAGTTGGTGAAAATTTTTTCAAATTTTTGGTGTGACCTTTTCGGGAACCGCCGTGGATGTCATGAGCTCTAGCGACATGGCTGTTATAGCGGCAAACCAGGCTGCGTGATCAGGTATCACGGCCCATTGTGCTCTTTTTGATAATGATAGATTCGGTTTCATATTTTAATCTTCTCATTACTATAAATGCTGAGCGCCAAGCATTAGCAGATCTGCTAATGCCATATCTAATGTCTTTAATATGACTCGACCAGGAAATTGAACCCAGGTCTACCGATTGCGAGGAGACGCTCTAATCATTGCACCACACACTGCATATCGAATATTTATGGTTGCGCCTTTTTTAGATCATTATCTTGACTGCGGCCGTACTTTTCAACGAAATTTACGTTTCAAGAAACATGTTAGTTGACAATCTATGAAGCACAGTTCAGTTTGTGTGTGGATGAGTGCGCGCTTTCGCTTTAGCTCCTCCCGAACTGCTGGGCGTAAAACTGTGAAACTGAGCACGATTCATCGTTTTCCGGAAGTGGGTATCATAAGGGATGAGGGATGTCATGATGACATCATAACAAAAACGATTCTGTTAAAAGTTGCATGTAATGACAGAGAAAAACGCCTTTTTTCCCAAAAGAAAGCTAGCCTTACTTAACCACCGGAAAAACTTTACCCATTTGTGGGTGAACATGACATGACAATTAACACTTGATTGCACATTTTGTTTTCTTCATTTCTCAAGAAAGTCTGACCGTAAAAACGCAGTTAAAATTTTTTTCGGGAGATGCACACAAAGTGCTTTTCCTGAAACAAATTTGACAACAATTTCAGCTTTATTTGAAACGCAACAATCGAAATTTTTGTAAGCATTCGGAAAAAGCATGCTCTTTTTTTTCAAAGTGCCACATTAAGTACAATCTTTTCTTGTTTTGACAGACTATTTTTCTTGTGAAGTTTTATGGGAATCACAATAATTATCCGAATCTTTATCACAATAACGTGGTAGATGATTCATGCTCTTAAGCAATAACCTTACTTATTGCAATAACTTAATTACAAGTGTTTGCCTTTGGGTTTGCTTACTCTTTCCCCAGCTGCTATCATACCAGGACCTAGCAATACACACGCACCCCGAGACATTGGGTCATACCAATAGGCATGCATTACAAAAAGTCGTAAGTAGTAAGCGAAATATTTATCAGCTTATTTCAGAAATTAAGTTGCAATCACTTTGACGCCTCCCCTTTCCACAACCTTACATTTATGCTTTCATGCAGTTATGTGAATAAGTGAAATAACGGACAAAAGTTTGTGAAGATATTGCCTGCTTCAATTGTGAGCAAAGTCCAATTCATAAGTACATATTGGAAACAAGGCAACAAAGACGGTGCCAGGGAATTCGAAAAGTTTGGTAGAAACATAGCGGCTGTGAGCAACCCCTATAATGTTTTTTAGCCGATTCCCATTAAAACACGGTACTTTTGATTTTGAAGCGAGAATAGGTCACGTCAAAAAAACATTCACTTTTCACAACCGATCTCGCAACTATCCGTGGGCACCAATATTCTTATCTACAACGTAACTGGTGAGGGCCATACTATTGAAATATTTTAATAGTAAGTGCTTTACTTCGGGTTAATACGCTCTTTCCAAATTCCTTTTATGCCAAGACAAAGCAACACACTCTCAGCCAGAGACTTTAGCTCATGCAAATACGCCTACATTCACGAAAAACTAGTAAGTAGTGGGCCCAACATTAAATAGCTTAATCTTGAAAATATATTTCGATCGCCTTGGCGCTGCTCCCCAGCTTTAATATGCTTTCAAGCACTTGCTGAATTGAACGGTTAAAACTTTCTTTTCTTTCTTTTGGGAGGAATCCACATTTTCAGATGCTGGCAGTGATGGTACTCAGCCAGCATCGTGTGTCGACATCCAAAACCGTCAGTCCACGTATTCCTGTAGGTGCCCGATGTACGGGGCATGTCAGAATGATGTGTTCTGCGGTTTGTTCTACAGCGCCACACTCGCAATTCGATGTAGGAGCAAGGCCCCATTTGTGCATGGACGACTGAAAACACCCAACACCAGCCCGCAAGCGATTGAGCCTGACCCATGATGATCTGGGCAGGCCCATCCCCATTGGCCTAGTGCTTGTCCTAGGAATGAAAGCACGGAGATCAGATGAACGCTCCGAGTATTCCGTGCTCCATTTAAAGTCAGTTTATTGAGCTGCACGAATATCCAATTCAGTTAGATCTTGCAGTAACTTCGGTGCAGCAGGCACAAAGGGGCGTCTAGATTTTAGTCTCTCTCTGTAGCCGTTTGGGGACCCAGCCAATAATTCATGAAGAATATGGCCTGGGTCCAGACTGCCACGATGTGCCAGGGAGAGTGTTGCTCCTAATCGGCGAAGCTCAGCCGGCTGGATACCTGCGAGGACGGGTAGATAGTCTGTTGGAGTTGGACGCAGGCATCCAGGGACAATGCGCAATGTGTCGTTGAGAACGCTATCGATGAGGCGAGTGTGTGCACTGCGACACCAAACTGGTGCACAGTACTCCGCAGTAGAGTAGACCAGAGATAGGGCGGCTGTACGCAGTGTTATAGCTCCAGCGCCCCAACCTGAGCCTGCAAGTCGTCTCATCAGTGCAACGCGCGTTGTTAGTTTTTTGCGCAATGCCTCAAGGTGGTGACGAAACGTGAGTGATCTGTCCAGTTTAACTCCAAGATAGGTAGGGACTGGAGAGAATGGCAGGCGTTTGCCATTGTTGTAGACATTAAGCTCACGTTTGGCCTCTCTGTTGTTCAGGTGGAAGGCCGTCGTCACCGTTTTAGTGTGGCTGAGCTGTAGCCTCCAAGTCTGGAGATATGTTGAGATTGTAGTCATGTCTTGGCTTAAGACTCCCTCCAGGTCCTTCCAGTCATCAGAAGAGTATAACAGTGCCAGATCATCGGCATAAGCATACCTTCAGGAGACCGTTGAAGGAACATCGTACACATAGATATTGAAAAGAAGGGGTGCCAAAACTGATCCCTGTGGGACGCCGTTTTTCAGACGTCGCAACCTGCTTTGCTTGCTGTCACCGGTGGTAAGGGTGAAACTTCTATTCCGGACAAGTTCCATGATCATACGAACCATGTGCTTATCCGGGAGAATTCTCAGCAGCTTGCAGGTGAGGCCACGATGACAGACAGTGTCATATGCAGCTGTCAGATCTACAAACACAGCACCGGCCTTCTTTTTTGCCTCGAAAGAATCCTCGATGTTTTGTGTTAGCAAGACAACTTGATCCGCTGTCGATTTACCACGTCGAAACCCAGCCTGCTCGCCTGGGAGCAGGGGGTCGACAATAGGTTCAATACGAGCATAGATCAGTCGTTCGAGGATCTTGTAACGGACACAGAGCAAGGAGATGGGACGATAGCTCTTTGGGTTCTCTACAGGTTTGTTTGGCTTTGGGATCGCAAATACAAGTGCTCTTCTCCAGACTTTGGGAATTTTGAGTTGGCGCAAGCAGGAAGAGAGGTTAAAACTTTAAGTTTAAAGGACGCCAATGCTGAAAACAGAACAAATAAGACCTAGCCGGGGACTCAACAAACTTGGAAAAATATAGCGGCTATGCACAACCCCTCATGATGTTTTCTTTACATAATTTGCGTTCAAAAAGCAGTAGTTTTGCTTCGGAACGTAAATTGGCCATGCCAAAAAAGATTGGCTTTTTGTTACTGTTTTTACAACTATCCGTTTTGTGAAGCTGTCCATACCGAATTTTTAATCTAGAGATACTAATCGAGGGCCGTGCGGGCAACGATGGCATTTTAAATGATGGAGAGATTAATATCATGGAAATAAAAGCCATGCCTCACCTATCCCTTTTTGACTTTATCGCGTTTGAAGTCTACTTGATTTAGGAACAAGAGTTGGATGTGCGGAAAAAGCAGTTACTTTACGTTACTGTTTACACGTCTAATCGTCGGGTGAAGCGCAGCCTGCTGAACCGAAACTCTTAACACTGATGTTAGTGCCTGCAGGCGACGCCGGCTGGTTTATTACACAACAGTGGCTCTTAAACCTGTTGGAGGTACCGAACCCCACAAGTTTTGTGCGGGCACTCACCGAACCCTTTGTTGAAATTCAAAATATATCTGTTAACAAACTTGAGCCTAAAGTGAACTATGCATCTGTTGCACAAAAGATCTTATCATTCAAAGAAAGAAAACGAACAAAACATTAATTCCACAGAAAAACAAAACTCAATAAATATTTACTACAAATCAATGCGTTTTATGCTGTTGCATTTCAAAAACAATTCTAGAAATGCGTGGCTTGACCTTAGAAAGTGCTACTCTCATGTCATTTTCGCAACAAAGTCTGTTCCTTTTTTTTGTTTTTATGTCTACCATCGTAGAAAAGGACTTCTCGCATGGTACGTTGTAACAAACGGTGTATGTATCTCAAGGGCTTCCTTAGCAAGAAGAGGGTAAGCTACGATGTGGTGACACCAAAACGTTGAGAACGTTGTTGTTCTGAAGAGTTGCTGTTGAACCTGGGTCTGCTGAAGTTCAAGGATTTCATCAAGGTATTTATCATTGACATCTGCCTTATCAACACTAAACGTGATCGGCTGTCTTACTCATGCTGGATATGATTCCCTGTTCGGGAAATATTCGTCGAGAGACTTTATGAGCTCATCTTAGTGCAAGGAAAATGCTTGTTTCAGTTCTGTGGATACGAAAATGTTCCCATTTCCGGACACATCTTCGATCTCACTTATACAGTCATCCAACGAGGAAAATTAGCGAAGTTATTCTCTGTTCGTCGTTTCCATAGTTTGATTTTTTTTCAAAAGCCTTCAGATGTTCTTCCGCTTTAATAATGCTGACTCCACCACCCTGCATCTGTTGGTTGCGATGGTTGAAAGCTCCGAAGATATCGGCCATGAATGCCAAAACGAGAATGAACTCAGAATTTTCAAAACGATCTGCATGACAGTGTTGGTGCTCTCGCAAAAACACCGCTAATTCCACATGCAAGGCGAAAACACGGTTGAGCACTTTTCCCCGGGACAACCACCGAACGTTAGAATAGTACAGAGGTGCCTCGAATCAAGCCCATTTCATTGCACAGCTCCTTGAATATGCGGTGCTTCAAAGCACTATTTCGCACATAGTTTACACTTTCCACCACAATTGTTAATACTTCTGCCAATTTTGAAGGGAATGTTTTTGTTGCTAACGCGTGCCTGTGCAGAAGACAATGCGTTACAGTTATGTGTGGTGCATCGGCTTTCACTAGCGCACCAAAACCAGATTTTCGCTCTAACATGGCTGGGGCTCCGTCCGAACAAATTCCACAAACCATATCCCACGAAAGATCGTTGTCTCTGAAGAAATTATCCACAAGTTTCTTAACGTCAATGGCCTTAGTTGATGTTGTCAGAGGCTGACGCAATAAAAAATCTTCCTTTATGACGTCTTCTTTCACATAGCGCACGAATACAGCAAGCTGGCTTAGACTGTCAACGTCGGTGGTCTCGTCAAGTTGGAAACTAAATTTTGCGGGGTCGAAATCAAGTCTGAAACTATTTGAGCAAAATGTCATCGCTCATCTTGTCAATTCTGTTGCTGATGGTGTCATTTGAAAGAGGTATTTGAGATAATTTATATTCGGTTGCTTTTCCAGGCATGGTATTCGCCATCTTCGATGCAGCTGGTTTTACGAGTTTTTCCCCAATGGCGTATGGTTCGCCCTATTTGGCAATCAGGTATGCAACTTTGTACGATGCTGTGAGGATCGGTTTGTTGATGGAAACAAAGCCGAAAACAGGCAGAGTAGTCTTTTCATCATATCTGGCTTTTTTTATTTTAAATTCAGCGAGCGTTGTGTTCTTGTATTTTCCATCGCCATGCATCTTTAGAAAGTGTTCCTTTAGTTCTGCCGGTGCTAAGCTAGAATTGCTCAACTTGGCGTCGCAAATAGTGCACTGAGGATGCTGACTCCTATCAGGTTCTGTGATATACGTAAATCCATATTGTACATATTCATCTGACCACTTCCTTATTTTCTTCGACATAGTTAGAATGAAGAGATTAAAATACAATAAAAAAGATTAATATCTACTAAATTAAATGTAAATGAAGTTAAAACTAACCCTTACCCTACGAAATAATGTCAAAAACTAAATAATATAATTGAGCAGTCTGCTGAAATTCCTTGTAACCAGTCCCGTAGCACTCCAACTTCGGGCCCCCCCCCGAAGTAAGCGCAAGAGCCCCTGCGCACAGGTCATATCACTTTAGAGGTGTAAAATTGAAAAGCTGCATTAAGAAAATACACCACAATTTGTACATAAGTAAACAGGCTAATGTCAGAATAAAGCATGCCGATACCGAAGGTGCAAGTCATAAAAAATTCGGCACCGATGCCAGAGTTCAGTAGGACATTTATGCAGACACTGCGAAACGAAAGCAATGACACTGAAAAACATGAAAAAGTTATAAAAACACAGTATCATTTAAATAGTCTGGAGCGAACCTTTTTGTTCGCAAATGCTCTTATGACATTGTCATAATCAAGAGATCGGGCGCAGTCATTTTCGATTGACAACATGGCTAATGAAGATAGTCTACTGTCTGTCATAGACGTTCTATTAAAAGTTTTGATCAGTTTCAATTTGCTGAAGCTTCTTTCAGCGCTAACAACAGTCACGGGGCAAGTTAGTAAGATTCGAAGTGTGATGTACACATTCGGATACAATTCAAATAAATGAGTCTTTAGAAGATAGTTCAGAAAGTCTTGAGCCGTATTGAGATTGCGTTTTTTTTGTAAAATTAAAACAAACCGCAGTAGCTCAGCGCTCATTTCATCAGAATCAATGTCACCGAACTTTTTTTGGAACTCTTTACAGCAAGTAAGAAGAGCATTTTCTTGTTGCACAAGCAAAAGTTTGTCTCGTGTGTACAAAAACGAAAAGGCGGAAGAAACCTCACGTAACAAATTAAAGCGCTCCTTTATTGACATAATAGCCTGGTCTACTAATGGATAGAAAAAGTTGCTTTTAAATTTCAGTTCAGGAGTAGCTCGTTGTTCCTCTTCACCTTGGATATCAAGCAATCTTCTTTTCTTTCCACTTCTTGACGGAGGAAAAGAAGGATCAATATCCAATTCCTGTGCTATTTCAACAGCAGATGTTGCGGCACTGTTATAACCCGTTGTGCGATAGTTTTGCAAAAACTTTTCAGTTGCCTGGATTTCCGTTTCCATTGTATGAAGGGAGACTCCATACGATTGAAGAATCTTGCTTGCTTTATTGACTTGGAATAGGATATCATACCAAATAAACACCGACAAAAGAAAACTCCATTTTGATAAATGAGCTATCAACGATTTTGTTTCTGAGGCAGCTCTTCCATCTTTTCTTTCTATGGAAATGGCTTCCAAGTCTTTCAGTGCCAGCAACACCTCTTTTAAATTGTATCGAAGAGGTTTGATGCATTTAATTCTGCTTTCCCAACGAGTATCAGATTGTGACTTTATGGACAGCTCCACATGTTTCTTCAAAATTTCCCAACGCTGAGCAGAGGAAGAAAACAGCACATACAACCTTGTAAGTACTCCAAAAAATGTCAATGCTTCCGTCGATGAATTAGCACTGTCAACAACAACTAAGTTAAGGGTATGGTTTGCACAGGGCACGTAAACAGCTTTGGGATTGATGTCTAGCATTCTTGCTTGGACCCCAGAATGTTTTCCTTTCATGTTAGCACCATTATCATATGACTGACCTCGACAATCAGACAATTCGAGTTGCAGTTCGGTCGCTTTTTCTAAGAAAGCGTCCAACAAGCCTTTCCCAGTACTGTCACTTATTCTCAAGTAGCCAAAAAATGTTTCTTTAACAACAGCAGCTTCTTCATTACATAGTACATAACGGAGAATGACAGACATTTGTTCATGATGTGACATATCTGGAGTGCAGTCCAAAATTATAGAAAAATATTTTGCCAATTTCAATTGCTGTAAATTTTCTTTTTCAACTTCTGTCGCTAGCAATTCAATTAGTTCATTTTGTATGGTAGGACTCAAATAGTGATCTTTAGTGTTTTTATTCTTGATTCTGTCTTGAAGCTCTTTTAGGACCGGATCTCTTCTTGCCAAAAGCTCAAATATACCCAGAAAATTTCCATTGTGAGGAGATCCTAAGACTTCTTCAGATCCTCTAAAAGCAAGATTCCTTTCCGATAGAAACAAGGCAATGTCGATAAGTCTCTCTAAAACATTTCTCCAAAAACGTCTTTCATTGAAAAACATATTCATCTTGCGTTTGTCGATAGTGGATGAATTTCTTATTCCTTCAGCTAGCAACATCCATTGACTGCAGCATTCTTGGTGGGAAATGCCGTTTTCATGGTCTTTCAGTTTTTTCGAAAAACCCTCCCATGTATTTATACCACTACAAAAGGGGCTTAGTGCTTTTCCAAATAGCTTACAACAAAAGCAAAAAACTTGATCTGATTCCCCAGAATAAACTAGCCACGACCGTGAAACACTTTCACCATTAGGTAACACACGTTTATAATGGTTGGAGGAAAAACGTCGCCTTGGAGTTGTGCTATTATATGGAAAATTCATTATTAGTTGATGTGGTCCACGCTTTACTATATCACATCGTTGAGCATCAGAAATACTTTCAGGCCATTTACATGGGTCATCAGGGATAGGGGTAAATTGAGATTCAGATATTTTTGATATTGAAGGTTGCGTATTGGCAGGTAAATCACAACTTACATTTTCTGGAAATTCACAATCACTTTGATGCTGATCGTCATAGTCTTCTTTTTCTTGTACACTATAGTTTTCTTCATCCCTCTCGGTACTAGTGCGAGGTCTACTCTGCTCAGTAATCTTGAAAAAATCTGTCATCTTGGGCAATTTCGCTACAGCATCTCGAGCAGTGGCTGCTTCTTTTCTCTTTTGAGCACCACTTTTTGAACGTTTCATTCTATACAATGTCAATAAAATACTTTATCTGCACTCTGCAGTATATATATATTGTCCCGGTATTTATAGCCAAACAGAATTCCAGATCATTCTATGATTGTTGCGTAACAACGGCATTGTTACGTCAATCGAATATTCAAGATTCTACCAGAAAATCAATCGAAATATTCTAGATTCTGCGAGATAAAATGACGTCGCATTCACTTATGATGTCACAAGCCAATTTCTTCCTACAGTTTAAATCGGTTGTAAACAAGTCTGCTGAACTGAAAATAGTCACGTAGCCAAAAAGCAATTTCAGACTAACTTGGGCCCCCAAAGTTGGCCTGGGCCCCCCCCAATTGGGGGGTTTGGGGGGCGGCTGCTACGTCTTTGCTTGTAACCGCAACAAAGCCTGCTGCGGAGTGACACGTCTTACCATATTTGAGCCTACACTGTGACTAGCAGAACAAGTTTCTAAAGCTAAGAACACAGAGGTATATAATTCAACGCTTGAAATGTATTAGGAAAACGCTCATATATTCATGGAAATAACGCTTTTATTGCGGATAACAGTAAAGTCAGTGTAAAACAGCAGCCTCTGCCTTTCCTTCTAAATGTCTAACTGCTCTCAAGCACGTGTTAATCTCAATCTACAGAATTATGACTCTGGAGAGAAATTATACCAATCCTGCTGCAATCTCACAATGCTCAATCACGCTCGGACTAAAACAATGCTAATTATCACTTGCCGTATGCTTTCACATTGTAATGATTCTGAAGACTGTAATCGCACTCTACGTGAAACTTTCAGCTGTGTGGGTCAATTGACGCGCTTGGTTGTTTTAGTGTCAAGTAGAGCAGTAGTCTCCAACCTTTTTGTCTCCGCGGACCGGTCTACGTTTGATAATTCTACCGCGGCCCACCAAAAGGGAGGAAGAAACGCAGATTGTTTTTAATTTACTTGTATTTGAACATGCATTCAAAACAAAATTATTTGAACCATAAAACGAATATTAAGTGATTTAAATTTGCAAAATTTTCAATCCATGTTTAAATCAATGAGAACCCTGAGCTTGTTTCTCTGCAACGAGACGGTTCCATCTGGGGATAATAGGAGATAATAACACTCGAAGTGTCTTGCTTACGTCCAGGTTATTCCGTTGTTTTGTTTTGGTTGCTGCCATTGCAGAAAACCCCGCTTCACACATATAGGATGTCGGAAATGGTAATAGGCTTTTAAGCGCTGTGGTGGCGATATCCGGGTATTCTGCCATGACCTTAATCCAGAACACTTGCAGAGTTGTTGTGTCGAACGTAGCTTTAAGGCTGCCGTCATTTGCAATCTCCAGCAGTTGATCTTCTTCTTGCACAGACATGCTAGATTTACCTGGTTTGCTGACAAATGGCTTGCGCATCCATTCTTTACCATTTCGTGGGTCTTTTGTACTTGGAAAGTAGCGCTCAAAATCTTTCAAAAGCAAAGATGATCGCGCACCAACTTCGAAAATGAAGGCTCAGGCTCAGTTTCGCCCATCATCTCCGCTAATGTTTGAAACATATCCAAAATACCATTGTTCACAAGCCGTCCCCACAACTCCAGTTTCGCTTTAAATGCAGCTACTTTGTCTGCCAACTTGAAAACAGTTGTCATTTTTCCTTGAAGGGAGAGATTTAGTTCATTGAGCAGGCTGAATATGTCACACAGATAAGGAAGTATTGCAACCCATACTTTGTCACTGAAATGTGCTGCCAGGGGTGACTTCTTTCCTGAAAGAAATTTTTGCAATGGCTCTCGTAGTTCAAACACTCTGGTTAGCGATTTTCCTCGGGATAACCATCTTATTTCTGTGTGCAAGAGTAGGCGTTTGTGCTCTGCATCCATCTCCTCACAAAGTTGCTCAAATAGACGCGAGTTAAGGGCGTGTGCTTTGATGTAGTTAAGAACTTTAACGACATCAGTCAATGCGCTGTTAAATTCCGGACACATTTTTCGACTTGCCAGCGTTTCCCTGTGAATGATGCAATGAGTAAATTCGCTCTCAGGAGCAACCTCCTTAATCCGAGAAATTAAACCAGACAATCGTCCTGTTATGGCAGCAGCTCCATTTGTGCATATGCCGACACAAAAAGACCATTTTAATTTTCCTGATATATAACCATTCAGTGACTTGAATAGTTCTGCTCCTGTGGTGTTGGTTGGTAAGCATAGCGCACATAACAAATCCTCATGCATATCTTCCTGATAAAGATATCGTACATAAACAAGTTGTATTGCGTTGTTGTCGATATCTGTAGATTCGTCAACCTGGAGTGCGTACCACGGCGATGTTCAGAGACGTAGCAGCCGCCCCCCAAATCCCCCAATTGGGGGGGGCCCAGGCCAACTTTGGGGGCCCAAGTTAGTCTGAAACTGCTTTTTGGCTACGTGACTATTTTCAGTTCAGCAGACTTGTTTACAACCGATTTAAACTGTAGGAAGAAATTGGCTTGTGACATCATAAGTGAATGCGACGTCATTTTATCTCGCAGAATCTAGAATATTTCGATTGATTTTCTGGTAGAATCTTGAATATTCGATTGACGTAACAATGCCGTTGTTACGCAACAATCATAGAATGGTCTGGAATTCTGTTTGGCTATAAATACCGGGACAATATATATACACTGCAGAGTGCAGATAAAGTATTTTATTGACATTGTATAGAATGAAACGTTCAAAAAGTGGTGCTCAAAAGAGAAAAGAAGCAGCCACTGCTCGAGATGCTGTAGCGAAATTGCCCAAGATGACAGATTTTTTCAAGATTACTGAGCAGAGTAGACCTCGCACTAGTACCGAGAGGGATGAAGAAAACTATAGTGTACAAGAAAAAGAAGACTATGACGATCAGCATCAAAGTGATTGTGAATTTCCAGAAAATGTAAGTTGTGATTTACCTGCCAATACGCAACCTTCAATATCAAAAATATCTGAATCTCAATTTACCCCTATCCCTGATGACCCATGTAAATGGCCTGAAAGTATTTCTGATGCTCAACGATGTGATATAGTAAAGCGTGGACCACATCAACTAATAATGAATTTTCCATATAATAGCACAACTCCAAGGCGACGTTTTTCCTCCAACCATTATAAACGTGTGTTACCTAATGGTGAAAGTGTTTCACGGTCGTGGCTAGTTTATTCTGGGGAATCAGATCAAGTTTTTTGCTTTTGTTGTAAGCTATTTGGAAAAGCACTAAGCCCCTTTTGTAGTGGTATAAATACATGGGAGGGTTTTTCGAAAAAACTGAAAGACCATGAAAACGGCATTTCCCACCAAGAATGCTGCAGTCAATGGATGTTGCTAGCTGAAGGAATAAGAAATTCATCCACTATCGACAAACGCAAGATGAATATGTTTTTCAATGAAAGACGTTTTTGGAGAAATGTTTTAGAGAGACTTATCGACATTGCCTTGTTTCTATCGGAAAGGAATCTTGCTTTTAGAGGATCTGAAGAAGTCTTAGGATCTCCTCACAATGGAAATTTTCTGGGTATATTTGAGCTTTTGGCAAGAAGAGATCCGGTCCTAAAAGAGCTTCAAGACAGAATCAAGAATAAAAACACTAAAGATCACTATTTGAGTCCTACCATACAAAATGAACTAATTGAATTGCTAGCGACAGAAGTTGAAAAAGAAAATTTACAGCAATTGAAATTGGCAAAATATTTTTCTATAATTTTGGACTGCACTCCAGATATGTCACATCATGAACAAATGTCTGTCATTCTCCGTTATGTACTATGTAATGAAGAAGCTGCTGTTGTTAAAGAAACATTTTTTGGCTACTTGAGAATAAGTGACAGTACTGGGAAAGGCTTGTTGGACGCTTTCTTAGAAAAAGCGACCGAACTGCAACTCGAATTGTCTGATTGTCGAGGTCAGTCATATGATAATGGTGCTAACATGAAAGGAAAACATTCTGGGGTCCAAGCAAGAATGCTAGACATCAATCCCAAAGCTGTTTACGTGCCCTGTGCAAACCATACCCTTAACTTAGTTGTTGTTGACAGTGCTAATTCATCGACGGAAGCATTGACATTTTTTGGAGTACTTACAAGGTTGTATGTGCTGTTTTCTTCCTCTGCTCAGCGTTGGGAAATTTTGAAGAAACATGTGGAGCTGTCCATAAAGTCACAATCTGATACTCGTTGGGAAAGCAGAATTAAATGCATCAAACCTCTTCGATACAATTTAAAAGAGGTGTTGCTGGCACTGAAAGACTTGGAAGCCATTTCCATAGAAAGAAAAGATGGAAGAGCTGCCTCAGAAACAAAATCGTTGATAGCTCATTTATCAAAATGGAGTTTTCTTTTGTCGGTGTTTATTTGGTATGATATCCTATTCCAAGTCAATAAAGCAAGCAAGATTCTTCAATCGTATGGAGTCTCCCTTCATACAATGGAAACGGAAATCCAGGCAACTGAAAAGTTTTTGCAAAACTATCGCACAACGGGTTATAACAGTGCCGCAACATCTGCTGTTGAAATAGCACAGGAATTGGATATTGATCCTTCTTTTCCTCCGTCAAGAAGTGGAAAGAAAAGAAGATTGCTTGATATCCAAGGTGAAGAGGAACAACGAGCTACTCCTGAACTGAAATTTAAAAGCAACTTTTTCTATCCATTAGTAGACCAGGCTATTATGTCAATAAAGGAGCGCTTTAATTTGTTACGTGAGGTTTCTTCCGCCTTTTCGTTTTTGTACACACGAGACAAACTTTTGCTTGTGCAACAAGAAAATGCTCTTCTTACTTGCTGTAAAGAGTTCCAAAAAAAGTTCGGTGACATTGATTCTGATGAAATAAGCGCTGAGCTACAGCGGTTTGTTTTAATTTTACAAAAAAAACGCAATCTCAATACGGCTCAAGACTTTCTGAACTATCTTCTAAAGACTCATTTATTTGAATTGTATCCGAATGTGTACATCGCACTTCGAATCTTACTAACTTGCCCCGTGACTGTTGTTAGCGCTGAAAGAAGCTTCAGCAAATTGAAACTGATCAAAACTTTTAATAGAACGTCTATGACAGACAGTAGACTATCTTCATTAGCCATGTTGTCAATCGAAAATGACTGCGCCCGATCTCTTGATTATGACAATGTCATAAGAGCATTTGCGAACAAAAAGGTTCGCTCCAGACTATTTAAATGATACTGTGTTTTTATAACTTTTTCATGTTTTTCAGTGTCATTGCTTTCGTTTCGCAGTGTCTGCATAAATGTCCTACTGAACTCTGGCATCGGTGCCGAATTTTTTATGACTTGCACCTTCGGTATCGGCATGCTTTATTCTGACATTAGCCTGTTTACTTATGTACAAATTGTGGTGTATTTTCTTAATGCAGCTTTTCAATTTTACACCTCTAAAGTGATATGACCTGTGCGCAGGGGCTCTTGCGCTTACTTTGGGGGGGGCCCGAAGTTGGAGTGCTACGGGACTGGCGATGTTTTAATCCTCTCCAACAATTGCGCTTCAATGTCTTCGGCTATTTCTTCAATGCGCCTTGTCACAGTACTTGCTGACAAAGGCACATGCATTATCTTTTTAACAGCAGCCTCTCCTAGAAGCTCACGGCAAATGTCTTTAGTGGAGGGCAAGATTAATTCTTCACCGATGGTGAATGGCTTTTTTCGCCTTAGCAATACGGTTAGCCACCAAAAATGATGCTCTCAATGCATTCTCATTTATTGATGTAGTGGCCCTCAGAATTTTTTCCTGTCTTTCGTGTTCCCGTTTTTTTCTTTCAAAATACTCCAGGGGCTTGTCTTTTGATGTAACGCGCTTGCTGTTCAAGTGGCGAAGCAGTTTTGACGGTTTCATTGACCCATTTGAGAGCCGGTCACCGCAAAGTATGCAGAGCGGTGTTGGTGCGTGGGTATCACCTATCGCGATAAATCCATATTTCAAGTAGAACTTATGGTATTGTCTGTTAAAAGTTTTCTGTTTCTTTGATGTTGAAGGCTCTTCTGTCTCTTCAATGGGCCTTTTCCCATTCACAATAAAGCTTTCTAACGACGTCTGTTTGGTACTCATTTTTGATAAATTTTAACACACAAGTAACCGACTGTAAAGATTTAATGAGATATAGCTTAACTAAAAAAATAGCTTAACTCTTTTGCTCCCGCGAAAATAGCAAAAAAATCCGTAGGGTGGCAGTGCGAAAAACTGTCATAATCAATCATAATTAATCACAATTATGTGCCTCAAGTTTGTTTGTAAATCATTACTCAGCTGTCTACTTCTACATTAAGTGTGATATATCGTTGAAATCTACATTTCTTGAGGATTTCAAATAGAAAAAACACAACATTTCTTTGAATATGCAAATTTTATGCAAATTAACCCCCCCAACTGGGGAGGTATCTTCGAAATTAAAGAGGTACCCCAACCTCAAAGATCACTACAGATTTTATTTTCTACCAATTTTTTTAGAAATGGTCGCAAGATGATGCTAAGGAAATAGGCTTTCAAGGTACATCACTCAAAACTTACCTAAAAGCCTAGGTTTTCTACAATTTGCTACTTTCTGAGGCACATGACCTTTTTTGATCGGTACCGACCGGTACCAAATTTTGGTAGTTAAATTTAGTACTTAAAATATGATCAGTCATTATCTGCTACAGGTTAGCCTAAACCATGTAACATTATGTATTTTTGAACAGGGAATTTCTTCAAGATTCAGAAAATATCAAGTATAAATAGAATATGCTGTCACTGACAATGAAACAGCAGCTTGTTTACACCCTTTCCATGTCTTGAGAAACAAGGGGGATACAGCAAACTTTGATTTAGAGAAGCCAAACTTCTGCTAGCTTTTAAACTTGTATTTCGCTTCTTGTCTCCTTGGAAATTTGATACAAAATGACAACTTTAGTGGTGAAATATTTGGAATTTATTTTATCTTTTTAAAGGGTGTAGTTTTTGTAAAAATTATACTTTAGTGAAGGTAAGTCAAAAAATTTTGGGGGTTTTGAACTGACATGATGTACAGTACCCATTTTTGATCAGTAAATATCATATACCACTTAGTCTAAACTATTTAAAGTTCTATATTGCTGGAAAGCAAATTTCCTAAGCTTTCAAATGAGACCGGTATTTAACAACATATGATATTTTTTACGCACTAAATTGACTTTTATCTACTTACCATTTAAATTTGTTTGAAGAGATTTTGAGACCCCTAAAAAATTTGGAAATTCAAAAACGTAAAATTTATTATTATCGCTTAAAATTTTGTCAAATGATGCCCCAAAAGAGTAGTTTTCAGACTGTGTTAATGATAAAGGGTTTGGTTATGTGGTAAAGATGTAATCTCAATTTGATTTTAGTGTAGTTGGCATGTGCTGAGAATTTGGCCGATTTTGTCGTCTGCAACTGGGCTGTTGGTCTTTTTAACCCATTTTGGGTATAAAAATTCAAGAATTAGGGCACAAATTGTATATCTTCCAATGCGTGAGGAAATAAGGGTGATCTTTTGAAAATTTTATGAAAATCGGATAAAAAATAAAGTCACAAATCGATTTTTTAGTAAACTAATTTTGTAACTCAATTTAAAAAAATTTGAGGTAAACACTGAAAACACGAGATTATCAATCGATGATCGCGGGAGAGAAAGAAAGCTATGCGCTGCGTAAATGTCCAGGTTCAAGATCAAAATAACAATTCAAAAACTTCAGCATAACAAGGGCTTGTGATGTAATAAACCAAGGTTATGATCTGGATTGCGTAAATGTCCTTGTGCGGATCGGCACCAACTGACCCACGGACCGGTCCGCGGACCGGGGGTTGGGGACCACTGAAGTAGAGGATATCGTGATTGCTATACACATAGCGTGTGCATGCTTATCCTAATCTCCGCTGAACCCCTGATACTGACTCATCGAACCCAGTTTAAGAACCACTGTTTTACAACTATCAAATTGGAAGTGCCAGGCACGAAGGCGATAGAGTTACATGAAGTCATTAATCATAAGCTAAAAGCAATTCGATATTGTTGGCATCTTGTAAGAAAACCTATAACGTATAGACTATGGCTTTCCTGGCACGTTTTTCGTTTCTCATCATTTAAATTTCTATTCGGTTCTTGCATTAGTTAGTATCTTTGAAGTGCTAAGCAGAGATGAGACTGCTGCAAATTGGGTGTTTGGTAGCAATGTTTAAATAAAAATTAATCAATAATGTATCAGCAACAAGATTAGCGTACAGTTGGCCGATCACTAGTTTATTATTTATTATTATTATTAGTTTTGCTAAACTCACAATACCTGTCACTTTGATCATCCTTCACATGGTTTTTACTTTGGTAAAAATAGTCGAAAAGCATATATGGATTTCTTAAAAGCACTAATTTTTAGAAGGCGATAATAGAAACCGATGTACAGGGTTATTAACATTCTATTATCACTGAATAGTATGCTGAGGAACTCGGTAATGATTTATTGTAGAAACTGTAATTTTAGGAATAAATGTCAACACGTCGGCTTAGCAAGAAAATAATTTTAATTGAGGTAGTGGTTGCCTCTATTAAAAGGCTTCGTCTTTGCTTTTTTGACCTTGACTCTTTCAGCTTCTGGAAAAAGTACTTTTCAGCTACTTTCTCTTCTCGTTGGCTGAGATTTGTTCTCAATGCGATGCAGTTCTGAGCTGATCAATATTTTTAGAGCATTGTAAGTTGTGTGCCATGGCACGCAATTTTGTAATCATCTTTGCAGCTCTTCTGTCCTGCTTTGGTAAACATGCTGTTGTTTGTTTCCCAAGTGGAGCCCCACCGGGAGCCTGTATAAGCTTGAGACCATTGGGCCATCCCAACAGAGGCCTTTCTTCTCAAGATCTGGGTTATTCGCTTCAAACGTCCTCCCAAGCTGTTCAGGCTGGATCTTCAATTTCAGGTAAAAATAATGTTTGTTTAAACCTTGTCTCCTCTTTTACTTTTGAGAATAAATATCGATGGAAACGTAAAGTAGTTTAGAAAGGTTTGCTTACAACTTACAAGTATTTTTCTTCAATTAACCTAAGCGATTAATTGTGATTAACGGAGAGTAAATATCACTTTGCCTGTTTTCCGTCATTCAAAAGAAACAGGTAACTTGAATTGAATCCATCCACCTGAATATGCTATACCACGATATTTACACGTGTTTATGAAGAAGGAGAAAGGCTTGCGCTCTGATCTCTCTTTTCTTCGCTAAACATGATATAGGCCATTCTTTACTCTGCAACCAGCAGCGTACGTAAAACGGTTCAGCAAAGTGTTGACTAAGGTTGCGTTCGCACGTAGTGGTTTTCGCAACCAGGAATAAAACGTCCTGCTGATATTTCGAGCTGGTTTTGAGACGAGATTTCGCTGCTCGACGTGGAGCGAAGCTCGCTCGGATTGCCCTCCGTACGATGCAACGAAACCTCGTCTCATTATCTGCTCTAAATATCGGTCAAAAGTTTTACGGCGCTACTATAGCGCGAGGTCTGCCGCCATATGTTGCCTACCGAGGTGCATTGTGAGGTTAGGATTAGGGGTTAGATTTAACCCTAACCCTAACCCTACACCTGACACCATAGTGTGGACGGGAGGTAGACCTCACAATATAGTGTGGTAGACTTCACCTTATAGTAGTACCAGTTTTATTCCTGGTTGCGAAAACCAAGAGCCTCGCAAGCTTTTATTGTAGAAATCTTGCGCAAATGGAAGAATATTTTCACATAGATACCTCGGGATAAATGCGTTACTCACGTTAAATATTTCTAGTTTTAATTTTCTCCCAAAATGTTAAAATGTATGTCTCCCAAAATCCCAAAATGTATCCTTCCACCTTATTTCGCCTTTACCACAAAACATCATGTATAACTAGAAAGTATGTTTTCTTTCCATTTGTTCACATTTCTTCTCAAAGGTCAATCCTAGATATCTTCTTTCACCACACACTTAAGCAGGCGCAAACTGAAGATGTTTTCAGCGAAAAACGTTTCCATTGGCCAAAAGGAAAAACAGTCTTTCCACCAAAAACAGGGATTGTAATCTACGTATCAATTAGCATTTATAACTGTCATGAACTTTGAGAAGGTTTTGAATAAAATGGTGTATTATCAAAAACAAACGCTAGGGCTGAAATTAAGTAAATTGCTTGCGATTTGCTCAATGTACAATTCACCGCTAATAGCCTTCAACAAAAACAGTGTTTAAAAGATGGGCTTACACCCCTTTTTTTCAAAAATGCAAACTCTACTGCTTTGAAGATTTGTGTTCTTCTGACATTGCATCACTTTTCTTTACGCTTCCGTGGATTCCAACTCTTTCCTCAAAGCAAAATGGGAGACTCCCAGTAATTTATTTGCGTCGTGTTTTGCGGATTTGTAAATTTGCTTTCTTTAAATTAGGCCCAGGCCATATACTATTTGTTTTATCTTGTTTTTTTTCAGTTAATTTGATCACCACCGCTACCGCTTCCACCTTCAAAGGAATTTTGATGCAAGTGAGAAATTCAAGCAACATTGCGGTTGGCACATTCACAATTCCGAACGATAACTTTAAACATGTTTTTTGCTCAAATGCTGAGGGGCAAAGCAGCACCATAACGCATTCAAATTCAAGAGACAAAACGACTACGCAGTATCAATGGACTCCACCAACCCCTTGCAACGGAGACTATACTATAAGGTAATGTATAGATTGCTGGTAATCGAGGCAAGGCTATAAATTTGGTCTCAGGAAAAGTTTTGGACTCACAGCAGCAGTTACATCTCCAGACATCGTAACATCCCGGGCATATTTGAATAAGCTTATCTCCAACTTTCAAAAAATTATCGGTTTTCTACCACAAATTAAAAAGGAATAAATTCTTTTTAACAGGAGTATTCTAAAGGGTTACTCCCTAGAACAGTGTCTCTTAGGCGGTCTAACACGTCATACCTATCTGTTTGAAAGCAGCTTACCTTTAGAAAGAGTTAAACCCACATAAATGATTGTTTTGCTTGGTCTAGATCAGGGGTCCCCAAACTTTTTAGACCATCGACCCCTTTATGGAATTCTTGATTTCGCATTGACCCCCAGGCATGTACAAAAAAATAAATTTTAATGATAACTAAATAGATAAGCCGTTTCCATATACATTAGTAAGGGAAACTGCATACCAAGCCCTGTGAAACTGTTGTTCTGTATCTCTTCCCCCTTTTGAATATCTTTTATGAAATAATAGGGAAACATAAAAAGAAAACTTTTTTATTTTTATTGTGAAAATCATGACATTAGCAATGTATAAATTATTGAATATAACACTGGAATTCAACATAAAAATGTTCAAACTTTTTGAAATACGTAAAAAGACATTATGATAAATGAATATGTCACATGCAGTACTGGGAAATAAACAGAGAGAAGAATGTATTTGCTCTCATTTTACATAATATTCAATGTACAGTATCTTCCACTTTTGGCAGCAATTGATCACATAATGTCAAAGAAGTTTCATGATAAACAATGATGGCAGGCAGGAAGACAGGCAGATAGCTGAACTTCTAAGATCCTTATACTATACATGTGCTCTGTATTTGCATTATCCCTAGTTTCAATACCAAACTTAACATCAATAATAACAATGAGAAAGAAACTTCACAAGTAATATGGGTAAAATTAACCTTTTTTTTATGGGATTTGTTGATATCATTAATGAGAAGGATACGTTTGATGAGCTTCAGCAAGGGCATTGGCATTTGGTTGGAGATTGGTGAGTTTCAGTCGTAAGTCGCCACGCTCTTCCAGGTTCAGTCTGTTTCTCTGCTTTGTTAAAAGTGCATTTGCGTGGCTAAAACCAGCTTCAACCAAGTACGAACTTGGGAATGCAAGTAAAAATGGCTCAACTGCTGCACTAAGCTTTGGGTATTTAGAAGTGGTATTTCCATTGCTCCAATAGTCACAGAGGCTTTTACTTCTGAACAGTGATTTAGCTTCCAGATTCACACACATATCAACAAGTTCATCTTCTAAGTAAGAGTCAATGTCTGCATTTTCTATTTCCAACTCTAAAGGCTCAACAATCCAGTCAGGTATATGCATTTTGTCCAGATCCTCAAAACGTACTTTGAAGTCTTCTCTTAATTTTTCAATGTGCTTTATGTATATCTCCAAATCACAGTCCGGAATGTTTTCATCGTCTTCCAGTTGCCTTAGGTTTGAAAAATATTTAAAATCTTTACGCGCCAGTGAAGATTTAAATAGCCCTATTTTGATTTGGAAGCCCATTAAGATTGTTCGGGCTTGAATAATTGTCACACCTTGATCTTGCAGACGTTTCTGTACTTCATTAAATTTTGAATATAGGTCTGCCAAATAGAACAGATGGTTCTTACATATTGACTTTATCAATGAAAGCTGAAGAAGCAGTAGTAGTAATCTCCGCTGTCTACGGTGAAGCTGACGTCAAGCACGACCTCATATACTTAAAATTCCTGGTCGACCCCTTTTTGACCCCCAGGTGTTTATCGACCCCTTGGATAATCCCATCGACTACTTTGGGGACCCCTAGTCTAGATCTTCAAAGCCATGATTGAATCTAACTTAGAAATATAGCCAGCGATCAAATTCACGAATTGCAGCTAAAACTGTTTTACTCGAGGCTAACTTGAACATGATTAATTTAAAAAATTACTTAGTTTTATTAAGTACTTTGTTTAAGTGGGAATAAGTAAAGGATCAGACCAAGCTATTTCATCAAAGCTTACACTTTGTTGAGTACGTTAAACGGCTTCGAACTTTTCAAAAATTAAATATTTGCTATTAAATAATTAAAATGTTTTCAGCTTGTTGAAAAGCGACTATGCCCTCTCTGAGTTAAATATAGTCTGCCAGTTTTAAGCCCATCACTTGCCTGTTTAGGTACATTTGGACTATTCCAATTTTTAGTTGTAAAGGCTAAGTCAGTGGTTCTCAACGGGTACCACTTGGTTCCCCAAGCTAAAATAATTAGAAAAATTAAATTTTTCTCGACAACTTTAGCTGTTGTCATGAGTTAGGAGGCTGATACTATAGAGCGTCGTGAGTGTTGAGTTTCCTTAAGCCTACGTTACCCTTCTTCAGCAATTTCCAATCAAGTTTTAATGTAGAATAAAAACACTAGCGATATCACCATTGATCAGCAATCACAAACAACGATGAAATGTAACCATTGAAATAATGCTCATATAGGTTTCTTTTCAAAATGCTTGCACTTGTTCTAAGCTACTTATCAGTCTATTAAATAGCGGACTTACCCAAAGTATTAATTACGTCTTCAAACAACATAAGGGTACGTTTCTTTTTGACTCTTGATAAAGTTTACATAAAAGCATTTTTCACCAATTCTCCAAATGATGAAAAATCCTTTAAAATTAAGAGAAATCTCTATGTTTTTAGTGGTCGAGGTGATTAGCTTTCGGACTCATGAGCGGGGACAAAAAGTTAAACAATTTCAAAATCTTTTTTGCGTTGCTGCTTTCAAGACCGGTAGGACTGAAAATTTTCAAATAGGCATAACCCAACCCTTTCAAAATGTCTAAAACATGAACACCGCTGCTGGACGGAGTGGGTGAATCGGTGTCCCAATATGAGTTGCTGTGGTATAAATTTTTAAACGGTGAAGAAGGCTTAACTGGCTCCAGTAGCGTCCATTGAGCGAATGATGGAGTAGCTTGTTCTTGGCAAAGCTGTATAAGTTGGATGCTTGAAAAAATGTGTTGGCTGTCCGTTGGTAAGGAGGACAAGCATTTGTCACAATGCACCTCGGGTGGATGCCACCAGACACCTAAGCATTGTGCCGCGGTGTGTGAGGAAAAAGAAGCATCTTTTCCTTTTTACGACCAAAAGTAAATACCATTGCTTCACATAACTGCAACTAAATGTTGAAAGAAGCCATTGTTGGGACCCAGCAAATTATAAAAAATTAACTTTTTTGATCAAAATCATACAAAATATCGTGGTTCAAACTTAGGTCTGTTCGTCATTTGGTTTTGAAATTTTACTTAATGCTTCGTTTCATGCAGAGCTACTGTGGTTTATAACAATGCTGCTAATTATCAAACTGGATTATCCACGCAAGTAACTTGCCAAGAAGGTAGATCTGCTGTCGGTATGTACAAGTTTGACTTTTAGTGATCATATTATTTTAATGATATAGAGTACCCTTACTTATTTTTAAATTAGTTATGAAAACTGTCATTTTCAATAAAAAAAATTAGCGTCTGCAAAATCTAATTGTTAAAAGTTTTTGATTCGAAATTGTAGAAATGTATAGTTCGCGAATATCTGAGTTTAAACTAAAGGCGAGCTTTTTGATTGTATGAGATGGACAATGGGCATCGAATGTTCAAGCCACAGCTTCATATTTCCATACGTCAGTAACATTTAGGCTGTAAGTGTGTCGTTATTCAAAATTTAGATTTTATTTTTATTACTAGTCGGCTGTGCTGGAAATCGATGCACTATTTCGGTTGATGACGTCAGAGAAAAAATATCGGTTCAGCCAGCTGCGCCGGCTTTACCCAGAGAACACAAGTAATGACAATAAGAATACGTTGTTATAAATTGTGAGGCATAGCCTCTAAGTCTGTAATCACAGTTCACCTCCTTTAGAAGCAAGCATAACTTGAATTATTTTGTTTACCAACAGTCTATTATTTGGCAAGTTTTATCCTTTTTTTTCATTAAATAATCTAAGTCAAAGTTGGGATAGACACCAGGGCAGTGGTTATTTTTACAATCACACAAATAAACGATTAGATGGATTAGATGAACCTGTTTTACGACCCGGTGCAATTCTCTTTGTAATTAATATGCTAATAATACTATAAAAATGCTACAATAGCAACAATGTGAATGTGAATGCGTGCGTTCATTCCGTGGCAGCGTCTTCAAGAGCATGATCGCAATGAGCTTCTCAAAATCCTTACTCCCGACACCGATCGAGTTATTGCGTTACTTTCGCACAAAAACGTTTTTTTCCGCTGACGGTACCAATTTCACATGCGTCTTAACAGTCCCGTAGCACTCCAACTTCGGGCCCCCCCCAAAGTAAGCGCAAGAGCCCCTGCGCACAGGTCATATCACTTTAGAGGTGTAAAATTGAAAAGCTGCATTAAGAAAATACACCACAATTTGTACATAAGTAAACAGGCTAATGTCAGAATAAAGCATGCCAATACCGAAGGTGCAAGTCATAAAAAGTTCGGCACCGATGCCAGAGTTCAGTAGGACATTTATGCAGACACTGCGAAACGAAAGCAATGACACTGAAAAACATGAAAAAGTTATAAAAACACAGTATCATTTAAATAGTCTGGAGCGAACCTTTTTGTTCGCAAATGCTCTTATGACATTGTCATAATCAAGAGATCGGGCGCAGTCATTTTCGATTGACAACATGGCTAATGAAGATAGTCTACTGTCTGTCATAGACGTTCTATTAAAAGTTTTGATCAGTTTCAATTTGCTGAAGCTTCTTTCAGCGCTGGCAACAGTCACGGGGCAAGTTAGTAAGATTCGAAGTGCGATGTACACATTCGGATACAATTCAAATAAATGAGTCTTTAGAAGATAGTTCAGAAAGTCTTGAGCCGTATTGAGATTGCGTTTTTTTTGTAAAATTAAAACAAACCGCTGTAGCTCAGCGCTCATTTCATCAGAATCAATGTCACCGAACTTTTTTTGGAACTCTTTACAGCAAGTAAGAAGAGCATTTTCTTGTTGCACAAGCAAAAGTTTGTCTCGTGTGTACAAAAACGAAAAGGCGGAAGAAACCTCACGTAACAAATTAAAGCGCTCCTTTATTGACATAATAGCCTGGTCTACTAATGGATAGAAAAAGTTGCTTTTAAATTTCAGTTCAGGAGTAGCTCGTTGTTCCTCTTCACCTTGGTAATCAAACAATCTTCTTTTCTTTCCACTTCTTGACGGAGGAAAAGAAGGATCAATATCCAATTCCTGTGCTATTTCAACAGCAGATGTTGCGGCACTGTCATAACCCGTTGTGCGATAGTTTTGCAAAAACTTTTCAGTTGCCTGGATTTCCGTTTCCATTGTATGAAGGGAGACTCCATACGATTGAAGAATCTTGCTTGCTTTATTGACTTGGAATAGGATATCATACCAAATAAACACCGACAAAAGAAAACTCCATTTTGATAAATGAGCTATCAACGATTTTGTTTCTGAGGCAGCTCTTCCATCTTTTCTTTCTATGGAAATGGCTTCCAAGTCTTTCAGTGCCAGCAACACCTCTTTTAAATTGTATCGAAGAGGTTTGATGCATTTAATTCTGCTTTCCCAACGAGTATCAGATTGTGACTTTATGGACAGCTCCACATGTTTCTTCAAAATTTCCCAACGCTGAGCAGAGGAAGAAAACAGCACATACAACCTTGTAAGTACTCCAAAAAATGTCAATGCTTCCGTCGATGAATTACCACTGTCAACAACAACTAAGTTAAGGGTATGGTTTGCACAGGGCACGTAAACAGCTTTGGGATTGATGTCTAGCATTCTTGCTTGGACCCCAGAATGTTTTCCTTTCATGTTAGCACCATTATCATATGACTGACCTCGACAATCAGACAATTCGAGTTGCAGTTCGGTCGCTTTTTCTAAGAAAGCGTCCAACAAGCCTTTCCCAGTACTGTCACTTATTCTCAAGTAGCCAAAAAATGTTTCTTTAACAACAGCAGCTTCTTCATTACATAGTACATAACGGAGAATGACAGACATTTGTTCATGATGTGACATATCTGGAGTGCAGTCCAAAATTATAGAAAAATATTTTGCCAATTTCAATTGCTGTAAATTTTCTTTTTCAACTTCTGTCGCTAGCAATTCAATTGGTTCATTTTGTATGGTAGGACTCAAATAGTGATCTTTAGTGTTTTTATTCTTGATTCTGTCTTGAAGCTCTTTTAGGATCGGATCTCTTCTTGCCAAAAGCTCAAATATACCCAGAAAATTTCCATTGTGAGGAGATCCTAAGACTTCTTCAGATCCTCTAAAAGCAAGATTCCTTTCCGATAGAAACAAGGCAATGTCGATAAGTCTCTCTAAAACATTTCTCCAAAAACGTCTTTCATTGAAAAACATATTCATCTCGCGTTTGTCGATAGTGGATGAATTTCTTATCCCTTCAGCTAGCAACATCCATTGACTGCAGCATTCTTGGTGGGAAATGCCGTTTTCATGGTCTTTCAGTTTTTTCGAAAAACCCTCCCATGTATTTATACCACTACAAAAGGGGCTTAGTGTTTTTCCAAATAGCTTACAACAAAAGCAAAAAACTTGATCTGATTCCCCACAATAAACTAGCCACGACCGTGAAACACTTTCACCATTAGGTAACACACGTTTATAATGGTTGGAGGAAAAACGTCGCCTTGGAGTTGTGTTATTATATGGAAAATTCATTATTAGTTGATGTGGTCCACGCTTTACTGTATCACATCGTTGAGCATCAGAAATACTTTCAGGCCATTTACATGGGTCATCAGGGATAGGGGTAAATTGAGATTCAGATATTTTTGATATTGAAGGTTGCGTATTGGCAGGTAAATCACAACTTACATTTTCTGGAAATTCACAATCACTTTGATGCTGATCGTCATAGTCTTCTTTTTCTTGTACACTATAGTTTTCTTCATCCCTCTCGGTACTAGTGCGAGGTCTACTCTGCTCAGTAATCTTGAAAAAATCTGTCATCTTGGGCAATTTCGCTACAGCATCTCGAGCAGTGGCTGCTTCTTTTCTCTTTTGTGCACCACTTTTTGAACGTTTCATTCTATACAATGTCAATAAAATACTTTATCTGCACTCTGCAGTGTATATATATTGTCCCGGTATTTATAGCCAAACAGAATTCCAGACCATTCTATGATTGTTGCGTAACAACGGCATTGTTACGTCAATCGAATATTCAAGATTCTACCAGAAAATCAATCGAAATATTTTAGATTCTGCGAGATAAAATGACGTTGCATTCACTTATGATGTCACAAGCCAATTTCTTTCTACAGTTTAAATCGGTTGTAAACAAGTCTGCTGAACTGAAAATAGTCACGTAGCCAAAAAGCAATTTCAGACTAACTTGGGCACCCAAAGTTGGCCTGGGCCCCCCCAATTGGGGGGTTTGGGGGGCGGCTGCTACGTCTCTGCGTCTTAAACACAGTATTTTTTATTTGAATTTCATTACCTTTTCATTTATTTGTCATCAATAGGGCCATTTTTTATGACCTAAAAAATCGAAAAGTATGACTTTATTTTTTGAAATATACGACAATATATGACTTTATTTTTAGAGCATCATATTTTGCTAATCTCATAATTAGCAAGTCGAATGCAAGTGTTTTGGGTATATTTTGAAGAAAAACACGGTCGATCAATGATGTATTAACACGTCTATTTCACTTGAAAATCATCAACCCATCAGTGGCACTTAAGTTCAAATGTCTTATGCATTTAATCAATAGGCTAAGCATTGAAATATAGTTTCATGTAGTGTACAATGTTAGCATCTGCAAAATTTCTGTTTGGACGAAGGAATGATTTCAAAAGGGAAAACGACCGCTCCACAGATGCTGAAGTAGGCTGACATTGCAACAATTTTGCATACAATGCTGGTGGAATATCTGGCCTACTTAGCTCCACAATGATTTTTACATCATTTTTTTCCAAGCGCTTCTTTATGTACTTTTTCAGCTGCAGAGGGTCACTTCCAAAACCAAGAGAGTTGATATCTTCATAGGCCTTTTGTATTATGTATGTAGAATTTTCCATTTTAAGAATTAGGTTTGTCAGCCCATTGTAGCATTGACTAATTTCAGTCAACTGACTGGTCAGCTTTTGCTCATTCACTATACTTTTGGCCTTTCGCACAATCACTCCTTCACCATTCCATGAATTAACAATTTCCCGAACTTGTGGTAGTTTCTCAGCATAGTAGTTAGCAGCATCCAACCAACTCCCCCAACGAGTAACAACTGGCTGCGGAGGTCTTCCACAAACATCAAAATCAGAAGCTCTGGTTTTATTCTTTACAACGCTTACTTTTACAGCAGCAATCAAGTCGTTTACTTCCTTGTAAAAACTTTTTATCTTCAAAGCACAGTTATGCATTAAGTGTGCAAGACAGGTAACATGCAGAAGGTTTGGATATATTTCTTTTAAAACGTTGCCTGCACGGCACATGTAGGATGCAGCATCAGATATCAACAAATTGACGTCTTCCCCCCTTACCTTAAATTTCTTTATGACATCATCTAGTTCATGGATTATCTTTTGGCTATTAGCCAAACCATCAATCACAGAGCATCTAACCAAAAAAGCAGCAGTCCGGTTTATCCAGCGTACCACAAAGTATGTGCAAAAAGTTTTTACCGCTTAATTCAGTTTCATCTATAACAAAAAACAACGGCTTCTCACTCAAGTCTTTTGCCAGCTTCTGATCATTTGCTTCATCTAGTTCTTTAACTTTCAGACGACAAAGAGTTTCAGATGGTACGCTTTGCCCCAAATCTCGAAAAAGCTGTCGAATAGCTGGATGATTTACTTTTGCCATCGGTATATCGGATGATGCAAAAGCTTGAACAAGTTTTGTTGCAAAATCTTGGTGTTCACCAGAACTGATAAATGTTTGACGTGTATCGGAAGTTCCAGCACTATTTGCCTTTTCTACGCCTTTTCTGTGCTTGAGAGTAGCAACATGTTGCTCCACAAAGAATCGCTTCTCATGCTTAACTATGCAGCAGCATAGCGGGCAGTAAAGTTCATCTTTTGGAGTGACTGTGAACTCCTTGAAGTCTTTTATAATCGATCGGACCTTTCTCGCATCGGAAACTTTTATTTTTGGCATGCTCACTTCACAATATATAGTACTTTCACTAAACAAAAAATAGCAGATAGCACTTCGATCTGACTTGAGTTTTATCATTCTGTTCAAAGTGTCATCTATTTTGTTGCTATTGCTAGTACTGACATAGAGATGGAACTGCTTACTCCTGCTATGAGTTTCACTAAAGCTAACTTTTGACAATATTTACTAAAATTTAGAGAGGCTTTAGTAACTAGGTCAGCATTAAACTTAAGGAATTGAATGGCCAGACAATAGTCACTACCAGTACCAAAATTCTGGAGCAGGGCTTCTCAAACTTTTTTGCTCTGCGACCCCCATTAGTCGCCACTTTAAAAAAGTATTTCTGTGCAACCTCATTGTATACGAGTATACCTTCACCTTAATGACACTAAGACGTAACTTCCCATTGTGAATTTAAAGTGAAATTCCTTCAGTCAGGCATTTGCTGTCTAGACAGTAAAAGTATCTAGGACTCTAGGTAAACTACTTTTGCCATGCATTGCAAAATAATGTACAGTGAACCCTCGCTTATCGCGGGGGATACGTTTCAAAAATAACCCGCGATAGGTGAAATCCGCGAAGTAGTCAGCTTTATTTTTTACTGTTATTTTACAATGCAATACAGCACTGCAGAATGAAACAAAAAACAAAACCTCTTTTCAGGCCCAAAATGTGTTTAAGAAATAGAAATATTAACGTTTTCTTACAAATAACTATACTAGTTTAAAGAACGGTGTTGTAAAACAGGTTGTAAATCAGGATTCACTGTAAAAAAAAGCACTGTAAAAAATTCCGCGAAGCAGCGAAGCCGCGATAGGTGAAGCGCGATATAGCGAGGGATCTCACTGTACTGTATTACTGTGTATTGCAAAATAATGTGGCTGCACAACGTTACAATAGAAATTGTCATCAAATAAAGAACGGAATCATAAGGCTACACTTAAGAATGAAAGCACTGCTATGAAATACTTCAGGAAACTCTGCATTAGAACTTTCATTGCCTTCCTTGTTTGGTGTATAGACCCACTTATCAAATATTAATGCCTGTAGGACCTGTTTACACTGCATGGACAAAGTTACGGGGAGTTAATCTTTGTATTTTAAAGTAAAAATGAACGGTCATATTTTATGACCAAATGCAGAAAATATGACTTTTTATGACTTTATAACTTCTTCAATACACCCCGTAACAAAGTAGTTTTTGTATTATTATAGGTTTCATAGCTTTTTGTACTACCAAAAAAAATATGACTTTAATGATTTTTACTCGCCTTAGTCATCAACAAAGAGTGACACTACGTTGGCGCTCACGCTCGGTTTGCAAGGTTTCTCAAACGACGAAGAAGAACAAAGAGTCAAATTATTCAATTTATTTGTATAATATTAGTTGTGAATTAATCCGAGTTGCTTTGGACGAGCAGTTTTCATCAAAAAAGGATTTTATGCCGTGAACGTAAAATTTTCCTATTTCAAAATACAGTAATAATCTTCAGTGGATTCACGGAGGTTCGCGCGAACCTTTTGTTTTCATTGAACAACTTCTTCAAAATAAAGGAAAGCAATTAAAGTAGTGAGCGTTCTTACAAAATGATTTTCATTGCTTCAAAAAAAAAGAGAAGAATTGTGAATATGCAAAAAGCCATACAGGTGGCCGTAAGCTTTACGTTTTTGATTTCAACTCCAACAAACTATTTACACTTCTCATTGGTGTCAGTTTTTTCTTGACACGACATTTGACCAATAACCATAATATATAATGCAAACTTGATAAAAGGTGTGCCGATGGGTATTATGCATATATTAGCAAAAAGCAGAGGAGAAAACCAGTGGAGACTCTTTGAAAATGGCAAAAAAGGCAGTGCCTTCCTCCCTCAAGCTAGCGAAAACGCAAAATGTTACCGCGTAGAATAAAGTGACATCACGTATCCCGGCACACTCTGCTCGTTAATTGTTCTTCCTATCAGACAGCCAATCGTAACTTTGTTAGGCAACAGATAATTCAACGTAATTGGCCGAGAGATTTTGCCGTACGCAACAATCAAAGTTCTTACGCTTTACAGGGGAAGCAAATGAAAGATTTGCGTTTACTGCTGAATGCCTTTCTGCTGTTATAGTGTGCAAGTAAGACTAATCACATAGATAAAAGCAAGTAAAGAATGTTTAAGCCATTGATATATCGTTGCGCAAAAACTACACATCACAACTCTGCTTCATAGTAAACAGGGAGTTTAATCTTTTTGTGACTATAGCTCAAAAGTTTAGTAAGTATGGCAATGGAAGGATTGAGAAAACTGAAATCTGGTGTACGCAAGCGTCACAGATGACACGTGGTGAATAAGGTTTTGCCTGCTCAAAAACCCGATTGATGAACTCATATTACCAGTGAGAAATTAGTTTGTTTGCTTTGTTGAATCTATTACAATGGTTCTTGATCTTTTTTTTTATTTTTATGATTTTTCCTTTTTGACTTATACAATGCAACCACGAAACATTTAGTCTAAGATGTTGAGATACTACTCCGGGCGCCTATTTATGTAATGCACCCATTACAACGGGATCTCAACCATTTCAGTCAATCGGACCTCAAGAAGTTTCCTACTCGGCGCTCAAAGAGATTATCTTTATTTCTTTTAAGTGAAAAGATATCGTATGAGATGTAGATTGTTTCGGCTTAAGTAGAAGACCTTCTATTGTGCTAAGCAATGCGTACACATTACTTTTTATTATAAACTTCCTTTCGTACGACATCGTTAAAGACAATCTCTTTGTGTGCAGAATGGAAAACTTTGCGAGTTCCGATTGGCTACAAATTTCGAAATGACGTTGTAATGGGTACATTACATAAAACTGCATCCCTGGCCTGGCACCAAGTTAGGAAGGTTGTTTTGCTCATTTGGTGCTCCTTTTTTTTTGCTGGTAAACTTTTATGGGTCTGTGACTTTTCTAGATCAACTTTTTGAAAGCCGTTGCTATACTCAAATTTGTCCCACAAGCTTTTTTCTATCAATAATTTTGGAGACCGCAAGTTGAAGTGAATCTATCGTTCTTTCCCGGTCAAGTTAAAGACTTTTTCTGGAGGTCAACTTCGCAGAAGTGTATTTATAAGATTTTTATTAAACAAGCTGAGATGATAGTCAAAACTTCATTGAATCTAATGGAGACAAACGCTGACGCTTTTCTTTTCCTTACTGGGTACTTCAGTTACACAGGAATTTTACTTTTATGTAAGTTGATGAATTTTTGATGATTAACTTTTAGCAGATAATTTCACCAAAAAGTAAAGAAATTCACTCTACATTAAGAAATGCTGATTTATATTGAAACTGAAATTAAAAATTTGATCAAGGGTATTGGCAGGGGAAGCAAGGAGGAGCCATGGTCCTCTCCTAGAAATAAAAAAGATCAAAATTGCCGATGTTAAGTGCGCTTGTACGGAAAGTAACGTAATCAACGGAAAAGCAAATAACAGCAGCCTATGTTGTTATGCCGCCTCCTACCTGTAAAGTTGATGGCGTTTAAATCAAACTAAAGCTAGACGGATAAAAAAAGAGTCTATAACAAAAATACATTGATGCATGCAGGTACACTAAAGCAGGGATTTTTGAGACGTTCCTCTTGACACTGCCAACGACAACCAATGCTCCCCTTTATAGATTAAAACCTTTTTTGAGATCAATTTTTTAAAACGTCATTTTTCCTCATTTCGTTTACATAATCAATGCTTTGATTGCAATCATTTTCCCACATTTTCTTCTCAAAACAATATGATAATCTTTTTTTGAAGGCGGAGAAGTATCAACTTCTTAATTTTTCAAAGCGCTGATTTTGGCAAATTTGAGCTCAACTGGAATCAAGGGGCGGCAACCGTGCTGAGGCTCCAATCCTTTTCTATAAACTTTTTTTGTCCCCCCACGGAGGTGCACTCCCCCAGTTTAAAAAACTCTGCACTAAACTTGTTCTGCTTTCGTATATTCTTCGCCTAAAAAATTTAGATTTGTTTTCGTGAGTTGCAATTATTATAATTCAAAACGTTGATTTAAATCTCTTAATTTAGCCCCGAAAAAGTATGTCATGACCGTCTTTTCCGTACTTTTATAATGTAACACTTGAACAAACGGCTTATTAAGGTTGCAACATCTTTGCTTCCCTAAAATTTTCTATCTAGAGTTGCCACTGGTGAAAGCATTCTAAAATTTGCAAAGATCTGAAAAAGCGCGTAATTTAAATTAGCTGCTCCTGCTTCAGTCGGTGATTACTTTTCTGTTTCGTGTTGGCGAGATCTTTACTCTTTGGAGAAGTTCCTAAGATTATAACCTTCTCATTAGGGCTTTGTGCTAGTCTTCAGTGACACTAGGCCGCGATGACGGGTAGACTACTTAAAGATGGAGACGTCCCGTTAAGTATCTTGCTCAAGGACACAACAAGCAAGCTTGCCAAGAATTATTCAAACCCCTACAAATATAGCTTGAATTCATGATCTGCAGTCAAACCATCGTGAACAGTTTTGTGCACTCAAAGTTCAGGATAGCATTGGAGCAACTCCCTTGTTAAGTAGTTTGAATATCATCCCTGCCAAATTGCCATAAACTTTTAATTTTCATAAAATATAAATCGTAGAATAAATTTTGGTAATTTTGAAATCCTTTATGACATTTACTCCGGGGGAGTGATCAATCGTTTCAAGTTTCATCTGGTATTGTTAAAGGAATTACCACAGAAAGATAGCAATTTTTTTCTCCAAAAAGATAGCTGCGGTCAGTTTTGACCGCGAGACTGTTTTTGATAAAACAATTGTAGAAAGTAGAAGCACATAAACTCATCGATTGTAATTTTTTTTGATTACATTTTTGAAGTTTTGTTTAGCGAATACTGCCAATCATTCAGACAATATTATTTTATTCGACTGCTTTAATTCCGATACTGCAGTATGTTGTGCTACTTCTATCGAGCAAGAAGAGCACAAAGCAGCAGTCATTATTTATGAAATGTGTTTGCCACCAAATGATCTGTGACACAGATAGGAGCACAGCGTCGACAAGTTTCTTCGCTGCTGCAGCTAGCTCTGTTTTCTCTTTCGCGATTCTCGGCTAGCACTTGCCACCAAAAACACAGGAAGAGAAGCTTGATTGTGCATTGCGTTATGTGCATGGGTAAATGCATACGCTGCATGCTGCAAAGCAGCAAACCAGTGCCTGCGAAGAAGAGAACAATTATTTTGTAAGTTTCCACACGAATTCTCTTCTTGGCAGGCACTGGTTCGTAGCTTTGTAACATGTAGCGTATGCATTTACCCATGCACATAGCGCAATGCGCAAACTCAAACATAAACAATAAGGCCTCTGGCCATATTGTTACTGGACTTTTGATCGTATAATAATACGCCATTTGATCCAAAACATCCTCTTCATCCTAAAAGAAAATGCGTGACAATTTCTTGTAGCCTTTTCTTTTGTGGTTGGTTGACCGCGGGTATTCTGTGTGTTCAGTTAGCAGACGTACCGGTGCCAGTATAGCTTTTTTGCTTTGTATATTGTTATTGCTGTATTCGATAAAGAGATGCCCATCTTTGAAAAAAATTAATGGCTGGTCCTTTATCATAGCACCAACAATTGGCACTTCTTTTTTAGTTTATTACCGCAAGCTACAGGAGTCGTTTTTTCTGCTTTTGGTTCGTCTATCAACTTCAAACTTTCGAAAAATTTAGGCGTATGAGTGACGTCATATCCTTTTTATTAAAATAGGGCTGCATGAACCATTAGTACTTACTCACCAAAAGATTGCTTCCTGGTTTCTTGTAAGGTCCTTGCCACGCCAAAGCGTTTTATCGCAGAGATATTTAACTCATTGTGCCTACTTGTACCGGCTGCCTTTGTTTGAATATTGTATATACATAATGCAATAGTAGCTTATGAGGTCAACCGCACTGGTTTATTTAGATGTAGTATGTGAGCTATTTGTACGGGCTTATTGCACTATTATATTTGTCAACAATTTTGAATGTGCTCTTATGCAAAGCCTACTGATATATTGAAACAAAGTTTAATACCGTTATATTTGTGTCTAGTTTTATTCCCGTAAGTTTGTATAAGAGTTTAGCCAAACGAAATTCTTGATTGCAATTTTGATGCAATCTTGGGATACGTGTAACAATCATCAGCAAAGTGAATTAAAGTTTAGATCATAAAATGCTTTGTTCAATGCATTGCAATTAAGCGCGTTAAATTAGGTGTTGAATTAACCGCAACTTGATGAGCGTTTTAAGCCTGAATTTCTTTTCTGTACAATTTTTTCTTGTTTGCGACTCTTGCCATCCATCATCAGCACAACAAAAGTAGGGCAATAAAAAAGTGAAACCGAGCGGGACAAGATGTGATGGAGGACTTGAGCAAAGCTTCGTTGAGAAACTTATGTCTTTCTCTTGAACTAGGGGCGGAATGACATAGCTTTTACTCTCTTTGCCTCCTCCTTATTTCGCTCTTGATCAGGAGATTATGAAGCAACTGACTTTACACTAATGAATTAAAATGATTTTTATATTTCTTTAAGCAGATGAAGCTCAATAAATGAGTAATAACCACTTCAAAATAATATTTTACATGAGAAAAAACTCCATCAATCAAAATAATCATGTTGCTTTTGAGTAAATTATATGCAAAAAAGGCACCACGAACAAACTTAAATGTAAAAAGACAAAGCAGCAAAATTATTTGCTATGCCACAGACAGTCAACATGTCAAAAAATTGGTTTGTTGAGATATTAGATGGTATTTTGAAATATTTTGTAAGGTAAGGGGCTTAGAGGTCGCTGGAGAAAGAAAAGAATTACAATAACGCATAAAAATAAATTTTCTAGTGTCAAAAAGCCAAAAATCTTTGTAAAGGGAAAGTAAAGGTTTTGCTTTTAGACGAAGAAAAGAGGGCAAGAGTTGATTGTAAACTGGCAAGTTTAAGTTTGCAAGAAAATATTTAGTTTTATCAAACCTGCATTTGGGGGATAGTTTTTATGGGGAGCGAGAGGAAAGCGAGAGAAAAAGGAGTTTAGTCCGGCATTTGTTTTCCAGTTTGCTTAATGATTGTGTAACAGCAGCCTTATCAAGTCAGTCTTTGGAAGACTGAGGCTGCTGAGACCGATGCATAGACGAATTGCTCGTACTCCAAGAATAACACTTCTACCCGATGTTGTAGAAATTTACTATGTTGGAGTGGTACAAACCTGGGGGAGCGTGATGAAATACGGTTATCAAGCTATGACGGAACCGATCCAAATATGCTTATAGAACGTTCAGTATACTTGTAAATGCAAACTAGCAGTGGCAATCTCCGACAGTTATTTTAAACAAATATTCCGTCAGTTATTTTACACAATTATTCCGACAGTTCTCTCAGTTGTAATTCTCAATTATTCTAATTCAAATACATTTTTAGACTTTGTCTTCAATTAAAGCACACTTAAATTTAGGAATGCTCGAGGCAAAAAAGAGCGAAGGCAAAACAAGCTCGAATTGTTATTACTAGCAGCACGACGTGATGAATTGAGTGTCAGACTTGTATCGAAAGACTGCGGGTTGGCAACTCAGAATGTTACATATAAAATTGGTGCTACTATAGCGTGAGGTCTACCGACATAAGTCATCTACCGAGATGCAGGGTGAGGTCTACCGCTTGACTCGCACCTACCGAGGTGCAAACCGGGTGAGGTTTGGCCGCGAGAGGTTAGGGTTAGAACTGCCCTAACCCTAACCCTAACCAATGATTTATTTGTGTCATTCTTAGAAGATGTACGACGTGTGTATCGTTAGAATAAATTTACCTTTATGTGTGGAATGCATGTGTGGTGTTTGGAATTATTATAGCTATAGCAGTAAGTGTGTAGCTATAGTGTAGCTATAGAGGGCTGAGGAACAAATAATTCAGTGGTAGACCTCACGCTATATTAGTAACCGGAGGTAGATCTCACGCTATAGTGTGGTAGACCTCACGCTATAGTAGCACCATAAAATTTAAACGTGTAAATTCAACAGAATGCAAATATATAAAACAATGACATTGCTTTGGATTGCTTTGTTGTTGAGTGGAATTCAGGTTTCATTTCAACAAGCATCAAGTAGACTAAAGGCTGGTTTCCATTAGGCGTAGCGCGAAAAATTCTTTGTTTCTCTATTTGGTTTTATACGCGGCTAGGCCTGCAATCTACACCTAATGGAAACCAGCCTTAAGTGACTATAGCAAGGACGGTAAATTTTACCTTAAAATAAGCTTTTATTACAGAAGATTTAAACTGACCAATTAAGGAAAGTGCTTAAAGTTAAAGCTATCTTATGACTAGTCGATTTGGTTGACGTTTTTTTGCAGGGATTCCGTTAGTGACGGTCGAGTAAAGAGCATAGGTTCATCTGGGTGCATTCGCTTCAGCCGAAAACATCTGCAAGAAAAGAAACAAAATTTGTTTTACCTTTAAATTTGTGCAGCATAAACCGTGTGACACTAGTCTCCATAATCTTTCACCAAAATCAAACAGGCTAAGTGATCGTGCTCACAAAGAGCCTATCATCTCACTAACCTTTATCTTTTTCAAATCTTTTACTTTGATGCAGGGTCAACGTCAAATGGATCAAAAAGGGAAGGGGGGGATGCATCTGCAATAAAACGATTTGTACGTATTTACCTAAACTTTTTTAGATCTATCTCCTTACACCCGAAAAAAAATCTCAAAATTGGCTTAGAAAGAATACGAAATGCTTTGAAAGTATAGTAATGCAAGAGGCTAGCGATGCGCATAGCAAAACTGCAGACAGTGACACTGTTTCGACCTATCAGGTCTCTTCAGTGCAGTTGGTGACCGACAAGAAGCTAGAGGCTTTTAATAAAGCATAGCTTAGACCGCCACACTTGCGGGTCTATACTAGATCCACTTGGTGGATGGTCTGTCAGTACTCTGCGAAGCCGTATCACTCGTGAATGAGTGGCGGTTGTCGCAGGTGCACTAAGTCTAGCAACTGCTAGAACAATAGTGCTGTCACAGCCTAGTGGTCACAGGCTGTGACAGCACTATTGTGACCACTAGGCTGTGACAGCACTATTGTTCTAGCAGTTGCTAGACTTAGTGCACCTGCGACAACCGCCACTCATTCACGAGTGATACGGCTTCGCAGAGTACTAACAGACCATCCACCAAGTGGATCTAGTATAGACCCGCAAGTGTGGCGGTCTAAGCTATGCTTTATTAAAAGCCTCTAGCTTCTTGTCGGTCACCAACTGCACTGAAGAGACCTGATAGGTCGAAACAGTGTCACTGTCTGCAGTTTTGCTTTGAAAATGTTTAAGAATTTGCCTTTTTCACGTTTTTTGATCGATTGTCGAGTGAGAGCTATTAAGCTTACGATAACTTTCTTCTTCATACGCTACTGCCTGGAAAGTGAGGCAAATTTATCTGATGGTATCTTTTTAAAGATGTACAGACATTTCATCACCAGACATTTAATCACCCGACACTTAATCACGATAAGGTTAGGGTTTAGGGTTAGAGACGAGACACTTAATCGCGTTAGAGCAAGGGTTAGGGTTAGGGTTAGGTTAGGGTTAGGGTTAGGGTTAGGGTTAGCAATATCGTCGTGTTATAAAGTCTACGTTTTTAGATGTCTAGTGATTAAATATCCGTGATTAAGTGTCGGGTGATTAAATGTCGGGTGATGAAATGTCGGTAAACCTTTAAAAAAACGTCTGTTTTAGTTTTGCTTGATCAGGATTAAGAGCTAGACTAGCAATTCGTGTACCTGTTGGATTTACACTTTGTACAATTTTAAAGACATGGCTTGTAAATACATTCAGAGTGGTCACACAAGCAGCAGGTTAAGGCTGCAACCCATTGTTATATTTGAGGGATTAAAAACAATTTAGACATACTTTAGGTTATATACGCCTTTAAAGAAAATACTAGTGTACCTATTCAAAAATTAGTACCTATTTATTGTCTCCGAAAATCTTACCAACTGCTGTTTCAACATCCCTACTGGAAATTTGGGTTCTGATACCGTTCGTTATGAACATTAACAACAGAATTCTCAACAACACTGTGAAAATGTGTTAAAACACTCTCGTGTTTGATGTAACGACATATTCTTGAAGTATAATAACATTTGTTTGGTACATATTTGTGGAGTTTTCGATTGATTAATTACTTATCAACTGTTACCTACTGGTATCTATGCAGTCAGCTAGATAATTGTGTCCGTGTTAACAACTTTTATGATCAGAGTTAAATCAGGCCAAGAAAACGTTTATAAACTCAACAAACACAAATGACCTCAAGTAAACTTTGTTTTCGAGTTCAGTAAATAGCCAGTTACAGTACCGCATCTGACAACGCTTAAGTACTTGAATCACAAAAGAGACATTATTTTGCTTGAACATTATTTTTTTGCCGTAGGGTTGTTTTCTGCTATATAAATTAAAAGTAGCAAGATATTGTTTACAAAACGTTTTATTTGAGGGGTCCGGGAAAATCTACAGTAAAAGCGCGAGCTTGCGCAGCGACTAACTTTTTTAGCATTTTAGGATGGGTTTAATCCCTCATGTTTTTCTGCTTTGCCTAACTTTGTACAATAGCGAGGTTATTTTTTAGAAAAAACGAAAATGTTTTTGCTAGCTTGAACGGGGTGCACTTTACTAATCTTACAACAACAATTTTTTGCCAAATATATCAAAGTTATCACTTCAATGAAATACAGCAAAAGCAAACAAAGCATAACAGCGACCAAGACGATTGTTGTTTTTTTATCAAGTATTTTTATCCTGTAGTTAAGCGGTATTGCAGGCACAGAAAATATTTAACACACGCAGGACAACAACACTAGAAGAGTTTGGCTTAAAATGCCTTTGCCACGAGCACAGCAACGTAGCAACGGCGAGATTCAAACCCAAGATTGCACAAACTGCTCTCAAACCCACTTCACCACGCTGCAGACAAGAATTCATAAAGCGCTCTTTCACTTTTTACGTGAGAGCATACCAGCATTTTTTGCTTTTTACATCTTTTGCTAAAAGTGCAAACTATTGTTTACCAAGCTACAGAAAGTCAAAGGCTGTTTTAAAATCTACTACTGAATTAACATTTAATTGCTGCATTATTCCGTCAACTTAGTTCGTATCATACCGAAACAGGCGAATTAAAATGCTTGGCTTGACTCATTTTTCGGAGCAAAATAACTCTGTAGCACAAATATCAAAAGTATTATTCTTAAACAGCATAAAGGAAACAAGAAGTCATCCGGCGCTTGATTTTTTGTGATTGTTGACAGATGCAACAACTTTGCTCGAGCAAGTTTTTGTGTTGTTGCTTGAAGTTTACCGCATGATTGAATTTGCGAGCAACTTTTAACTTGGTGTTTGTTGCAGTTGCACCGCCTGCCGAGGAAACACTGTTCTGTAGAGGAGAACCGGTAACGGGTTTGGTGTTTCTTACCCCATGTGGCCCCGGAGGAAATTCGATCGACATAACAGAGCAACAATGTCTTGATTACAGCCCCAACTGCTGCTATGACAATAGAACGAATGCTTCGCCAAAATGTTATGCAAATACATGTGAGTGCCAAGTTAAATTATTTGTTGATTTAGCGTTACACCTGCATAACGTAAAATTTTTCTCGCTATTATGATCAAGCCACTTTTGAAGTAGTTTCGGGGACCGATTATGAGTCAATTTTAACAAATTAGCTTGAAATGGCATACTATTATTTGTCTGAGAATTAAATTAACAATCTCTCGATGGCGGGTTATAAGAATCGGGTGCGCATCTCTATTCTGTATTTTATGTACTGAGAAACGTAATGCTTTTTATCGTTGTCGATATCAGTGGTTAAAATCAGCGAGATATGACGCTGTCTTAGGGTTGCCTGAAGTCAAGATTTTTCTTGATAGGTCGGGCTTTTAGTGCTGAAACAAGCGCCAGGAAAAATGTTAAAAGTCTTTAAAAGTCTGGGATTTTCTTTCTAAAGGGCAGTTAATGTCAATTCAAACTTCGAAAATGTTGATCTCCAAAAGTAAAAATCTCCAACTCTATCTGGATTCGAAATCACGTCAATTTATACTTTGAAAATGTTGACCTCCATCAAACAAGGTCTTCATGCTTGTTTCAACACCCAAGTAGACAAATCGCCCTCCATTGTTTGAAAGTGTAAACATAACCGATGATAGGAATTGTGCCTCTTTAGATATAGTAGCACTAAGCTAGCTTCACATGTGATTGGCAGCAAGGCTGATGGCTGCATTTATTAGGTAAATGCCTCAGAAAAAGCTTGTTGCTGCAATTTCCGTAATCTGGCAGTCGTCAGCTCTCACAATAGCAATGTAAGCTACTATATTTTGCACAGTTTACAAACTATAGCAGCTTCAAGGAAAATCTAAAAACAGCTTGTTTTGTGCAAAATCGTAGAGCTTTTTCTCATGCAAAACGACAAATGTAACTGTCACTTAACTTCCAATGTTTTTCGCAGTTAATCCAATCGTAACTGTGGAAACAACGATGGCTATGAACGCATCAGTAGCTAGACCACAAAGTGCCGCGCCAGTTACAGAGGCGGTTCGAAGGAATCTTGGGGGACTGGGCGTCTCGGCGGTAATACATCGATGTTATAGCTTGTGATATAAAATTTAAATTAAAACATTCTTAGCTAACTCAGGTTATTGGGCAACTATTGAAGCGCAAAATAAGGGACAAAAATAAAACACACCTGACAACTACTGAAGACATAGTGTAAGCTATTTATTTGTAAAATAGATTAGTCCTTGAAAACTAACTATCAATCACAGACCAGGTTTTAGATGGATCCACACAAGTCGCAATAACATAAACTGGATTTTGATAAACAATGCCCTTAGTTTCTAAACCCAAAAAATGTTTTTTAAAACCCCAATCCAAAAAAGTTTCAAATCTACCCTTTTGAGAATTATTTTTTCAGGCGTTTGAACACCTTTTTGGTAGAATTGATTTACGTTTTATTTTCTTCTTCCACCTTGCAGCATTTCCTAAAGCGTAACGTTATCCGATATGCGGCCATTACCTTGTAGTTCTAAGTGCTAACCGCTTATTGATTTGTCATTGTTGCAAGCAAAAGAATTAATAATTGGATTTATTTATTGCCATAACTACCATTTATCTCTAGCCATGACAAGAACTCGAATTTATTTTCATATCAGATATAAAAACTAGCTGAACAACGAAGGAGTTAAGTCACATCTCCTGTAAAGAATACTCGCAGTATACCTGTAGTCACACCCTTAACCTGTTGTTCATCCCAGTTTGATTTTTAAATAAAGACCGAGGGCGATGTTTGAAATTCCACATTATTATTTGGTTACATTTGTTTTAGTGACTTCGGTTAGCTTAACTTTTGTGTAGTTTTGAAGAAAACAATTTTTGGAAGCATTTTGCTCGGCTCTCATCAGTTGGGATGTCGCATCAATTTTGATACAATGCTGCCACTGATGAGAGCTGAACGAAAAACTTTTGACAAAACGTTTTTTTACTGTCATATTCAGGGTCTGCACTCCCAACAAAATAAATTGCTTAATTATCTTTTCATTGCATGATTAGGAAATTGAAGCAAGCATTGAAGCTCAAGGAAATGAAGCAGCACGGTCCTTCACTTTGGCCACTTTAACTTTTCCTCAGTGTGCAGTATCGACTCCGTTCTGTTATCGGTAAATGGATTGTGCTTTAATAGCGCTTTAGATTACACGCAGTCTCCAATCTAGTCAGAAAAAAATGGGAGACCGTCGGGGCAAGATTCGACTCTTGTCTTATCATGACGACATCCTTAACGTGCGTTTCAAATCTAAAATTTGTCTCTTCTTACGCACTTCCCATTTCAAAAAGCTTCACGAAGTTACATTTCATTACAAGTGCAACAGATAGAAATTTGAGCTGCGTTTAATGCAGCTTGAATGTATCTTTGGACTTTTTAAAAAGTTCGGCAATGAGCTTGCCTTCAAAACTACGTCTGGTTTGTTGTAGCGTTGAGAAAGACACTTTACAATAAATTTCTTTTCTTGAAGGATTTCAATAAGCAATAAACTCGTTTTAAAATAGTGTCAAACAAGCTTTCAACTTTTCTTTTGATTGTTTGACACTATTTTAAAACGAGTTTATTGCTTATTGAAATCCTTTTCGAAGCAATAAACTCGTTTTAAAATAGTGTCAAACAATCAAAAGAAAAGTTGAAAGCTTCAGAAACTCCCAGGAAGGACTAGACAATGGATGGCTCATGCTATTAGCGCTGCTCTCCAGTAGGTAGAAGTCCGGAGAAAAATTAAAAATATCAACAAAACACTTTACAACAGCTTAAATATTTGTAAATAAAATCTCTCTGTTTTTAATTTGAAAGGTTGAACATGATGATTGTTAGTTATTGTCATAGCAACTTAACGGAACTTGTATACCTGAAATCCATAACCAGTTTTGTTCAGTATTTTTTTATAATTTGAATGGTAGCTTACGGTTAGAAGTCTTAACGATTTCAGACTTTTGATCCTAACGATCTTAGTGATTTTGTACTATTTAGAGATGTCCGTTAGAAAGTGATAAAATCTTAAAAGCACGGAGCTCGCACCGAGTGCTATTTGTGCTGGCCTTTCTCGAAAATTTGGTCATAAATCATGACATCACGATTTGAAATTACCAATTAATGCGTTACTCCTCAGCGCAGTCGTTCTTGATTTGGGTTGAATCGGATTCCTGTGATTAGAAAAAACCTTTCCATGAATTCGACGATTTCCTCTGAATTGCAAAAATTAAAAATGAATCTCATTGATTGTCACTAAAGAGCAACTCAGAGAGCACATTGACTCTACTGTGTTATTGAATTTTTGGACGTTGATTGGTTTTGCTTCAGCAAGAAATTTTTTGTTTGGCGTTTAGTATCAAATTTGTTGAATAATGCTTCGCCGGCAGGGTTGACGCCGGTGACGTCGGGATTAAGAATATTGCTTCAACAGCCAGCGACCTAGCGCCGCTTTTAGCCGCTCTGCGCGGAAGCAAAGAATGCCGCTTAAAATCCGATCAAGCAAATTATAAATTAAAAAATCGAATCAACACATGGTCGCCCTTCTATCGGTAGCTACGCTGTGTCATTAGTCGACTACGCAGGCTTAATCCAAGGAGTAGTTGCAAAAGCAATGTTGATAAGTTGATAGTTTTTGACACAGTCAATTTTCGTTCCGCTACCAAATATCTTGTTCAAAAGGAAATTGAGTTGGGGGATAAGCATCATCCCTATTTTCTTTATCCCTATATACTGTTCTTTCAAAGGAAACAAGGAGCACACTTGAGGTGAAAGTTGTGAAGGAGGTGCCAGAAAATCGATCTTTTTTATAAAACAAAAGTAGGGTATGAAGTGGTAGGCTTGTTTGTTGACTTGATGTGCTGCTTTTCGTAGTTATATCGGTAACCTCAAGTCTCTGGCGACACCTTGTATGTTCCGATCCCAATCGGCTTAACCGAAAAGTGAAAAACTATACTTTTTCTCGAATTTTTATCCCTTTTCCCGGTAGCATTAGAGAGCTATTTTTAAGCAAAAGAGCAAACATGTTCCCAGTATAGGAATGATTTCACAAAGGGTGTTGTTTTCTTTGATTTCCTCGAAAACTTTGAATTTTATTATCCCGCCTTAAACTATTATCAAAAAACAGAAACTTTTAGTTTATTTGTCTAAATCAATTACAAATTGCATTTGAAGTCGAATTATAGCAGCGTCTCGTTTTGACCGGGAGATATAGGCCAATGAAGCGTCAGCTTGCAATCTTGAAATTGTGAGTTCAATGATCGTATGGGCTTTGAGTTGTTGTAGTTGTGGGTAAAGCAATTTACGGTGGTTTTTCCTGTTTGGTTGCAGGTTTGTAAAAGAAATGTTCTGTACCAGTAGTAAAGGCAACTTTAAAGGAGTTTGGAACTCTATGATGTACCATGCATAACCAAAAATGATTTTTAGTGACCTGAGAATAAAAAGACAATAAGAACCATGGGTCTTTTAAGATGATATAGTAACATTTCAGAATATCAGAATTGCCAATAGAATTTGCTCTTTCCTGAAAAATATCTTTCAGGCTACGCATCCATTAATCCCAGTCCATGTTTTTTAAAATTTAAGATGGCCTTACCCACTCAATAATTTCACGATATCTGCTTGATGAAATCCCACAACCTTGATCAAGTCCTTCTTTTTCTCCTTTTTTTAAATTGTATTTTGCACCACAAAGGCTGAATCAGTTTTTAATTCTTTGTTTTTTGCAAAACTTTTATTAATTGCTCGCCTTTTTTGTTAACTATAATGCGTTCTTGCTTTTACAATAACAATAAAAAACTCAATTATGACGCCAGTAAGCATTTTAATCGAACAGAGTTTAAAGTGTTTAAGAAAAAATATGCTTGAAAAATCACTTGCTGCTTTGCCATATAGTTCAAATTGTTGTAGATGTTTTTGATTGAAAATACTTTTTAATATTTTTCGTATAATTTCTCATCGTGTTTCTGTCGTAAGTACTTTTTGAGAAATAGAACAAAACCTGTTTTGCAAAGAAACTTGCATCACGATGTCATCTTATCGCTTACAGGGATGCAGTTTTCGCGTGTGAATAAGTCGGATGCTGGCTTTCATTTGAACTAAAGTTCGCTTTCTCCTTGTCAACAATAGCGGATTTTTAATCATGTATACAATATTATATTTTGACTTTATTTTAACGCACAAACCTGGCTGAATCAGTTTTTAATTCTTTGTTTTTTGCAAAACTTTTATTAATTGCTCGCCTTTTTTGTTAACTATAATGCGTTCTTGCTTTTACAATAACAATAAAAAACTCAATTATGACGCCAGTAAGCATTTTAATCGAACAGAGTTTAAAATATTTAAAGTGTTTAAGAAAAAATATGCTTGAAAAATCGCTTGCTGCTTTGCCATATAGTTCAAATTGTTGTAGATGTTTTTGATTGAAAATACTTTTTAATATTTTTCGTATAATTTCTCATCGTGTTTCTGTCGTAAGTACTTTTTGAGAAATAGAACAAAACCTGTTTTGCAAAGAAACTTGCATCACGATGTCATCTTATCGCTTACAGGGATGCAGTTTTCGCGTGTGAATAAGTCGGATGCTGGCTTTCATTTGAACTAAAGTTCGCTTTCTCCTTGTCAACAATAGCGGATTTTTAATCATGTATACAATATTATATTTTGACTTTATTTTAACGCACAAACCTGGCTGAATCAGTTTTTAATTCTTTGTTTTTTGCAAAACTTTTATTAATTGCTCGCCTTTTTTGTTAACTATAATGCGTTCTTGCTTTTACAATAACAATAAAAAACTCAATTATGACGCCAGTAAGCATTTTAATCGAACAGAGTTTAAAATATTTAAAGTGTTTAAGAAAAAATATGCTTGAAAAATCGCTTGCTGCTTTGCCATATAGTTCAAATTGTTGTAGATGTTTTTGATTGAAAATACTTTTTAATATTTTTCGTATAATTTCTCATCGTGTTTCTGTCGTAAGTACTTTTTGAGAAATAGAACAAAACCTGTTTTGCAAAGAAACTTGCATCACGATGTCATCTTATCGCTTACAGGGATGCAGTTTTCGCGTGTGAATAAGTCGGATGCTGGCTTTCATTTGAACTAAAGTTCGCTTTCTCCTTGTCAACAATAGCGGATTTTTAATCATGTATACAATATTATATTTTGACTTTATTTTAACGCACAAACCTCTTTATGACATCATGCCGGAGCAGTGATCAATTATGCCAAGATTCATGTATGTATGCTCAGTAATTTCGGAAGAGTTACCACTTACGTACGTAGAGTTAGATCCTTGCTTTATTAAAACAGGCCTTAATAGACATTTTGGAGCTAACATTGCGCAGCAAATTGATGGGTTTGACAAAAGTTTGGAGTACAACAAAGGAATGGGGCATTTTTGTGAAAGTTAAGAGCCTCTACTATAGCAGATGCCTATAGAATTCGAAAACAAAAACACTAATTCAGTTTTCAACCAAACTGATGGTAGTGAAGCCACACCCACATAATCAAGATTTCGACGCTCATCAACAGTGCTCTATTAACGGCAGCAAAGCTGGGTGGAAATCTATCTACACTAAAAAGCGCTATTTTGTGTGCCTGTGTGTATGTGTGTGCGTGCGTGCGTGTGTGTGTGTGGGGGGGGGGTGGGTGTGGGGGGGTGGGTGTGGGTGTGTGTGTGTGGGTGTGTGTGTGGGTGTGTGTGGGGGGGTGTGGGGGGTGTGTGGGTGCGTGCGTGCGTGCGTGCGTGTGTGAAAGCTGATAGGTGGGCTATACACTAAAGTTACAACCTAATTCATTGTGATAACAGTACATTCTGAATTTTGGCCTCAGGTCAGTTTGCTCTCTTCTGGCAAGAGCAAGGAATATAATTGAGTTAGTTATATAGCAAGGCTTACCACTACAATATAGTTGTAAGCAGCAGGTCAATTATTGCAACCTCACTTCAAGCGTCCTTTAACAACTTGCAATTTATGCCCCTTTGCACTTGGTGAAGTGAAGTGAAGACATGAAAGTTTGTGAAATTATTTTCTAGTTGTAAGTACGCACAGTCATGATTTTTTAGTTGGGAGATCGGTATTATGATCATAGTTAATAAAATAAATAAAAAATACAAGGCGGTAGGTCTATACTACTGATTAAAATCATAGTCGCCAAGTATACCATCTTATCTGTACAGGGAAATATTTTCTTAAAAATGAATTATAAGACCAATCGGATAATTGAATGTAAAAGGTATAGCAGTAACTGATTCAGAAACTTTTTGTGAGAAGTCTAAATTGGCGCATCATTTTTGAAAATGAAGATCTTTTTCTTTTGAAGTTTAATTTTTTTAATGAAGTACTTTTTCGAGACAAATACAAATGTATAACTTCACAATACCTAGATTAAGAAAGGCTGGTGGTAGGAATGCATTTCCCACATCAACCCTGGGTGTGCGACTGAGGTTTTGCCCTTTTGCCCTATTCTGGGACCAGGTAACATAGGTGCAGCAAAGGAATATTGTGCCATAAATCTTTTTGCGAGAGAAGTAGCACCAAGCCGTGAAACAAGCCAACCGCTAAACACCTTATTTCTGTAATCGTAGAACAAAAAACGATTTCGTCGCCCATTCCCAACTTAGACTTGTGCCTCTACAGTTATTGAAAGGAACGGTTGGAACTTATAAAATGATTGAGAGTTTGTAACTAAGACGAGTCTTGATTCAAAGTACCGGTACGACAATCGCAATTAGGGACTTTGGAGCGATGCCCTCATTTGTATCAAATTGTTGCTGCCGTTCTAACAAATTAAAGTTGAGTGGAGCTAGATCTACCCATATTTGTAGTCCAACATGACTGAGTGGTGGCTTTGCTGGGTAACGTCGGTAGAGCTGATAAGAGAGTCGGTAGAGCCGATTTTTGCTTTTGCTTTTGCAATTCGCGTTGCTTGGCGCTCAATATCTTATGACTTGAGCGTTGTTCTGCGCAACAGTGTTTTTTCTGCTTGACTGCTATATTCATGGTGCATCGCCTAAGCAGACAAAGCTTGTTTCAACCCAAACTGTTTTTTGCGCTGCGTATATTCTTAAAGTTTTTTCGTTGAAATTTTGAAAATTGCAACGAATACGTATCGTGGTCTGTTTAGTAAGTACTGAGATAATGATAAATATTGCCTTTCCACCATCGTAAAACTCTTCTCAACCTTTGACAGTTAATTTCTTAGCTGACATCTGATATGGGAGCAATTTTAATTAGAAAAATTGATAACTGACTATTATCCAGTAAAGCCATGGCCTGCAACGGTTGTTAGCAAACGCATGTGTAGTTAATTTGTAACAAGATAAATTTTAAGTATTAAAAATTGGGCTAAAAATCTAAAGCAAAGGATATGCTTAGTTTTCTCGTGTGAAAAAAGCGAAGTTTTTTAGAAAATTAGCTCTAAGTAAATGAATTCTTATAAAACCCCTTTCTGCTCAGTTTCAACCTTTTTCAAAAGTAATTTTCAAAAAAGGACAAAAATAAAATCAATTTGAATTTTTCAGATCGCGATGCAATCAATTGGTTGCCAATGCTGAGACGAATCCCCTTGCTTGTCTGAGCGATCCAAGTTGTTGCTTTGATCGCGACTTGTTTATTTATCGGACGTTGTTTGGTCCAGCGTACATGAATGGAGCTCCTGTCTGTTACTACGGACCAACGTCTGCTAGATACCGGTGAGTGAAAGTTTATATAGCCGCCACAGTCTATCAGTGTAGCCACTCAAAATTTGGTATTTTCCATAATGTACGATCGCAACGTTAAAATTTCTCCAGTTTTCCCAGATTTGACACTTGTTGTTGAAAACACCATATCCATGTTCCAGGAAAAATGTTTAGTTTTTGTGCAAAAACTGTTAAAACTTTTTCTGATGGCAAAGAATATCATTATGGCAGAGAGTAATCTTAAATCTATAGCCTGGATTACGCAGATAGTTAACTACTAGCAAAAAGAGGTACAATTACCCAATGGCGTCATTGAGGAAAAGAGGAACACTCTAGCAACACGCCTTTAATAAAAAGACTATTGTCTTTTAAGTTGATTATTTTTGTAAAGCCAGCAGCAGGCATTATTAAGGAGAGGGGCGCCGAGAAATTTCTCTTAGTTGCTCAAATGTGTTTTTTAATTGTAAGTGACGGTTTTTGTACCTCCGGGTGACGGAATCTCTTTAATGACGCAATTGCTACTAGCCAAAATTTGATATACATTCAACGAGGAAAGGGTACCCTTGGAAAAGACTTATTGGCTTGCGGGTTCAAACCTCTGCAACTGCATTCAGGCTCGTTCTTCGTTGACTGTGCTTCACCTTCATCACCTTAACAAAATTATGGACATTTAAATTGACTCCTTTTCGTGATATTGAGCACTCTCAGAGCAGGAATATAAAGCTTTGTGACAGGGGCTAGTAGCAATTGACATTGATTCCCTTTACTTGCATCAGCACTTTCATGTTCATACGCTACTAAGGGGTTAACATCAGCACATTTACATAGACAATTAACTAAGTAAACTACTTTTAGATATGCCAACATTCAAATAAATATCTGCAGCTTGATTAAATAACAATTTTGAGCTTTAAAGTCACTTATAGACTACTCAATACTTTAACTCACAGCTGCAGAATTTTTGGTGTAACGTAGACCTATGCTTTTTATTTGTTGGTTGTATCTTTTAGTTCATTGCGAGCAGTTAACAGTATATTATAGCTAAAAATTTGTATCAAAACACATTGGCGTACTGAGAATTTATGAAATGACTCGATGGAGCAGTGATGAATTGGCAGCTTGGTGGAAAGAAGGAGAACCATTTTTCGAGCTTGACCTGTGATAAAACCTCATACGTCAAATTTTCATCTTTCTGTGGAGATCAATTTGTCGTAAAAGTCCTTTGAATTGATGATCTTTTTTTGAGATTTCCTTGAAGCGATAGCCTTTTTAACTTTTTTTGTGGGAGGAAATGATCTTTTTGAGATCAATTTGTGGTGGCAACCCTTTCATTTGAATTGGTGATCGTTTTACCAAGAATTACTGGAGGCGAAAGCCATTTGAACCCTTTTTGTTTGAGTTAATGACTGTAAAATATGCCGGCTGAGGCGGAGATGGGCAAATTCATATACAATCTTAGCTTTTTCTACATCAACAAGTTTTTAGCAACTCGCTCGCACAGCAATCTATTGGAAAATTCTTTTTCATCTCAAGGCAGCGGCGGACCGTGATCAACAAGTATTCGAAAAGAGCACAAATGCATTGAGCTTTTGGAAGCATGTACAAAAACTACGTTAACGCACAACATGGGTCTTTTGACGCATGCCGTTTTGTTAGCAAATTTTTCAAGGAAAACAACCTTTTCGAATTTTTTTTGTTCCTTATATTTTCATGTCATTAACTTTGATGCTATTGAGGCAATACTATCGCATTTGTTTTATTTGATCGGCAATCGAATGACAAAAATATCCAGATGAAGACACATTGAATAAAATGACTTTGTAGCCAACAAAAGGTGAAGAAAGTATGCCGTGCTTTCCTTAAAGTACTTAGGTTTCCTGCTTGTTTTGTGAATTTGTTATATGTGGTGCTGATATATCTGTTTTCCTGGCATACAAGTTTACAGCATTTTGAAGAAACATTTTGACACTTTCTTATCTTTAAATTTTAAACGTAAAGAACACTGTTTCCTTAGCAAATACTGTAAGTGATCTGCGTTGAAAAGGACGTACTTGAGAAAGGCCTAGACCACGTTTCACAATAGCTTTTTTGTGGTTTTGTGTACTAGAGAAATTTTTTCCTGTTCATCAAATATGGCGTGATAAGGCTTTCAGCGAGGTCTGTTATAAAACGTTATCATCTTGAACTATGACCATTTTGAAATGCAAATGTATTTGTTTGAAAATGGTTCAGTGCATTTAGAGCTGCGATGTTCAGGAGCTTCTAAAAGAAAATGAAAAGCCAGCTGCGTATTTGATTTTTGGAAGTCTAAGATTGAATCCTGTGATCAACTAGATATAAACAATCTTGATCTTGTTTTGAGAGTTGTTGATGTTGAAAATCTTTTTTGAATCATTTTCATTAACGACTTTGTATGGAGTGCCAATTGTAAAGTACGTGGTGAAATAAAAATTCTGAAGAGTTTAGGACATGTCGTGCTGCAGCAATATCATTTTTGCTTTCCAAAGATAACTCATACAGCTACGAAACTTTTTTCGTTTTCAAAGACAAATCAGGAGCAAAACTTTTTTTCCTTTCCAGAGGCGAATCGTACAGCGACGAAAACACAGTAAATCCCGTATGCACGAGTAAAATTGAGCTACTTGTAAAATAATGCTTGGCGCAGAACATCCTAGGAAACATTCGTGGTAATTCGGAAACGGCGAGATTCGGTTTGCAGTAAAATGTGCTGGTTATTCATTAATAGGTCTAAGCTTTGTTTTGCTCTAAACCGAATCTAGCCGCTTCCGAATTACCACGAACGTTTCCGAACATATTCCGCACGAAACACCATTTTACAAGTAGCGCTATGTTACAGACGGCACTTCACGGAGCTTTCGTTGCTGTACGATACGTCTTTGAAAAGGAAAAAATGTTTCGTTGCTGTTTGATTTGTTTTTGGAAAGGAAAAATGTTATCGCTGCTGTGTATTATGCCCTCAGCTCTTCGAAATTTTACTTTACCATGTACTTTACTGTTGGCACCTCATACTATTGCAATGATACATTGTGCACAGCAGTGGAATAATTCTTACTAGTTTTGAGAATTTTAGCTGACTATAGTATTTAATCCCTAAACTAAAAACTGATGTCTTCGTTTGATGACTTTTATACTTATAGGAGTTTCTTGTCTGCATTTTGTTAATGTCTCATAATAAGCAACTTTTCTGCCAATGAAGTATTTGTGAAAGAGTTGTCCACCGACACATTGTTTCCTGCTATTTAAGGTAATGCCGTTAGTTTGATAACCATATTTTAACCAAGATTTTTCTCACGCGTTCACCTGGGGTGTTTTCCCAAGTACATTATTCATATACGTAGTCTGATGATCCATCGTGGAACCAAAAAATTTTTATGTTCTATTTTGCTGGTTCATTTGGCATATATTGTGTGAATGGACATTTTTCTGTGAATAATAGGAACTTAATGTCTACCGCAGGCTAGACTTTAAAGAAAAATTGAGTTTTACAGTTTTGAATTAAAAAATCCCATCTGTGGCGGAATGGAGTCAGTTTTTTCTGCTCCACTCTCCACTTCTTGTTCTTTTATCATCGAATAGCAGGTGACAACATATGTTTTGATATCTGCTCTCACAAAGTGTATAATTTTGTCGCGTACTCAAGAATAATAGTAGGGTATCTGATTCTTAATTTTCCTCAACTTCTGCGAGTACTGAAACACCAACAACAGCCGAGAACTCTGCTTTTTGTACAGTATGGCATAGTGCAGCAGTTTAGCCAATGGTAATCTTTTCTATTTGTTCACAGTAAAATTTTTTCGGCTATGTTGTTACTGAGAAAAATCTAAAAAACATTCTTAGGGATATACATTTTTATGATGTAACGGTATGTTTAAACAAACAATACTATAAACTCTAAATCTTTTTTTAGACAAGTCAATAAACCCCAGAAAATGCCATTTTTCCAGCCCAAAAGTTTCTGTTGAATGCTATTGATCAAAAATTGAACGTTATTAATAGAGTGTTCAAAGGGAGCTTATCTTCTTCCTCACTTTCTGATTTATATCTTTTCCAAAAGTTTTGACCTAATCATTGCATCTATGTTCAAATAGCGAGTTTCCTCAGTGGAAACAACATAAATCGGATCATGTTCTTTTGTAATATCTGATTCACTATTTCCACTTTCTCTTAAAACTTCTTCATCGTCTTCTGCTCACGTAGTATCTATTATTTGCCCTTCAGATTTTTCGATTCGTATTCCACCATTCCGCCAGGCTGAGCGAATATTTTTTTGTTTTTATTAATCTGTTAGAGCAATAACTTTATGCAAACGCTAGCTTCAAGGTTTTACTGACTGTTGGCTATACACACCCAAACACAGTTTTCGGAAACAGGCAGTTCTGCTTGATGGACATCATTAAAAACAGCGCAAATGTTACATCAATATCGATTGTGACTGATAACCGTGTGCTTACAGTAGCATTTGACAATCTCACGCAAAGCGTTTAGTATTAAAACTGCTTTGGGTCAAAATGACCCACGTTATACATTTTAGATGCATTCCATAAAATTTACGATTTTTAGAAAGTAGCCTGAGATAATAGAAATTTTTTGATGCCATGCAATTGTACAGAATGCCAAAACTTCAAATTTCTAAATATGATGATGCACAGGGAGACATTTTTTGAAGTCATTGCGTACTGTAATAAATTACTGTCAAAGCCAAAAAATCTTGTAAAGACATATGCAAAACGCTACAACTATCAACATCAACAGGTTCGTTCTGGTTATTTTGACCCAAGTGATACATTCTAGGGTCAAGCAAAACAATCGGCGATGTAATCAATAACCGCAAGTGATATAGGGAACCAACAATTTAAACATTAAACAAAAATAAAAGTGATTTCCAATATTTGGGCTGTATTTTTTTCCGTATCCCGCAATTACTTCACAGAGCCGATCATGGATTATCTCTTCAAAACTAAACGACAATATAATTAGTCAAGCGATTAGTTAAACATTGCAAAACAGTAAACATTTCGACTCAACTCAAACTATTGACAAACGAGACTCGATGTGAATTGCAGGTTAGCAGTAAAAAATCCTTGCGTGAAAAACAGGTTAAGTAGAAATTAAGATCAGAGTTGTAAAAAAGTATAAAATACTATTGTGTGCAGGCAAATCGCCGCTTTCGTTCAACCGTACAACCCGTTTTTCCAACAAATTATTGTCGATACCTTCAAGCAATACTTTAACACGGGATTAAACTTTGCTGAACGAGCTGCTTGTGCGATTTCAGATTTCGCGTCGGGCACATTTTTTGCTTCACCAAAATGTGGATGGGAAGGTAAGTTTCGACATCTAAGCCAATTGGCTAGTTCTGCTTTGTTGGTTTCAAGTTTTCTAAGTTATTCTTGCTTCATTGAGGAAATTGATACTTTGATGTCCTTTTGAAGATCTTCCCTGCCAACTTGTAAAAAATAAGCTGGGAATATTGGCGTAGCCAGAAGCAAGTTTTTTTGGGGCGTCAAAACAATTTTTTTCTTCAAATTTTTTACGTTACCTTTTATTTTTTCTTTGAGAGACCAAATTTTTACCTTGTTTCGCTCGTCAAATTTGTTTGATGACTTTTTTGAAGATCAGCGCTATGCAATCGTAATACTTAAGTACACCGTAATACGAATTTAAAATAATTGCGGGGAATGGATCCTCTTTCTTCTCTAGCTTTACCTATGGCTGGGAGTGGGGCTCAGACCCTCATATCTGAAATTAACTTACATGTTGCTGAATAGGCCAATTTGGTAATTATTTGATTTTGACATAGGCTACAGCCAGTAGCGAAGCTAAAAGTAGAGGGGGACAATATTTTTTGAACGGCAGTTTTCGGAGTGAAGGACAAAGCCCTCAGGAGCCAGTGACAATGGAGATATGGAAAGTTTTCCTTCTCGTTATTGAGGGCCGTTTACTATTTTTAAACAAAAAGAGCCGAATTTTAACGGACATGCGAAAAACCTTAATGCACTTGCTCAATTGCAGATAACAAAAAAGTTGAAAACAAAGCAGCCAGAATGCTTGACAATGGAAATGTTAGCCTTTTATTTATGGCTAAAAGTATCTCATCTTAAGGATGACTCCATGAAAGGTTTAACGTCTATAATAAATTTAAAAATATCCTACAGTAGTCCAGAACTGTGGTTAAAAATACCATTTGAAAAGTTAGTCTAAGCAAAAATTTTGAGAAATTGGAAATGTAAAACCGGTGCAAAGTACGGTAACTGTGAGTAGTTTACGCGGTAGCACACACGGCGTCACAGGCTAATAAAAATTGGTTGCTCAGGTAAGCAAAGCACTATGGTATAACATTTCCATACGACTTTGCATAGTCAGATATTTTACTTAGTCACATAGAATTTAATTGCACAGTCACATAGAATTTAATTCACATACAATACATATAATTCACATATAATTGCTTAGTCACATATAATTTAACTAATAGACTACAGGTGATAGAGATTTGCCCGTGGTTAAATCTACATTTAAAATAGAGTAGCTCTCTTTTACAAAATCTTGGGTAAAAGTTGTTTTTTAAAATAGACCACAAATGCGCCAAAACCTGCATTCTAATCCAGTTATTGTTAACAGTCTGCAAACTTCCAGCCTTTGAAAAGTGTTTGGAAAAACTGATTTGCTTTCGCAGACAGTCAATAATTGTGTCATTACTAAAGTTTTTTCTTGGAACAAAAGTTACTTTATAAAGGCGGTGTGTACCGGTTTCAAGAAAATTAAATTCAATTAACCGCTATGTACAGGGTGGGCCGTAAATAACGCACCAAAGATTTAAAATAAATTGTGATGTGAAATAATGTAAATATCTTTTCTTTGGGTATTTTGAGCATTTTGAGCATTTGTGATTGTACCAGCGTGTACGTGTTTCTCTGTTCATTTGTTAAGTTTTGTTTTAATAAAAACGTTTGTTATTATTATCTGAATTGTTTTATATGCTTTGGTGCGTTATTTATGGCCCACCCTGTATTTAACTTTTTTAGGAATTACTGAACTCCAATGCCAGTTGAAAGGTTGCTGCTACAGCAATGAAACTGGAGAATGTAGTTATCCTGATAATCAGCTTTCCGGTTTATTCGGACAAAGCCTAGGCGTACCCATTAACTTGAATGTACAGGAAGAATTTTACCCCGAACTTGTTGCTGAGACCGTCGAAGAAACTCAATGTTCACAGGTTCGTTTACTTTTTCAAAGTTTTTAGTTACTATAGCAGTAAAGTTTATAACTATTATTAGCAGATAGGCTCGAGGTTTTGGAGAATGCTGAAAGATACCGGCATTGGCACTTTCGATTGATAGGTAAAGCATTTTGTAGGCTATAAACTCCACAGATTTCGCGCTCAAAATGATGTTCAATAAACGTTTTTGGTAAAATACATCGCTCTGGATCAAATATTTAATTGGATACTGGCATTAATAGATCAGATATCAAAAAACTATTGCTTAAACTTGACATTTGAGCTTAATCCACAGCTTGCGTAAAGACCATTATAACGTGAATATACAAGCTGCACTGGCTTCAACAAAAAGTCATTTTGCACTCATCTATATTTTTCATGCAGGCTATTTTGCGTTCGATAAGATTAAAAAGTTCAAATTTGCTGAAAAAAAAACACTATTTTGTTAACCATGTAATAGATTTTGGTAGGTAAATATTGATAGATAAATACTGGTGACAAGAGCGTAATCAGTCTATAACGCTCGTACTATACGCCTCCACCCTACACTTCTCAATCAACGTCGACATAGGCGTACAATAACACTGCAGAAGTTAAAATGAAATGCCGAATAACTAGAGCAAGTTTTTGGAGCTTTTACGATGTTTTTGCTGCTTTCAACAGATCACCAAACTTGAAATTAGAATGTTTTGAGATGCTTGTAAAAATTTTATAATGTAGGTTTTTGCTTTTTTGATTGCAACTTTTACCAAATTCTATGCATCGATCCAGCAGGGATGCAATTGTGAGTGGATATTTGAAGGTAAAAACCCTTTTGAATGAATACAACGATACAAAAATTGATTTTGTATAGAATTTTAATGTTTCAAATTTTTTCCATGTTGTTCTCTAAACAGACATGACACCAAACATTTTTTTGGAAGTATCAACGTTGTAAAAGCGACAATTTGGCCATTTGTCCAATTCTATACTTTGACATGTTTGTAAAGAAATGCAACTTTTAACTGCAGCTTTTGTTAAAAATAAATCCGACGACTTACTTAACTTTCAAAGCTACAAAGAATACTCTAGTAGTAACCAGATAGCTTGCTTCTAAAGACCCTTTCCTGAATTTCGTGGCAACTTCTACGCTCTCCAGTTACAAATGCTTGGATTCAAAATTATGATTGTTAAACTGGTTTTCATTACTGATGAAGATTTAATTAAACAAAAAAATGATAGCGTTTTTAAAAGAAGCAAAACGTTTTTTGATTTTTTTTTTGTGTTAGCTCACCAAAATCGATTGCAAATGTTACAAACTAGATCGCTTACGAAATTGTTAAAAACAGTGCAAAAGTAAGCAAACCGTATAGCTTATTTTTTTCCCTAATAATACAAAATATCTGCGTGCGCTGAAACAAAAGTTTTGGGTATGCTGCGGCGGGTGGTATTTACTCAATTTTTAAAACTGTTACAGGTGTATATAGTACTATAGCCAGGGTTATGAATTCGCGCTTGTTTTTAAGATTTGTGCTTATTTACAAACACGCTGTTTTCGAAAACAAAAATGTGCTTATCTCGAAGATTTGTACTTATTCGTGAGATACGTGCTTATTTTGTTTTAAAAATCGCTTTGTTTTGAAAATTTATCAGTCGAATCCGGTTAATGGCATAAAAAATTTTTCTTGGGCATGCATTGGAGTAAAAACTGCGTTACCTTTGTTTATTGTAAAATAATGATCACCAGAAAAAAAGTCTTTACTTTCAATTAGATGAGGAAATGCAAAATGAAAGTAAAAACATTGTTCTATACCTGGGAGCTTGTTTTTTTGGTTTAGACCGTTAATAACCGCGCCGGTAGAGGTGGTCGAAAGCTACTCGGCGCAATCATGATCCGGTAATCAAACTCGCATTTTTTCAGACAACAACTCTTTCTCCGAATGTCTTTCGTCGATTGCCTTGTAGATGTTCAAACAATACCGTGAGCGACGTAGTCTCCTGCCCCCAGGGCAGCTGTTGCCGAAATCTACCAGCTCTTCTTCCTGCATTTTCTTTCTCTGCGGCCAGCCCAACATTCAATTCGATTGTAGCCACTTCGCAGCTTAGCAATCTGCTGAATAATAATCTTCTTGGTCTGTCATTGTTTGGTTCGACTCTCAGTGGATTAACAATTCCGTCTCAGTTCTTTTGTCCCTACTTGTTCTTTCCTGTGCTACTTCCTGGTTTTCCCGATTTGACAGCCATGACTGCAGATTGCTGCGCTTTAAAAGCTTGCTATCACCGAAAACAACTGGTAAGTAAATGTCATTCTATTTAATCATTTGGTTCAGCAGAACTTTCATATTGACAAAAGCTTTTCGAAATGCACTCATCAGTACTAGAATCTCTTTTTTCTACTTGATTCCGTACCACTACTCATGACGGTGCTGCTGCATTGCGAAAAGCAAGCCGCTGTTTTCAAAACAATAAAATGTTGCTTATACTTTGGAGCTCATAAAAAAATCGGCAGTGCTTGTTCTGAAACCAGAGTTTGAAAGTTCTAAAATGTTTATATTTTGAAAGCTTTAAATGTGACCTCCGTTCATAACAGGGATATGCAATCTTCAGTACAGTCGGGTCATTAAACACCAAAACCGGATTAGACCACGATCGAGGGAAATCATTGGTAGAACCTAACTTTTAAAAAGAATTATAATGTTTTAAGAGAAAATGAGACTAAAATATCGTCAATAAATTCCACGCTTTTCAGCGCCGCCAAATTAGGAATTTTTTTGTTCTGTGATATGACTTTGGTTGCAAGAAATGATTAACTATTTTTGTACAAATAAATTAAGTAATTCCGTTCTTGATGATCATGATCGAAAGGTACCATTAATGAAACCGAAATGCAACAAGCGAGTGCGGACTTACTGTCTAAAACATAGTGATACCTCGCTTTCTCGTGAATAGAGGATAAATATGGCTAATAAAAAGCAATATGTTCTTGAAGTCTGGTACAAAAATCAAAAATGTTGCTATTCCACTTCAAATGATAATATAACGAAATAGACCTATCGCGATTGCGTACAAGAACATATCTTCCTTTTTTGTCGACTATGAACTGCACATTCGTGTTTAATCAACCATCTGCCACAACTGGCCGGAAAAACAATTCGGTTTTATTGCAATTTCACGAATGACCAAGAAAGGTTTTAAGGTCTTTTGAAGAAAGATTTGAAATCAGCATGAAAATATTTGTCATTGAAACCGTGGCATGGGGCGCATCTTATTTTATTTTAAAACTATAGAGTTTTGCCGGTCACAGGTTACACACTTACGGAACAAATTACAATGAACATTGCTTTGTACTAAAGCAATCTTTTACGGTGCGTAAATGTAGATGCCGAACCAGTCTTGAACTCAAAATCTTTTGATTTTAATGCAAACGTTTCAAAAAAACTTACCAGTTTTATTTTGACTTTATGCTTGTAGCCTCAGTATTACTTGGGTCCTTGGAGTAGCTGGGGAAGCTGTTCTGTGACGTGTGGAGGGAGTGGTCAAAGAACTAGATTTCGCCAATGTTTGAACAGAAATGGAGTCGCTGTGGAGGGTTCTTTTTGTCCTGAAACGGAGATTGAAAGGTTATCTTGCATATCAAACCAGCCATGCTGCAGTTACAGCCAGTGGAGACAATCAAGAGCATGCAATGCTGCTTGTGGACAAAATGGCTTTGTTCAATTCTCACGAGTTTGCACGTTTTTGGGAAGCAATCAGCCATGCGGTTCATGCAACGGCCCCGCAAGAGAACAACGCCAGTGCGTTGGTGCTTGTGAAACATACGGTGCATGGGGTAATTGGGGAAGTTGTTCAGTAAGTTGTGGGGGAAATGGTCAAAGAACTAGATCTCGACAATGCGTGAATAGTTTTGGACAAACTGTTAACAGTAACTTATGTTCTGGATCAAACATTGAAAGCGAAACTTGTGTAGCGTCACCATGCTGTACTTACGGGCCGTGGAGACAGTCAGGAGCATGCAACGTGCCTTGTGGACAAAATGGCTTTGTTCAGTTCTCACGAGTTTGCACGTTTTTGGGAAGCAATCAGCCATGCAGTTCATGCAACGGCCCCGCAAGAGAACAACGCCAGTGCGTTGGTGCTTGTGAAACATACGGTGCATGGGGTAATTGGGGAAGTTGTTCAGTAAGTTGTGGGGGTAGTGGTCAAAGAACTAGATCTCGACAATGCGTGAATAGTTTTGGACAAACTGTCAACAGTAACTTATGTTCTGGATCAAACATTGAAAGCGAAACTTGTGTAGCGTCACCATGCTGTACTTACGGGCCGTGGAGACAGTCAGGAGCATGCAACGTGCCTTGTGGACAAAATGGCTTTGTTCAATTCTCACGAGTTTGCACGTTTTTGGGAAGCAATCAGCGATGCGATTCATGCAACGGCCCCGCAAGAGAACAACGCCAGTGCGTTGGTGCTTGTGAAACATACGGTGCATGGAGTAATTGGGGAAGTTGTTCAGTAAGTTGTGGGGGTAGTGGTCAAAGAACTAGATCTCGACAATGCGTGAATAGTTTTGGACAAACTGTCAACAGTAACTTATGTTCTGGACCAAACACTGAAAGCGAAACTTGTGTAGCGTCACCATGCTGTACTTACGGGCCGTGGAGACAGTCAAGAGCATGCAATGCTGCTTGTGGACAGAATGGTTTAGCAGAATATGAACGAGACTGTTTTTTACCCGGAACTAGTCGCGCGTGCAGTACCTGCATTGGCCTCAATACTGAACTACGTTCGTGCACTGGTGTTTGTCTGGCACAATGGACTTCATGGGGAAATTACGGCAGCTGTGATGCGGCTTGTGACTCACAAGGTTTCAGAACAAGAAATAGAACATGCTTGACTAACAATGGACAAAATTCAAACAGTTGTCCAGGACTATCCACCCAGCAAGTTAGCTGTCAAGGCCCACCATGCTGCTCTTACTCCGCATGGACTCAATATTCACCGTGCAATGCTGCCTGTGGACAAACTGGCTCTCAAACAAGGTCAAGAAGATGTGTAAGCTCAAACGGCTCTCCTTGTAACTCGTGCGTTGGTTCTCCATCCACCGAAAGCATTCCATGCCAAGGTTCAGCTTGCTACCGATCATCTTGGTCAAGTTATGGACCTTGTGGCGTTGATTGCATGAGAGAAAGAAGAAGATATTGCGTGGACAGTAACGGTCAAACTGTGTCATTAAGTCTATGCGGTGGTTCGACAAACCCCATCGAACGTTCATCCTGCACTGGAGACGCCTGTCTTCCTTTTAGTGGTCCCGGAGTCAGTTGGAGCAATTGGTTTAACTGGGGTGCATGCACAGTCGGCTGTGGAGGTGGCAGGCGAACTCGAATACGAATTTGTCTTTACCGAGGAAGGATTAATTCCCCATTAGATCCACAAGTTTGCCAATGTGCGTATCAACAATCCAGTACTTACCAACAAGAAGACGACTGTAATCAGGAATCTTGTAAGCATTTTTGTTTGATATGTTTAAAATCTTTTTTTTAATTTTGCTAAATAACTTTAATCACAGAGTGCATGGCAGGCTTTGTGCAATACCCATGTTTTTAATGGGCATGCTTCTTTTTTCCTTTCGTGGAATTTATTGTATCTTTATCAAAAATTTATAGCCCATTTCTGGGTAGACCTTTCTACTTTTATCACAATTTAATCAATTTAAGCTGAGCTTATGAGAGGCAGAGAAAAATGGCAGTTTAAAAACCTGTGACGACATCATCAAAGAAAGCAGTTGTTAGGCAAAAACCTTTCCTTTCTTAGTTTTTGAAGATCAAATTAAAGTAGTTTAGGCGAAGATCATACACCACCTCTGGGGCAGCGGGTATCCCAAATTTTTTGATCGCTTTCGGAGCCCATGATTCAAGCTATGTTGTTATCAAGAGCACAGTCAGAAACAAAAATTAGAGATTAATTTACCAAAAACATTGTGGCTAATTATTTCACGGGTGAACTACTAAAGAAAAACAGCCATTGCTTTGCTTTTGAGGCGATCTCCAACAAGGTTGTCTTTTGTTTTTCAAAGTGAAAGCATTTATTTTCTTTAGAAATAGCTTCACAACCCTTCAGTGTGGGTGGATTGCTATTTTTTCGGGGAAGGCATAACCTTTTCTTTATCTACCCCAGTTTGCGACTGCGGTTGCAACACAATTTAAGCGTTTATAACAACATCATTCTGATAGTCAATTGAAATATTCTGATACAGTTAATCTAAGCTAATTGTAATAAAGATTAAGACTGATTTTTCCTAAAATTTCAGAAGCAAGCAAAGAAATGTATATTGCTTAAGCTAGGAGTAACTGCAGATTGGTAACGTGCTGTATCCATGTATTTCTTTATGTATTGTAACGAATTCTATTTCTTCAACAAAATGGCATAACACAGCTATCATGCCAAACCCTAACATGGCTGAAAAATTTGTGTGAAGTAAACATATTTAAGAAAGAATTTATTTAAAATATTTATGAAAGGAATCGCACTAGTCAAATCACACTGTAAGATCTAGTTTGGAGTTGTTGATCCGACTTTTGGGTTGGGTAATGCCTAAGGTATAGCCAAGGGAGGGATACCAGAACGGCAAAAGGGAGTCCCCAAAATATTTATCAAAGACTTTATAAGTGATTAATTCTTAAATTTCTGACCGAAAGTTTTGTGATCTGTAAAAAGTATTACTTCTTCATATTTACTCCTAAAGTTTGTTTTTTATTCTCCTGATACTAAAATTAAAATCTAGTGAAACTTTCTAAAACGCACATCCATCCATACATGCAAGTTCTTATCCCGCTATTTTATTAGAAGAGTTGCGGGAGCTTTCTATTTAAGTCGCAATCGCTTGCTACATGCGCTAATTTAACTTGTTCAATTCCAAGCCAAAGTAGCTTGTGTAATTCATTCTTTAGTTTTCGGGGGCAAACGTTGCTTTGCCAGTTAGTATGGCAAAAGAATTTGACGAGTCAGTCTTTTCTTAGCGGTTATACTAACATGGCCAAATCATTGCAGCTGATGTCTGTCAATTTTAAACTAATCTAAAACACAAATCAAGTAATTTGTAAAATGGCATTAGAAAAAGAAATATAAGTCTAAAAGTAAAGTATTTTCAACGCATCATTCTCTTTTCGGATTCTTTATAGAAGTGGCATTACAAAAACTCAAAAAGTAATACAAATCTGAAAGCAAAATATGTTCAACACATTATTTCCTATTTGGGAAAATATTTTAATTGATTGGTCGGTAAATATCATGTTTGGATCATTTGTAGACTATAGCCACTTCAGACTTAGCTTAATTGCCTTTTTATTTGTATAAAAGATGCTGCTACTCTTCGTCAGATCATTTTGAGTAGCTTCCTTTTAAAAGTTCTTGTTTTTACAATGATAAATTTATCGAATGGTAATACAGTATTGCAGTTTTCCACTGCTAAGGGCAATTATCCAAGAGGCAAGCGGTCATAGTTCGCTAAAAATTCGCTAAAAGTAGTTGGATCAATAGAGGTGTGGAGGCTTTTCTCTGTGGTCAATCCTGTTGATGAGCGGGTGCTAACAGTAAGCGATTGCTCTCGCTTTTCACTCAAGTGTGTGAAAACCATCTGGCTTAGAAATTTACCAACATCATTTCGAGCATTTTCCAATCAAGGACGGCTACTTTTTTCCTAATCTCGTAGAGTGGCTTTTAGTCAAGTACATACGACATGTATCTTCGATATTATTTACTGTATTAACATCCTTGGCAGAACTTGAAAAGAAATTATCGTAAGTCTGAAAATCACAGCCGATATTTGGAGTGGAATTTTTCAAGCATCATTTAAATAGTAATTAGTGATCATCATATATCAATCCAAGAAATGATGATATTATGGATTATGACTTTAAGTGTTGTGCGTATTTTTCGGTTATATATCTTCTGAACTTTGTATTATTTTAATGGGGCTCCATTGTTAGATTATTTGATACAATGGGTTGATGAGTTATTGTTTATGAGCCTCGCACGCCCGCTATTACATGTAGAAGTGTCGAAACAATCAAGTTACTCTCTCTCCTTAATTTTTTGCAGTAGTAACGTAAGACGTAGTCTTTTAAATAATAAACTTTGGAAATATATTTTAATTAAACAACTTCAACAGAAATTATTGTCACTCCTGAAAGGACTGGGGTCTCGCAAATCCGCTTATGAGCACGAAAGTTAATTATAATTCTCAAACGAAAAAAAGCTTTAACATATTAAACGTGCATTTGCATGACGCCATCTTTTTCGGAGAAGAACCTCAGCGAGTTTTCAGCCCTGGAAGAATTAAAAAAGACGTTACCTACGTAGAATAAGATTATTCGTCGCCTAAAAATGATTTGTACACTTCATTACGAGGCCTTTTCTCTTGAAAAATGTTTGTTGTGTGCGTTAGGTGGGTCGACAACTTCGTATAGTTGGTCAGATTGGAGCGACTACGATTCTTGTTCAGTGACCTGTGGTGGTGGAGGATCCCAAACCAGGAGAAGATCTTGTAGAAACCTTGCAACAAATAGTCAGGTCGGAAGATTGTTAAATTTTTGTATCTGCTAAAAAGATTTTTCAAGAACACGTATGAAAAAGCGATCAAATTTTATATGCAAAGATAAAACTTGATTTTGCTTGTTAAGTTGACGTTATTGAGAAGCATATTTTTTGAGATCTATAACTTAAGTTCGCAATGGTCTTACAAGTAGAGAGAGAAAGAGAGAGGGAAGGAAGGAGGCAGGGAGCAAGGGATGCTTACTCCCTGTTGCAACATGAAAATTGAGGATGAATTTTCTGGAAATGCTACAGCTTTTATGCTTCTTAGGAGGCTTTCTAAATACAAGCCTACATGTATATCAATTTACAATTACTTTGAATTTTCGGGAAAGCTAACATGGCTGGCAATTTAATTATTATGACAAAGATACGCTCTGTTCGCGCGTGAAGTGCGTTTAATTTTTTTCAGAAATTGCCAGGATTAATATGCAAAAACGCACTCATTTGGTCTTCGTGTCCTATCCAGTTTATAAAAAACTTGAATTGTAAGGGATTTAACATAATCAATCCAACTCTTTCAAAAGTACATTCTGGCTAACAGTGTGGACAAACCGATCACGTAGTAATAGGTTAATTGAACATCGTTTGATTGGCAGACCTATTCTGGAGTTACGCCAGATCACGCTGAAATTTAATTTTGATTGCACTGCAGCGATTTTGCACCAGCACAAGTAGCTGCAAGCGATGGACCAGTTAAAAAATGCATAATTGAATTTCTTGCCACACTTTTATTAATCATCTCTTGAGTTTTGTTTTTTCCTACAATACTGAATTACCCAAACAGAATTATTGAGGGGAATGAGGTTGGGCAGTTAACACCCACACCTCTCAAGACGGTAAAAGTTTTTATCAGCTTATTATCCCTCCACGAAACCTGTTAGTGAAAACCTACAGTATAAGTTTCAGAAATTCTGTCGTTACAAAGCATTTTTACAGTTGCTGATTCTGTTTTACCGTGGCTTACTGGCGTTGGTTTTTACTTATGCACTTCTTTAGGCTAGTAATAGCAACTGCCCAGGGGAAGCTACAGAAACAAGAGAATGTGGCGAAAACCCCTGCCCCACCGCCCCACCGTCTACCGGGGGTTATTCAGAGTGGATGTTTTCGGATTGCTTTTGTCCGCGAGGAGTTCGAGTTCGTTGGAGGTAAGAATACGTTCAAAAATAAATGAGATTTCATACAACTACAATGGATTAGTTTAAGCTTTGATCTGTTGTGCTTTTGTTTTTGTTCAACACTGTTAAACGTAAACATTTGTTCAGAGCGAAGTTGCCAGCGCTACCACCACAATGCAACACTGCAACAACGTAGAAAATCCCCGAATTTCATTTCTATAGTTGCGGCAAAGTGAAATTAACCACTGCGGATATTGAATTTGCCAAACTTCAATGGCAAGATAGGCAGAGCCCTTATTACTAGGCAGTCATTCATGCAAATAGGCTTATGCTTTGTTTGCTAATTTTACTTAAACTGGGCCATTGCTACGTTAAACTACATGGCCCTACACTCCTTGCATACTTTGTAAAGGCAGAGATATTCCGTTAAGTGTCTTTCCAAGGGCACATCAAACGATTTTTCCCATTGAGGACCACCCAGTGAAGCTGAATATGCCGCTTTAACCCTGCTCTGGTACCATGAAAAAAATCACGTTAGCAGTACCTTGGGGTCAATATGATCCCATTACTAAAAATACATTTGTCACCAGTAGAAAAACTCAATTTGTTATCAGTCTGTGTTATTGCTTGAAAAATGTAGTGGAGTGTACAATACATAAATATTTTACTTCTGACACTGGTTACAGACCATCTTGCTGTGTTCTTCGCAAGCGGTTTTATGACATTTACTGCAGGTAGTTCTGTACTTTTTGTCCTTCAATCTCGGACAATCTCGCATCTCTTGCACCCTGATGGACAATAACTGGTGATGTTTCGAACAGCTAGAGGTGCTTCTGGTAAAATTCCACAGCTGCAAATGATTTGTTTCACAATCTGAGGTGTTTTTGGGGTCACCAATCTGCGCTTAGCTTGGGGAGCAATCAACGATGTGAATAGTTCTTTCATGGGGTCAATATGACCTCAAACAAATAAAATATGAAATTTACAAAAAGGCAGCATTGAAATTAAGATTGAATGAATAGAAACAGTGAACAAGAACCTGCAAAAAAAATACAAAGCGAGATGAAAGCTTATAATCTCAAAGTTTGAAATATTTAGCCTATCAAATAAGCCTGGAGTCATATTGACCCCATGGTGCCAGAGCAGGGTTAAAAAACTCTTCGATATAATCCAAAAAAGGTTTAAGCCAACAACATTCTGAAGTTAAAGTTGATACTTTAATGCAGAGATTATTAAATTGGGGGCATAAAAATTTCACAATGGGGGTGCAGGGCAACTGTGTCATAATCTCTTTGATATCAGTTGCACGAAATATGTCAACATTAGCGTTTTGAGGAAGTAAAAGGTTAATCCCCCCAATATGGTTATCATGTTGGTTTGGAGACCAGATGTAAGAAAACAACCGCTATCGTACCATTGAACTTTACCAAAAAATTGATCTCCATGTTACTTTGCTGACGAAATGTGGAAAAATAACTGATGCAAGAAATTCCGTTTTGGTTTTCACGTTCAAAGAGAGGGAGGGTACGGCTTTTTGTGGGCATTGTCAAGGGGAGAAGACGAGTTTTGAAAAGTGTAAAAACTCCTTCTCTAACTACCATGCCATTGAAGGGTTACTCGAATATCTTTAAAGCCTATGCTTCACACGGTGATACAGATCGGTTGCACGGAAAACTTTTTTTTAATTTATATTTTTAGATTAAAAAGTAGCGCACTTCAAGCATAATTAATTCTTTCTTTGAAAGACACTCAACTTTTCGCAAAAAAAAGCGCATCTTGAACGCAAAAAAGTTAAAATTTTCTGAGACACTAAAAAATTCCAGAAAGAAGACTTCAGCCTCGGCGTCTTTTCTTGCCTTGATTTTTTCAAGAAGATTTCACCACTAGTTATTGTAGACTCTCTCAAAGTCACGTGAAATCGTTTTAATTTTTAAGAATTTAAAGACAACGGTATAAAACTATAACCGACATATATGTATTATGCTGAATATTTTTCATACCTGTAAGCTAATTCCGTTTTTTTTGACAAGCTGGTATGAACGCGAGTTCGAATTCCACTCCCAACACTGCTTTGTATGATCTAAAGATAAATCTCGGATTACTTACTAGTTCTTTTACGAATATATGTGTATTTACAGGTGCATTATAACAAACGGCAGACGCGATTGCGCCAGAGAATTACAACAAGAACAAGTGCCTTGTTCGTGTCAGTGAGCTGATTTATGTCATGCTTTATCATTTTGTGTCACACTTCATGTGTTTGCATTTGTAAACAAAAATACATCCCTGCGTCAGTGCAATTTGCGTCGACAAACATGCAAGATGAGCTTAATGTAAACAGCTATATCAACGCACCGTCCATACCTGCTAGCCTAAATGCAGCCTTTTCTTGGGTGTGATTAGCAGCGTAAAAAGATGACAGAAGAAGAGAAACTTTGATTTGGTTTTGGATACTTAAAGGAGTATTTTAGCTGTGCTGTTTAAGAAAGATTACTAAATCTGTTTTCAAGTCAAATCTTAGCTTTAAAAATTAAGATCTGTGAAGAGGTATTTTGCCCATCTTTTTAATTGGAAAGTTTGTGCTTTTGAGATTAATTTCTCAAAAGTTTACCCATTGGCAGTTTTTTAAAGCTTTTATCACATTTTGTCCGTTTTTTTGGGGGAAATACTTTGCTTTTGGTGACAGTAAACTTCTAAAAAGATTACTTAGCGTACTATCCATATTCTAAAGTTGAAGACTTTGTTTCGGAGATCAGCTTCTCTTTTTCAAAGGAAATGGCCTTTAATGTTAAAGCATGCTAAATGAAGATGGGAGACTAAAACTTTTTACGCTAGCGACTGTGATTACCTAGGTTTGATTTTAAGGCTTCAACAAAGAAATGTTGTATAGCTAACCCTAGAAATTTGTTTTGACTTGCCTGTTTCACCAAACAGAAGATACCAGTCGTGGCTATCATTTTACTTCATCTGTTAAAAATGCATTTTTGTGGCAAGATGCAAAAAATATGCTGGGAGAGACTTGCCGAGGGAGCAGACAAGCAGAAGCCAGACTTACTTGATTGATAAACCTAGTACAGCGTTAAGATTGCATATTCTTTTGCTCTCTTCGTTTTTCTTGTTGCTACTGTAACTTTGATTCTCTCCGGAGTTTTATGCTTTTATTAGTAATGGAGTTTTCTTTCATTCAGACTGCAAAAATAGGTTATGTTGTCATCTTATGCGCATCATTACTACACAGAATAAAACGCCAACAAAAAGCTTGCATTTGAAAAATTGGATTTTGTATTTTGAAATTTTTTCCAAGTCAAGCTCCTGCTTTGATTCAAAATGTGAGTCGGCAAGTAACTACAAACAAACTTAAGTAAAATACTTTTAAATTATATGAAGATGCAGATATAAAATACATTCCAAAAAAGTTGTTAAAGCATAAACAAGTATTTTTTGATGTTGACTTAAAATACAAAATGCTAATATTTTTCAAATGTCTTTAAACACTTATCAAACATACTTTTCAAATACATTTTTCTGTTAGTCTGTGTCTCACTTAATTGCTTTCAGTAATTTCAGTTCTTCAAATAGACCAATTTACATACAGCACTGGTACCGTGCTTAACTCCACTTTTACCAGCAGTCAGCAAATTTCAGTTGCAGAGTGCAGACAAGTAATAGAAATTCATTCAGGTTGAACACTTCTAACAAATGCAGCTGTCAAATCAGGCAAACTGTACCGAGCAGTTTTCCTGGTCAAATAAAAGCGATTGCTTCACTCATCTTTAGGAACGCGCAACATGCGGTCTGCGACAGGAAATCCAAAAAAGCGATCTCTATAACGAAATTGATCCACAAATGTAAAATTAGAAAAATTTGGTAATAAATGTTGCTTTGAAAGCATTGACCTCCAAAAAAAAGATCATCACCACCACCACTCAGGATAAACGCAACCACCAGCTTCTGCTTCAAAGCAAAGTTGCACACCCCTGCTCATCATTGAACAGTCATGCCATTGCCGACCTAGGGCATTTAGACAAACAGATTGTCACGCAACAAACAGATCAAATCGCAAAACGAAAAAAGTTGTAAGATTCAAAATATCAAAGACCACTATTCTGAACTTCAAATCTTTTAAACTACAAAATACATTACCGAAAAAGAAGTTTGTACAATTATACAATTGAAAATACCGTATTTTGTATTCTAAATACATATTGGTATTTTAAACTACTAAATACTATTTATGCTTGACTGTAATCCAAAGCGATAAGGCGAGGACTCGCCATTGAGAAACAGTGCAATCTAAATTGCGTTGTCCCGATTCCAGCGCGATATCAACGTTGAGGTGCCTTTAACAATTTTTCTTTTTGTGATTGCTATGGCTGTGGTAGATACGAATTGAGCCATGCATTGTGCAGTGTATAAATATTTAAAACTGAAAAAACATATTTTTAATTATTACATAATTTTTGTAGGAAAAATGTTTTAAATCACATTGCTACCATAATGTCAATTGACATAAGCCTCGTAGTAACACCATTTGGTTTGTGACTCAATATTTCCTTACTTTCTGCCAACCTAAACTTTATCTTGGACGTCAGAAATGGGGAGGAGGATGGACACCTTCATGTGGTCCCCTGTAAATAACAGAGTTGATAGGAGAGGCTAAAAGCAAAGTAAGACTTTCATACTTTTAGAAAAAGCAGAGTAATAGAAAAGTGAAGTGATTTTTCACTTTTGCTTTTGCTTAGATCACTGGTTTCCTACGTATGAGTCGCAATCTGAAGTTGCGGATACTGGGCGTTAGTGATTTTTTTGGTTTTGGTTTTTATGATTAACTACCCGGCGTCGCCCGCAGGGTCCCCATTAATGACGACGGGGTTAAAAATATCGGGTTTAGCCAACAGCGCCGGCTTTACCTATCGTGCATTTGTGTGAACAGAAACGATAAAATTTTGCTTTTTATGCACATCCATAATTGTTGTGCTCGTAATGGTGGTCATTTTATTCTCTCAGTCAAACCGGTAATGCTCGCAAACAAAGAATCTTGCCACGAACTGCCATTAATACTGCCAAAGTATGAGGGGACAGGGATTGAAATACACTCAGAAATGATGATGGCGGCCAAATGATGGTTGTTTTCACAATTACAGAAATAAACTATTTAACGGTAAGCCTATTTTGCGATTTGGTGCGGATCCTTCCGTATTTACATTTGTGGTGTAAAGTTCTTCGGTTGCGCTATTTTTACCTTGTTTCCGGCGTGGCGACAAAAACGGCTGTGGCTTCCCCAAATTCATTCACCGTATTCTAGTAGGAGACGGTCACATCAAGTTATTTTCAAACAAAAATGTTTTCTCAAAATTTAGTTCTACAAATTGTTAGATTTATGGTTTTGTTTTGATATTTTCTTAAACTTGAAATGTTATCACATTGCTTTATAGTATAGATACAGTTAACAGGCATCACATCAGCAAAAAAAATCCTTGCTTTGTAGTAAATGTTGACGTCGCCCGCAGGGTCCTCATCAGTAACGTTGGGATTGAGAATGTCGGTTCAAACGAATAAGCCTGTTTCACCCATCGGGAACTTGAGTGAGCAGTAATAAAAGTTTTAGGTTTTTCCATGCATAGGATTTTCACGACTTGATGGGTTCTTTTCGAGATAGAATTTCTGATTGTAAGGTCCTGTCTATGCTTAAGGTCTATGCGCTCTGCTCATTGCTTAGGTGAGCCCAAGGGAGTCTTTGGTTTCCCTTAGTCTGGAAGTAAAAAACAAATTTTTGATATTAAGCACTTTTGAAGCAAAATAGAAAAAATGTTTTTAATGTGGTGCGATTTGACACAGAGGCATTGTCTACTTTTGATTTCTCTTTAAACTTTCTCAAGTCTCTGCTGGTTAAGCATTATGCTGCATGTTCTTTTCTCTATGCTTGGCGTCACCAGAGGAGTTAAAAGAGCATTGCTGTTCCCCAAATGCTTAGATTTGATCCCGGTAGCTCTATAACGCTATTACAAAGCAAAATATCAATGCTTGGTCTTGACATAAACGCAGCCATGCTAAAAGCAAACTAACCCGAAACGAATCACTCATAGTTAAGTTAATTCATAGTTACGTTATTACAATAGCAGGGCTTCCATTATTAATGTCGGAATTAAGAATATCCAATCAGCTGGCGGCGCCAGCCTCACCCAATCGGAAAGGAAATGGCTTCAAAATATTGATGATATGTTGCTCGGCGCTGTCATTTTGTTGCAAAAGATTAAACAGGACCAGCATTATTCCCCTCCTTTATTTCTTGGGTGATCACCAAGAGCTTTGGTTGGAGTTGGCTTCATGTTGAAGGTTTTTAAAAAATTCAAGTTTGAATGAATATTTTTGAACTTTTCAATAGATATTACCAAAGATCCGTACTATCGAGAAAGTATGGAGAAAATGTAACAAAGTTCTTAAATTTTTTTGGAAATTGAAATTTTGCAAAATACAAGCACCAAAATTTTGTGTTTTTAACCGGTAGGCTACATTTGATAAACTTTTAGACTTTAGAGACTTCATTTTTTAATAAATGGTTTTGAAAACGTATACAGGTAGTGCAAAATAACCTTGTTTGTGAGGAAAAGTAGTCAAAATGTACCACACAACACACTTTGTCTAACAATTTCAAATTTAGGAGCAAACGATTGGGATCTCTTGACGATTCTCAGTAAAAAAACCAGAGCCAGTATACTGCTGTACATATTTTAATTAGGACGTTTCGCTAAACACTGCTAGCATTGTCAACCAAAATAGTGCAACTGATTACTTTAAAATTTGATAAACTACGGTTAAGTGTAACATTTATGACGTGACAATTCAATTATGAAAAAAGAAAACAATAGCTATTACCTACTTTAGGGTCAAAGTTATTTCGTGTTAAATTAGTGAGACAATGACTAGGAATAAAAATAAAACAAAATTTACACATTAAAAAGGTATAGTGGGTGTGAAGCTTCATCTGAGTTCAATTGTGGCTGCAGTTTTTGAATATATAACGTTTCCTTAATACGTAATTTTTGCCAATTAGTTTCTTGAGCCAGTATATGTGGATTGTGAAAGTCGATTGTGTGGTCTGGATTTTCCCGTAAATGATCTGTAACATCGCTTTTTCCAAATGTAATCGGGTCATGTTCTTCCAATCTTGTTTTTAAATTTCGTTTACTTTGTCCAATATAGGTCTTTTTACACGAGCATTGAAGTTTATATACTGTCCCAGTGAGGTGTAGTAGAGCCTGTTTATCCTTATTTCTCAATAGGTTTCCAATCGTTGATACGCTGTGATTCATCCGAAGGCAAAAGTTTGCTTTTATTTTATTTTCTAAAAAATGTTTGATTTCTTTCTCAATTTGTTGCGATGCTTCTCCGATGAAAGGTAAACAAAAAATAGCAAACTTGGATTTTCTAATTTCGCTTGCATTTTCATTTAGAGGTTTATGTTTTCTATCAAGATACGTTTTTATGTGCCTGTCAATAATTCCTCGTGGATAACCATTATTTAATAAGAGAGTGGTTACTTTTTCAAAATTCTTCATGTATTTTTTGATAGCTGTTACAAATTTTATAACTTCTGTCAATTAAGCATTTGATGATGTTTATCTTGTATTTGAAAGGAATAAAACTTTTCCAATTGGTGTACAGTCCAGTGTTCGTTTTCTTTCTATATAAAGAAGAAATGAATGATTGGTTTCTTTTTTCAATGAAAACATCCAAGAATGGTATTTTTCCGTTTTCTTCTAATTCATAAGTACATTTGATGTTAGTGTGAATATTATTGATTTCTTGATAAAATTGTTTTATTTCTTCATGATTTGAAAATATTGCTAGACAATCGTTTACATAGCGGAAAAAAACTTTAGGCTGAACATGTGAGTTTGAAGTTTTGTTTATTACCCAATTCATACAAATGTCTGCTAATAGAGGAGCAATAGGAGTTCCCATTGCCACCCCGTTAGTTTGTTCATAATAACTGCCGTTGAATTATAATACTGTTTTCTTTGTTGTCCACTCTAACATCTTTTTTAATTGTAGTTTAATTATTCCATAAAATTTGCCATCTTTCGGTTTTCCATCAAATACTAGATTCAGGAGTAAATTAATAGTGAAGTCGATTGGAATATTTGTAAATAAACAATTGACATCAAATGAGACTAATACATCTGAAGAGGTAGGGTGGACTTTGTTAAGTTTTTCCACAAAATCAAAGGTATCTTTAATCATTGTTTGATGGTACCTATAAGGTGTTAAAACTTCGTTTCAAATTTGTTAGGTCAAGTTGGATGATTGTTTGATTAAAAACAAAACATGATATATAGCAACCAATTTTCAATCAGCTATTATAAACTAATCCTTAGCCTTAAGTAATTGGTAGTCATATGTTGCTGGAAAGCAAATTTCCCAAGCTTTCAAAGGACAGTGATTGCTAGTACCTTATTATAACTTTTTTGTATTAAAGTTACCTGTTTTTACTCTGCTCACCACTTTTGGAGAAGGGTAAAAAGTTACACTACCGGTAATAAAGTTTAATTTTTTTTATTATAAAAACTAATAGTATAGACACATATTACAGACTATCGGAATTGCCTTCAAATAACCTTTAATTTGTTTAATAGAGTTTGAAAATCGGTTGAGAAATGAGGTCAAAAATTAGTTTTTTAATAAATTGATTTTATAAAAATGTTGCAATTTTGAAAAAATTGTCATAAGATCTCCGTTAGCCAAAGACCGTTAATCGCACCAGACGGTATGATGACATCATAGAGCGAGTTGCAAGCGTGCGAGAGAAAAAAGAAGCATGTTTAGAAAATTTTAAATCCTTAAAAAAGAATTGCTCATTGCATAGTGAAATGAGCTAAAATTGCTAAAGAGTTGATTTTACTGGAATCACCTTATTAACATCTCTAAAAATACGTTTAATTGCGTTTTTACGACCAGTAGTTTTTGAGAAAATACAGCTGACAAATTGTGTAATCAAGCGTTGATTGCGACGTCATCTTAGACTCCAAAAAGATGAAATTGTTTGTAAGATGATATATTGGATGCTAGCTTTTTTTGAGCATAAAACGTTTTGCTCTGGAATGAAATGCAAATTTTAAAAAATTATCAGTAATTATGTCATCATGATGACGTCTCCAATACCTTTATGAGCTTACCCTGAGGTGGTGATTAATTGTGTCAAATTTGATGTTTGTATGTACAATAGTCACGGAGGAGCTAAAGCGAGCTCATGCTCTGTTTGCCAGTTTTTTGTAAGGCTCGGCCAGCGCAGCGGGTTGACTGTTCGGTCCCACCACGCATCATTCACATAAACATCAAGGTACAGTCATCCCTCGTTATTTGCGGGTTTTTATCTGCGGTTTTGACTGTTTGCGGATTTCAATTGAAGAGAAAATGAATGCAAAAAATAAATTTTACCCAGTGGAAAGTTACTGATACCTCTCTTGAAAAATGAAAGTCCCTAATCGCCGCAGGAAAAAGCCTATATAGGGCAGCCAATTGTCGTTTGCCTTTCATGAATCACTTTAAAACGTTTTAAAACGAGCTAGTCTGCCGAGTCAGTGCCACTACCTTTAACATCGTCAGCATCATCAAAAGTAGCAGTAGACATCTCGGGCATATCTTCAACTGATGATGACTTAAATTAAATTAAATTAATTACACGTTTACCGTAAATGTTCATTGTTTAAGTAAGAATTTATTTAAAACTTTTTTTCGTAGATTTTCAATGGTTTTCTCAAAAACAGTATTTGCGGTTTTAGTCATTAACGGGGTTTTTGAGAACATATCCCCCACGAATAACAAGGGATGACTGTATTTAGTGATCAAATTCAGCCGATTCTTATCAGTTTGTGCGGATCTTTTCCAGGAAATTCATGATCTTTTAAATCAGTTAAAAACATGAGCATATGAAAGCATTAAAAAATATCATTAATACCTGTATGTTGCTCCTTTCTGTAATCAGAGAAAGAACTTTTGCTAAAATCATTGAACCTCACCACTGGAGGTACCCGAGAGAATTATATCTGCATTAACCTAACAACTGCAAAGCGGACGCCAAATCCACTACACGATCTCGCCTTTCTAGTTTCAAGGCAATATATTGATAATAAAACGTTTTAAGCAAAAACGTTTTGTTATTTTTCAATTTGTCGATTAAACTTAGATTTTCGTGAGCAGCTAGCTCAGTGTGATTGAACGCTGTCTTGAAAATACAAGATTGCAAACTCAAATAATCAATTTTATAAAAAACGAATGACCAAAAAGGCTTTGTAGACACTACGGATATGAAATCTACTTCGGATGCTCTTAACAACAAAGCAGAAAAGAAGAATTTGGTTTTCAAAGACGCATCTGCATTTGATGAAAGTAAAATGCTATTTTCAAAATACAGGTATAATTCTTTGCCCAACGCCTGTTAAAAAACAGTCCACGACATAAAACTTTGTGATTCGTAAGGGCTTGCAAATGTGGCCCAAAATGTGAAGTTTGGCAGCCTTAAACTGCAAACCTATCACTTACATCTCGAAAACCGGTTTCCATAACAAAATTGGTCTGCATTCGTAAAATTGGAAAAATTGGGTAACAAATATTGCTCTGAAAGCATTGATCTCCGAAAAAAAGAAAAAAGTCATTGCCGCCACTTTGGGTGCACAGCACATTGCCACCAGCTACTGCTTTGAAGCTCAATTGCGCCTAGAAACAACGTGACGTACAAATTTTGAAAGGCTAGTTATACATTTAAGAAGTCTGAAATTGGCCCCCTTTAAAAAAGGCTACACACTCCTGTTTTAAAAGATAAGCGGTAAGTGTTAAATATTCAATGTATCTAGGCAAAGTAAAACAGTTTTGAAGAACATGTAACGGAGAATATATGGTTTTGACTAACCATAAAAAAAACGATGACGATTGATTCAGGGGAAGAATCTTAAAAGAAAGCTCCCCATCACAAAATAATGAATCTATGTTTCACAAATGCAGTCTTGAATCATCACTACACTGTCTGAATCAGCTATTTTTTCCGAGAAAATTTCATACAAGTATTAAAACGATGATGCCTGCGTCAGCAACCTGATGATGGAAGATTTTAAGTACAGTGCGACACTTGCACTTCTTGGCAGCATCCCGAAGGTGCATGTTTGAAAGATCTCACAGCATTAACCTTAACTAGAGAACAATGAAGCAAGTTCCGCTTGAGCCTGGTCTACACTGAAGCCATGCGCAAGTTGCGGCGAAACCAAAACGAATGAGAATGAAGCGGTTCTTGACCAGGCATTGCCTTACTGTAGACCTGGCTTTAAGGCGTGGAAAATCCTATTTCGAATCAAAATGCGTGCAGACCACAAATCACCTACAAACTAAGTAAACTGATTTCAAACATAATTTACCTTTTTGTCGTAAAAAACTAGATTATTCCGAGAAAAAACGATTTTGAAGAGTTCAAATGTAAAAATAAAACGTAACAATATTAATGATGACGTCAACTAAGGGAAAGCTCTAACTGAGCAAAATAAGTTCAAAATTATTTTTCCTGTTTGAGTTGAAAAACAAGACTGTCCCGAGAATAAAACAATTTTAAAGAGTTCGGAAGTGTGACGCGACCATTTTAGTGACGAAGCTAACTAAGCAAAAGCTACAACTGGGCAAAATAATGTCGAAATAACTACATGGACTTGCGATAAAAATCTTGCTCGCAATAGAGAAATCAATAACAAGGGCGAAACTAACAACGTAAAACGAATGTTTTTGAAATAAGAATCGATCAATTTAATGTCAAATCTGTGACAAATGCAACAAAAGTAAACTCGAATCACGATTACTCTCATGCAAATGGCCTTTCAACTGCCCCGCGCTGTCATAACAAACTGTAGAAGCTTTGGGAAGATGTGAAGAAAGCATCAAACATAAAGTAAAAAAGCGTTTCGTCAATATTGGCATTCCGACAATTCTATAAAGCACTTGCAATGACTGGAAAAAGTGTTGAAAAATCGAACCAAAATTGATTTTTTTCGTCATAGTACTATAATATCATTGCGCCATGACAAAAGAAAAATTTTTAGCGGTTGTGTACCATGCGTCAGCAAAGATTTCTCGCAAAAAAATGTTAAGTAATGGAATTGCGCCCTTGAATTAGAAATTATTTTGAAGGGAAAGTAAATTGTATTGAGCTCATCACTAATGTTACAGTGGCAAAGAGCAAATGCGTGTCAAATTTCATTGTAGTCAAGCGCTGAGTAAGTGGAAATAGAAATCAATGGGAAAAGGTTGCACAAAATAACTCGCCTTAGAGCAGGCCAGCAAGTGGAAATAAACGTACGAAGTTGTTTGAGCAATCGCAACACCAGCCTTCACAAACAGTACATAGATAACCAGACCACGATCTTACGGAAAACGAACGAAACGAAATTTTTTAAAATATCCACTATACTCGTAAGAAACTTGTAATAAGGTGGACCCTCTGTACCAGGGGCATTTTTTTTCAGTACATGTCACGACGCAGATACCATTATGCACTTTATAGAGATATATCAAAACAACGCTCTGAAGTTATGGGAATTCAAAATCCTTCTTAAAATGGCCATAGTAAATGGGTTGATGGCCATGTAGAATGCTGGCTACGATCATTTTGCAATGAAACAAGGCTTTAATATTACGAATGGTGTTGCAAAAGGGTACGTGGTGAAGCTAATGAGCAAGCTCTGAATGAAGCTTTGGTGCATAACTCCTTGAGCCACGTCGTGCGGGCAGAGAAATCGCTAGTTTTGAAACATTGTAAAAACAACTTAAAATTGTGGCTACCTCAAAGTCATGTCTTAAACTAAATCCTAACTTTGCAAGTAAGCTTCTAGCTCTACTGTATATTAGCCAGAGTGATTAAGATCACTGTTGAGTGATAATTTGATACTCGACACAAATACTCGATTGTAAGTATTAACCATAGCTTACAATAACAGAAAAGTTACCAAGCTAAAGTATCAAAAAACTTTAAAATACTTTTACTAATTTTCCAAAGGAGGTATACTTTTATGGGTTTCCAATAGGGAGAGGCCCAAGGGGACAGTTTCCCCACAAGCTTTTTGGTTGCAACACAAATTATCGTTAAACTGCAGAATAAAATCAGATCTTCTATTTTTGTCAATTGTCAATTGATCATTCCAGTTGATCATTCCAGTGTCTTTGTGAATTGATCATTCCAATTGAATTGAAAGCAAAGCAAGACCGGTCAATTGTTGTTCACCCATTGTGGACATTGAATACATTTTTAGTCGCCGCATGGTGCTAAAACTACCTTCACTTGTAGCAGATGTTATAGGCAGCATTGTCACAACAGCTGCCACATCCAAACATCTAGGAAAAGGTGTTTATTGAGAGCTTTTAAGGTATCAATTGCATTTGTTGAAAGAGTGGCAATACTCTGTTTCTTCCACTTTTCTTTCCAGCGCATAATTTCTGGAATAGCAATAATTTTGCTATTAACATTTTATTGATATAGTTCCAGCCAGTTGTCTGTCTCTGAAGAACATGTTAGTGTCACAGTGTAATTGGGTATCAAATTCTAAAGACTTTAGCATTTCACATTTGGTCTTCAAATCTTTCAGACATTTGTTTCAACAAATGCTCTGCATATTGCACATAAATGGATCGGCAGAAATAACTTTCTACATCATTAATTGGATAGCTTTGGCGGTGATATTGACGATTGGCTCATCTCAGTATCACTAATGGAATCTCATACTTTTGGCAGAGGTTTGTGACTTTTGTAAAAATTTGTTCGAAGGAATCCTCACAATTCCGTCTATCGTTGTGAAGAGATAACTTTACACTTTCGATTAAATCATCGGTTGAAAATACGTCTAGTTGCTTTAGGTGCAACATTTTTGAAAGTGGCAAAATTAATCCTACAAATTTTTTAATGACGCTGGAAGCAACTGCAAAACTGCTGTTTTCATTACTGTATAACTTGGTGATTTTTTTGAAGAACTTGAGGAATCTTATCCTGAAGATCTTCTAGTGTTTTACAATTTCGGGAAAGAGCTCAAGAAAACAACGATAGAGTCATGCCACTCAACCCGTCGAGTTGGAATCGTCGGTGGCTTGCATTTGGAATTTCTTTTTCAATGTTGCCTTGCAAAGCTTAAACTCGATGCCCGGAGCGTGATAGAAGTTATAACGCACGGTTATCGTTCAACGACGCTTCGATCCACTTAGCCACGCTCGCGACAATTAATCCTAAAACAATGCATGGGTCCTGGACTAGGGCTTTGCTAATCTAGAAAAGCAACCAACCAAATTCTCAGCAGAATACCTTTAACTATGGCGCTGCAACCAAGTGCACTGTGATAATAAAACAGCGAGGCAACTTTGTTGCGATTGCCTATCAACAACCATGCACTTTTTGTGACATCATAATTATTTTTGACCTCTTTTTTATTCTTTCGTTCAATCCTACAGCGATCTTAAAATTAAAAAAGAAAAAAATTATGTATTATTTTATGCAAAGACTTAGCGGACAGCCAAGTTTGCATTTATGCCAAACTTCAACTGGCTTGTTTTTTTCCCGTTCAGCTACGATTTGATATCTGTAAGTAATTTTGTGTTGGGCGAAGCTTTATATTCGATTGCTTTTTAATTTTTTAAATTGTCTTGTTTTCAAAAATATACTTTTGGCGCCGTTTTTAGAATTATACATTTAGAATTCGCCGTGCTCGCCGAAAAATGAAAATTGTGTAACCTGGCGGTGCGATACTGGAGGGCAGTCTATAACAATACACCCAAAACAGTAAATTCTCAAATTGACCAAATTGCTGCTGTTGAGTTAAAGAATGAAATCAGAACGTCTATTTGCATTTGCACCTGCATGCTTCTACATTACCAAGGTTTGAATAAGAGTAAACTAGGAGGTAGATTTCACAAGCTTTTGTCGATCAAGTATTCAAAGGCAGATGACGTTGTGTAGGCTACTACAGTTGACCCAAAATCTTTTTACCTTTTTGATTTACTTTCGTAAATCACGCCTTACATCCGACGTAATATCGCCAATGTACTTAATTGCAAGTCGATGCCATGTCTAAACATCAATTATTATTTGCATGACACTAATTTTATTTATAGAGGGGGTAAGGGGAATAAGGTTTTAACCCCATTTTCTTGGGGATATATACTTTAAGTTCAAGTTACGGTTTTTAAATTATTGTATTTTTAAGTGGAAGTGATGTTTCTAAAGGGAGCTTCAGCCCCCTTAGCTCCCCTGGTTTTGCCCTGGTAGCTAGGTAGTAGATATCTTTACTGCTTTCCTGCACCACATTGGCGGGACTCGATTTTGTATTGAAGAGTGCAATCACTTTAATATTCATTAAAACATAGCCAATTTTGTAAAGCAGCACTTGATGAATTATATTTAAAAACTAAAGGACATAAAGATTTCAGTAAAATAACAAATTTAAGTGAATTTGAGAGTTTTGGCATGGATAATGACGATGTTTTCTTCACTTCAACATCAATTGACAGTACACATAATTCGTGGTCGTAATTTTTTTTTTTTTGTACTTTGGTCAGAAAATTGAAAATCTCTTGTCGTCAACTGATTACCGTTATCATTTAAAATTTGAACTAAATAGTGTTTTCAACGATAATCCTTACGAAAGCAAAACATTTTGCGATAAATTGGTAAGAGTGATGGTAGTCGAATTTGTATAATTTCTGAATTAATATCAAGTAACTTGTCCTGTTATGCGCATTCCAAAAAATTGATGAATACGCTGGCCAGAGAATCTGAGCTTGCTTATGCAGCTCATTCTTTGCAGCAAAAAAAAATAAATTGCTGCAATGTCACTGAAAAATCTTTTACGTAAATAATTTAACTCCAAGTGCAGTTGAACAATATTTTAGAAAATCAAATCACTTTTATTTAAAAGGAGATCGCGCAGACTGTTTGGATGATTTGGTAGAAAAACTCCAAAAGGAAATCATAACAACACAAAAACTGTTTAGCGATTACATGTGTCACCAAAGCTTTGGAAATGAAAAATACTTCTTAGCCACCAATAAGATTTCAGGTGGTACTACCTCTATACTCATGACATTGAACCCTCAAAACATTCCACGTCTCATCGAACATATTTACTGTTAACATCTCTTCGAAAAACGTAATCAAAGTGCCTTTACTTGGTAGAGTCTAAGTTTGAACGACCCGAAAAAGGCGATCGTATGGCTACTACTTTGCTGAAGTGGAAAGAGCAATATTAGATATGCTGGCAAAATACCAAATGAAACTAATTGCGACCAAAATTCTGAGAGAAAAACTAATACTTAAGTTCAGAATGATGACTTTAGCAGTGAACAGTAAAAAGTGATCAATGAGAAGAGAGATATCAATCTTTTTGCAATTGAAATGAGAAAGAGCAGGTAACAGTTGAAAATTTTCTGCCGCAGTTTAAGGTAATTCACTTTTTATAAACTATTTACAAAATTTTGAAACATTTTGGCACTTCTGGAATAGGGGGGTTAAGCAAAAATGTTGTCAATGCGTACACTTCGGGCGTATTTGGCGCTAGTAACATGAAAGGTAAATCTTAAGATTTTGGGTCCTTATAGGCTTTGACGACTGCACTTCTATTGTTAGGCAAAGAGTGAAAATGCTATAAATTTTAGTAAAATATTATTGTTGAAGAATTTAAAATGTTATGTAAGTGTACTATTTCCAATCCTTCTGCACCGGCGTTTTATGGTTTTTGGTTTGATTCCACAACAAGCTGCTCGACGATGGTAGATTTAACACCCACAATTCGATGCCACGACATCACTCTTTTGCGTATATCGCTTACTTTATTTTTGAACCATTTTGGGTTTGCGTGTAGCAACATCACTTTAAAACAAGCATTTGGCATAATTCAACCAGACACGAGTAGCTGCAGAGCATGCGTGTTCATTGCCGTTGAAAGTGTTTGTTATTGCACTGACACGCTTCACGGTAAATTGCAAAGCAGCGCCATTGGTAAATTCCGTAGCTAGATCATCTACGCTTGATAAGCTGGATTGCTAAAATGCACTTTACCATTCAATCATTCTGCTGAAAACACTTTCATAGAGTATTGCTCTTGATCGCGATAACGTAGGTCGTAGGAGATGCATGTTGGTTCAACTGCGTTGTAGAAGCGCTAGTTGCTGCGTTAAAAAGGTTTTACATTCGTTGTCATAATTTGAATGAGTTGGGTGATCAAGGAGCACAATTCGAAAGTAATTTTTTTGGTGATTGAGAAGCTTTGACAATATTGCAATGTAGAAAGCGAGTCGCTTATTCAAGTTGTTCATAGCGGTTTTCATCCTGCTTCTGACTGATGCCTCTTTGATATCAATCAGAAGTAGAATCTGAAAGATTTTTTGTGGTCTTGCAAATTTGAACAATTTTAATGAACATCAACATGACTTGCTAGTTAAGTTTGACTGAAAGTTGGCGATGCCGTCCATTTAACTAAAGTGAGTTTTGAAGCATTAGATAATTTGTCTTCAAAGAAATCCAGGCAGCCGCGAAGAAAATAAAACGGTTCAAGTCAATCAAAACCTCACAGCAGGTAGAATTTCTGATCACGGTACGGTTAATTGCTGCGATCGCACATAAGCAGCAACACTGATGGGCATTTTACATGTTACGTGGTGATCAACGTTAAATGCATGCTTGAAGTCAATGATCAAACGATAAAAACAATACGCTTACGTGATGCAAGAAATAAACTTGAAATTTGCAGTTACATATTTTATCAAAAATGTTATACTATATACCAAACAAATATAAGCGACGATGATTCGGAGTATGAAGTAGAGTAGGCTAATCATTGAAGTGAACAGAGAATCAAAATCTGCAATTTCATTTTAGACCCCACATAGGTCTGTGAATTACCATCTCTTATATTATTGCAAAAAGTATTTCGAAACATCTTGGCAAGATGATGTTAAAGACAAGCTTGCTTATATTGTGAAGATCCTTGTTGAAATAATTGAAACGTCCTTTTTAAAAGCAAAAATGAGAAAAATTGTTTTTGCCGTTGCTTGTGTTTGGAAGATCAACTTAACTCGTTTCTCAAATTAGAGCTATTTTTCAGAAGTAAGATGATGAATTTAACCTAAGAGTTTATTGTCAATTTAAGGGGGATTACGGGGAATTTGCAAAAGAAACGCGTTTAGCATGCTAAGATCGATGTTATGTGACAGGCTGAATACTCGCGCAAAAATAAATCTGTCACAATTTTTTCTTTTTTTTGTTGCGATGGTAACCAAGATGTTTCCTTTGCCATGGAAACAGACGAGGAAACTTTGGCATGCATATCTCGGCCCCTGCACGATGGAATTGAAGGGTTTTGGTGCTACTTGATCGTCGAACACTACTCTACGCAACCACGTAGCAACTTGTACATAAATTTAAGCTGTCATAATATACTGGGGTTTGTCAAAAATACCATTTTTTTTCAGTGAAATTTTCACATATTTTCCAACAAAAATATTTATAGCAAAAAAAGTACAATAGTTAGCCCATTTTCACTTCGTCATTGCATTCATAAGTCTATTAGCTAGCTCTATGCGAAATTTCATAAAGATGGACCGTACGAATTCAGAATTACAAATGCCAGAAAGTTTATAGTCATCATAAAATCGCGATTTTGAAAAAATCCATCTAAAAGTGCACATCCACCAATTTACACTTCTAACCTGAAGAATTATACATTTCTAAGGTTTCTATATTTAAAGTAATATTCAATCAGGTATTCCTGCCTCATAAACGACTCCTTCTTTTTGAATTAACAATTCTTCAGGATTAACATTTTCGCTCCAGCGTGAATTGCAAAAAAAATGTCCGCAAGGTGGCAGAGGAAAATCTGTCATAATTTGTCATAATCAATCATAATTAATCATCATAAAATACCCAAGTTTGTTTGTAAATCATTACTCATCTGTTTACTTCTACATCAAGTGTTATATATTGTTGAAATCTCTATTTCTTGAGGATTTCAAATATAATAAAAACAAAAATTTTTTTTTGAATGTGTAAATTTTATGCAAATTAGCCCCCCCCCAACTGGGGCTGAGTTGTCTTCAAAGTTAAAGTACCCTTACCTCAAAGATCACTACAGATTTTATTTTTCTACAAATTTCTTTAGAAATGGTCGCTAGATGATGCTAAGGACATAAGCTTTCAAGGTACATCGATCAAAACTTATCAAAAAGCCTAGGTTTTCTACAGTTTGCTACTTTCTGAGGCACATGACCTTTTTGTTAACCGGTACTGACCGGTACCAAATTTTCTTAGTCAAATGTAGTATCTAAAATATGATCAGTTATTATCTGATACAGGTTATCCTAAACCATGTAACATTATGCATTTTTGAACAGGGAATTTCTTGAAGATTCAGAAAATATCAAGTTTAAATAAAATATGCTGTCACTAACAATGAAACAGCAGCTTGTTTACACCCCTCCCATGTGTTGAGAAACAAGGGGGATACAGCAAACTTTGATTTAGAGAAGCCAAACTTCTGCTAGCTTTTAAACTTGTATTTCAGTTTTTGTTTCCTTGGAAACTTGAAACAAAATGTCAATTTTAGTGGTGAAATGTTTGCAATTTATTTTATGTTTTTAAAGGGCGCAGTTTTTCTAAAAATTATAATTTAATGAATGTTAGTCAAAAAATTTTGGTGGTTTTGAACTGATATGATGTACAGTACCCATTTTTGATCAGTAAATATCATATATTGCTTAGCTTAAATTATTTTAAGTTATATATTGCTGAAAAGCAAATTTTCTAAACTTTCAAATGTAACCTGTATTTAGCAGCATATGATATTTTTTACGCACTAAATCCACTTTTTTTACTTACCGTACAAATTTGTTTGGGGGTTTTGAGACCCCTAAAAAATTTGAAAATTTTAATAGCTAAATTTTATTAATACTGCTTAAAATTTTGTCAAATGATGCTCCAAAAGAGTAGTTTTCAGACTGTGTCAATGATAAAGGCTTTGGTTTTGTGGTAAATCAGGTATCTTGATTTGAAATCAAGGTAATTGGCTCTTGCACGTGTCTGCTGAAAATTTTACAATTTTTGTCGTCTGCAACTGGGTTCTTGGTCTTTTTAACCGTTTTTGAGTGTGAAAATCCAAGAATTGGAACACAAATTGTACATCTTCCGATGCGTGAGGAATTTAAAGATACAATTTTTGTTTAAAAAATATTATGGCCAAAATTTTCGAAAAATGATAAAACGAACCCCATATTCCCCCTTAAGTTTTTATATTTGCTGAAAGGTTTGCTTGCAAAGAATCTGACCGCGATGATTGAATGATGATCTTTTTAGAAAGCCTTTTAACTTTGGATATCTTCATTTTAAACGAGGCTTTCATTAGCTAAGAAAATGAAATTTTGATGTTTCGTTTAGGCTATCACAGCGGTTGGTTTACTTACTTACCGTATTTGCCGGTGTATAAGTCGACTCGTTGTATAAGTCGACCCCCTAAAATTCGACGGAAATTTACGATTTTATGTTTTTTATTTTATTTTATTTACGACTCGGTGTATAAGTCGAGGTCGATTTTTTTAGGTCGATTTTTGATCGAAAAAGGTCGACTTATACACCGGCAAATACGGTACATACAGCGATCGATATTTAATGGTGAAAGCCGAACAGTGAATGTTATCTGTACAGTGCAGGCAATAGACAGTAGCCTATCAGATAGGCTTAAGTACAGAAAGGGCTATGGAAGGATGAAGTGTATTCTTATAAAGAATTCATTATTACTGTCCATTATGCTTCTTTAAGGAATAACAATTCCTCAGCACAGGTTTCACAAAACTGCATATTGCATATAGATTGGTTGCTTGTCATCCATTTGTGCCAAAATTTTTAGTACATTTATTTTTGGCTCATTAAGTTTTAGCACCTTTTTCGTGTTTGGTACCTAGTGATAGATTTTCATGTTACATATTACATAGATTTTCATGTTACCTGGTACATAGTAATACATTTTCATGTTTGATACATTTGATGTAATAGCACTTAGCATATTGCATCAAAACTGCATATTGCATAAATATTGGTTGCTTGATATCCTATTCAATATTTTTGTACCTGGTACAAATTAATGTAATTTAAAGGTTAAGTTGCGGATGGTAAAAAATACTTCTTTGAAGGTGACAATTCCATCTCCTTACAAAATGGTTTGTCTGGGGGAGATTGCGCATTTTGTGAAGAAATTCGAAGCTTAACAAGCAGTGAGCTACTCCACGATTCACTTAAGTGCCATTATACGAAAAGAGTGACATGCATTGAACAATAAAACTGGTTTGTGTACAATATATGTTATAGCATCATAGTTCATAATTAATTTATACAACAGGATTGGAAGTGCTTTTACACAACTGCAATTTAAGAAATTTCGGTTTTCTGAAAGCATCATTCAATTAGTATATCAAGCATTAGGTAAACATGACAGAATACTAAAGATGAGGCTGTGAATTGAAAGACGTATTTTTAAAAACATTGCTAGCTGATCATTACGTTGTTGTTGAAGATTTAACATCACAATCGTTGGTAGCCCCACCACCAACAAGGCGGACTGCCATTGATGGGTACCCAAGACTCCAAGAGTCGCCTTTTACGACATGCTGGGTTTGCAACTTCACAAATGCAACCTGGTGAAGTACGGGTAGGCCACCTGTTTGCAACATATAGGTGGAAGCGTCCCGTTAAGTGCCTTGCCCAACGACACAACAAGCGAGCTTGCCGGCTTGTTCTCCACACTATCCTTTGTTTATGCTGAGCGCCCAGCAGGGAAGCTGTGAATACCATTTTTTAAAGTCTTTTGGTATGACTCGACTTAATGAATGAACCCCAGGTCTACAGACTACAAAGCGGATGGTCTAACCACTGCGCCATCGCGCCGATGTAAATTGTTCCTCGTGTTATGTCAGTGCATCGCATCGTTGTAAGGCACAGCTGTTTTAGTGCTGCGAAGATGTTAACCCTTTCTTCATTAGGCTAGTAGATATGAGGATGGTTCTTCCTATATCTACGAACCATCCGGTGAGGAGCTCCGTTATTTGGATGGTGTCAAGAAAAATTGGCCGTTGGCGTTTTAGAATAAATTAGAAAGTAAATAACCTTTTGAGTTTTTTATTAGTCCATCGTTGTACTCATAATACTTAAAGGCGTAACTGTCTGTACCAATAAATTTTAAAAAATATACAATTCTAAGGGTGTGTTTTCTTTGGACGAGGAATGGAGAGGCCATAGACTTCATTTCAGTAAGCATAAAGTGTAGCAAGACTTTAAATTGTGGTCCATTGGTATTAAAGGTTTGTGTTTCGTTCGTTAGATGATATTTGTAATTTCTACTTTACAATTTCGTAAGTATCTGTCAACTGTAGACATCTTTTAATTTGTCTATTTTCATGTGGTTTCCAAAATTTATGGCCTAAAACTCTTTTATGTCTTTACATTACCTTTTGCAAACATTTTGATCTATGGTATTTTTCGTGCAGGAAGCTGAAAGGTACATAAAATCTAATTGTAAAATGGAAGTTGCAACGGTTGCGGGATCATGCCGTCAGTATCGTATCAGCATGGGAAACTTGATTTTGCAATCTGCGGGTGATATGTTACTGCTATACTTCATTCTAATTGCTGTAGTTCTGTTTAATGAGTGACGTTTATCGATTGGTTGTTGGTGCATGGTACACTATAGTCCACAAAATATTTGGTAATTGTAACTGAGACACTGTTTTAGTATAAATTTTGCTGATGCTCTAATGTGATTTTGTTTTTGAAAAAACTAGCAATAACTTGCGATCATGTGTTCTTTAATAGTACAGTGTTCAACTTTCAATGATGCTATAACATATAGTAAATGAACTCAAAGAAAACGAAGTATTGTTTGTGTAAGTTGAAATGTACTGTTCGAAGCATACTGTAGAGGCGTTCTTGAAAATTTACTTTCGTGCCGCGCAGTTTGAACTTATGTAGATATGCCAACCTTAGATGCATCAACAATTGCATGGTATTGCTTGGTTTGCCATCAGAGAATTCCGCACAGCAAGTCTGCGAAGAAAACCGATTGGGTAATGTATAGCCTAGCAATCTTTGCACGAGTAGTTTTTTGTTATTTTGTTGCTAGGCCTATGTTCCAATTCGCAAAATCTTCGCAATTCGCAAAATCTTCAAAAAATTCGCAAAGACCACATAACGATGCACCATTTCAGAAATTGCTTTAAAACAGTATAGTTTACAGTATGACAAAACCAAATTTATCGAACTATGAGTATCACGATACAGCAAATAAATATTCGCATTAGCGGCAATTTAATATTTTAATTTGAAAATGCAACATTTTTGTAAGTGGATTGTGATCGGTGCCTTCGATGGAGTCATGCAAGTTGCCTAAAATAAAGATCGACGTTGGATTCTACCGCTAGTTATTTTTGCAGTAGCTGTAGGAAAAAGAATTGTTAATTTTCAGCAAATGTTACTTTTAAATCAGGTGTAAAACTATGGTACTTTTTGTCCTTTCGTAAGCTAAATTCAAAGTTTTTATTTCCTGATATTGACTTGATTTTCCGCGGTGAATTTAAACCTGGGCCATTCAAAATTATTTTGGGTATAGTGCCACGCTAGCATGTGAGAATTGTCGCCTCAGGCCTGTCTTCATTGCTGCATTTGTTGTTTTCTACAATAAAAATGAATTGGTTTTGGTGTGAGTTGTGATAACTAACAACAGTTACTGAAACGTAGCCAGGCAACGAATTACGCACTGCACCCATCAGCCGCCACCTCAACGTGGTGGTGCGGTCCCCGTTTGGGTTGGGTCAAACTGGCTGGCTGTCCCTTTCACCTCCTGCTTCCGTTTCCCTCTCTGAACCTCTCGAGGTTCTTCAATGGAATGGTGGAGGTCTTCGAGCCAGCAGCACTGACCTTTAGCACTTTCTTTTGTATCATCCCGTTGATCTCATTTGTATCCAGGATGCTAACCTTAATTCATCTTCCTCTTTCCGGATCCCTAGAACCTATACTCTGCGATCTAATTGCACCCACTCAGGTTCTAGCATTCTCTCTCCTAATGCCACGCACGCTAGCCGGCGGCGTCATCACTTACGTCAAGCAGGGCTTATTCTCTGAACTTTGCACCTCCTCTCTTCGCTCTCATTCCTTAATGCTTATGCTCCATCTATTTGCTCTTTCTCCGACGAATAACAGAACCAACTCCTTTTCTCCCTCCTCCAGAAATCTCTCGATTGTGGGGAACTTCAATTGCCATAACTTCCTCTGGGACTCGAAAGATTTTTCCGACTCCGGTGGGTAGGAAGTATTAATTGGGCCATTTCTTCAAACCTCCTTTCTCTCAATGTTCCTGGCATACCTGCTTTTCTCTATCGCTCCTCCCCTGACGTTCCCTTTGCTCCTTCCTCTCTTGCTCATGGGAGATGCTTCGGGATTTGGGCTTTCATCATGTACCAATTCTATTAGCCATCTCTCTTTCCCCCCAACAAACACCCCCTTCTTTCAATTTTCAGAAAGCTCGTTGGGATGATTTTGCGTTCTACTTTGACTGTCGCTATCCTGCAGAGGAACATCATATTTTTTAAACCATAAGGCGCACGTATAGGGGAGATGTGGGACCTATCAGATATGGGGGCCAATCGGACGGCTGCATATTTCTGCCAACACGTGGTTGTTGTTCTCTCGTATTTCTGTTTCGAGACTAAAATTTCATTCTTTACCAGATGCCATGTTTTAATCAGGATTGAGCATGAAGTGTAATTGTTGTGATAAAAAAGTGTTTTTCTTGGTCCAAAGTAATAAAAGTCAGATAGAAACTTTATGAGTTTTTAGATAGCTTACAATTACTTTCATGAATGTTTTTATAGCGATGTGTTTGTTATGTGCCATGCTCAATAAAGGCATTGAGTTTAGATCTAAACAATGCTTTAACATACGAAAGTTTCGCAATTATATTTAAAATGGCGGTCAGGGGACCATTCGGACATGCTATTAAGACAGTGTCCGAATGGTCCCCACTTTTGTGAGATATTTTATGCAGGCATAGATTAGAGCTATACGGTATTTAGTTTGTAGAGATGCCAACGTTTAAAAAATCAAAAGGAAAAAAAGGCTTGTTTACCAAAGCTCAACTTCAGCTAGCCTTAAAAAGCACGCTCGAAGACAAAGCAAGCATCAGAGCAGCGGCCATAGAATTCGGCCAAAAAATATCTCCATGCCTTACAATTGGAGAGAGAAAGAAGCTGCAGGGGAAGACTGGCTTCGTGGATTTCGCAAAAGATCAGGAAATTTATCTCTTCGTAATCCAGAGTCGACAAGCCTGGCTCGATCAATCGGATTTAATCGCCCTGCTGTTATTGCGTTCTTTTGCAACTTAAAAGACGTTCTTATTAGAGATGGCACTATATCTCCCCAAAACATCTGGAACTTGGATGAGACGGGGGTATCTACTGTTGTTAAACCAGGAAAAGTCTTGGCAGAAAAGGGGGTAAAACAGATAGGGCGAATTTCTTCAGCTGAACGAGGAGTAACGGTAACAATGTGCTGTTGTATTAACGCCATTGGCAATTCATTTCCGCCCGTGTACATTTTTCCTCGAGTACACTTCAAAAGCTACATGCTAAAAGGTGCTCCTTCAGAAAGCTTAGGTCTGGCATATCCATCGGGTTGGATGACTAGTGATCTTTTTGCCGAAGCAATAAACCATTTTATTAAATTTATGAAGATGAGCAAGAGCAATCCTGGTGTGCTACTAATGGATAATCATATAAGTCACCTGTCCATTGACGCTATTGATATGGCCGAAGAAAATGGCTTACGTTTGCTTACTTTCCCCCCACATTGCAGCCACAAGTTGCAACCACTTGACGTAGGAGTGTATGGCCCATTCAAACGCTATTACTCTTGCCTTTGCGATTCGTGGATGTCATCAAATCCAGGAAAACCTCTTTCAATTTATGATGTTGCAGAGTTGTCTGGCCAGGCATTTCAAAGGTCATTTGCTATCGAAAATATAACTTCTGCTTTCAAGTCCCGCGGACTCCATCCTTATAATCCAGATATTTTCACAGATTATGTATTTCTTCCAGCTCTTGTTGCAGATATTCCCCTTCCACATGATGAGCATCCTTCCTGCGTTCCATCGATAAGTCTTTTGCCTGAAAGTGCTACAAGCACAGCTAGTCCTCAACAATTGACCGATAAAGCACTTCTTGCAACAATTACTCCTTATCCCAAACTTAATTTCGCAAAAAAACGCCCTAATAAAAACAGATTTAAGAGTATAATAATCACAGATACCTGAAAAAGAAAAGATTCTCTCCCGCCGCAAAAAACTACCAAAAACCCTCCAAAAAGAACTGTTTCTTCCAGCAGCGATAGTGATATATCCGTACATTTAGCATCCGATGACAGTTTAAGTGACCATGAGACAATTGTAGACGGAATCAGCGAAATTCCTGGTAGCCCAGCTCAGACAGGATACCAACTGAACATTGGGGACTTTGCTGTCATTAAAGTTTTTTCAGCGGAAGGAAGACATAAAAATTTTATTGGAAAAATATGTGTGGGGGCCTGACGAAGATGATGACTACGAGGTTAATTTTATGAGGCGATCGGAGAAGATTAGAGACGCTTTTCAGTTCCCTGAAGAAGTCGATGCAGCATCCATTAGGCTGGATGATATAGTTAAAATGCTTCCGAAATCATTCTCAGTAGCAGCAACGAAGCAATTGTCTTAAAGTTTAGGGCTGTCTTATGTGGAGTCTTAAAGTTTGGGGCTGATCTTGCTTCTTGTGGACTGTAATCTTGTCTGGGATCCGGAGACGTTTGTTGATACTTATTAACAATCTTTGTAACTTCTGTAATTGTTGCATCACAGTAAAAATGTTTCTTGCTCTTCAATTTCTTAATTTTTTTATATCTGGCAGTCACATTTCAAACGTCCGGAAGGTCCCCACCTTGTGGACGAAAGGTCCCTATGGGTTGGGACCATTGGGACGTTTTGGTGACATTTTTCTAATGTAAATAAAAATACTTTTAATAACCCGAATCTTATATTAAGTGGCAATATAAGTTCCCCACAAACAAAAATATAAATAAAACTTGAAAGCATTCAATCTCGTTCAACTAGTTTGGCGGAAAGTAGAGTTATGTAAATTTTGTCCGAATGGTCCCTTACTTCCCCAAATTCTTCAGTTTTCTCGAAAATGGAACGTGCGCATTGTAGTTTTATGTGTTGATCAGGTTGTCCTCTGTCGCTAAGCTTTAAACAAATTTTGTGTTGCAATAAGCGCAAACAATGCAGTTGTATTTACCTCAGCCCGTTCTTTCTTCAGAGCAAACTTTTTGTTTCTTTGTTGCGATCAAATTACTTAGGCTACTCTGATTGCCTTTTCGAGTGTGCTTTTTCTCTTCATCTACTGTCGTTCCCGTAACGAGTGTTATTTATCTCTTCACTTTACTTTTGTTAACTCACACGTGGGTCGCGCATGGATTGCAGCATCTACCATTGTACCTAGCAACTAGCAGTACACTTCTCACAGTACCGATAAAATGCGTTGAGTTTTTGGTTCATGAAACGAGTCTTATGTATGAAAACAAAGGCGTTGGAAGACGTTTATTGATACTGCGCCCTATGGCCCGAAAAAAACGGTACCGGTACTCTTCTCTTTCTCTTTACTTCTCTGATACTGAATGCGACCAAATCTTCCATTCCTTTCGGTCGCATTAAACGCTATCGTAAAAACTGATGATCCGCTGATGTGGAAGAAGCGGTTGGTGAAAGGCGTAAGGCTTTCGCTGCTTTCACAGAATTAATAAAGATTTTTAGGTTTACATCTCCGCTTCCCGACATGCTTCGTCTGTCATCGCCAAGGCTGAGGCATAGCAAGCGAATTGCTCTTCTCTCTCGCTCAAATCTAGTCCTAAATCTGTGTACTCTATCCTTCGCTGTGTTGCTGGCTCTTCTTCCTCTCGTAACTTCCCCAACTGTTGCTCTCCCAGGAATTCGGCTTCGCCGATTACCTGAGATCCCACTTTTCTGTCTCCCAGCCAGCCATTACATCATGTCAACCTGCCACCGTTAGGTACGGTACCACTGGCACCAGTGCTTCTGAAGTGTTCAGGTTATGACTAAGCTTTTGATTTAAGGGTTTATGGCATTGGGAAAAAAACGTTTTCTTTGTGCAGGCCTTGTTGATGATTCTACAAGTGCAGCATGTCACAGCAGTATGCTTGTGTAGCGGCAGAGGCCTGGCGTGCTGTACCGTGAGCCTACTGACCTACACGTAATTACTTAAATTTACGTGAGTTCTTTGACATCAAATTATCCTCAAGTTTTCGATTGACACGAATTTTCTCTGTTTGTTTATTAAATCTTTTACCAAAAATTATTGTACAATTTGAAAATTTAGCAGCATCTTCATTCCAAAAGTTAATTCTGTTTTCCGTTTTAAAATTTCTGATTTCTGATCTGTTGATCTGTTTCTGTTTTCTGTTGTTTTTATCCAAAGACCAAGAGATATTTATATCTCAAAAAAAGGCACGAGGAATAATTTTTCATGGGGTGAAGACGGGGCAATGTATGAGTCACATTTCTACGAAAGAATAAAACGACGCACGAGGATTAATGTTGCGAAACGCGAAGGAATACATAGCTCACATTTCTAAGCAAACATAACGAAACGCAAAACAACAACATTTGAAATAGAAGCGCGTAGGTGAGATGAGGGCAAAGGTAGCATGATCGCTACAATTACCCCCGGCCAATGTGGTCAGAATTTGAAAACTTTTGGGCACATTGTAAAGCAGAAAATGGCGTAATTAAGGGATAAAAACGGCAAAAAAAGGGGAGGAAAAATAATAAAAAAGCGTTGAATTGATTAGTAGTATGGTATGCAAAGCAGTTTATATACAATTTTTACAAGAGGGCGGCAGGTATCTTGGCTGATCAGACCATGATACGATACACTGAGTGAAAACGAGGGATAAACAAAAACACAAGGCATGGTATTTCCGAGCTTTCAACAAACTAAAAACAAAAAGCACACAGTATAGAACAATTCCAAAAGTGGGTAACACGACCGACGCATACTCTGGACCCAGCGGTGGGCTGCATGATGTTGCTGTCGAAGTTCAGTTATTTCTCAAGGCGCATCCAGTCAATAAGGCAATTGCATGAGCGTCGTGTTTGATGTACCCAGAATCCAAACTGGGCCGTACTTATTGCTTTCGAGAGTTTCGCACATTCAAGAGTGCAGTCGATTGGAACTGCAGCAATGGCTCTGTAGATTCAAGCAGGAGCGCTCATGACTGCTGTTTAGGTGTAGCTGTCACCAGATGAGGAAGATAACTGGAAAATGGCCTTGCAGTGGCAATGGCTTGGAGGAAGGCAACTGTGCTGATTGGTTGTGTTGTTGGATGTGTAGTCGACAAGGCACATGGACTGTCAGGATTTACGAAGCGATATCGTTATGTGCTTAGTTCGTCAGTTACAAAAAGGCGCGGTACCACACACGTAAAAAGCACGGAGAAAAAAACAAAGCGAAAAAGTTAAAGCAGCGCTCGCGTATGTTGATTTAAAGTTTTGACTACAAGGCTGAAAAAAAAGAAAAAAATTAATACCCCACAAATGAAACAGTGTCGCAGAGGTTTATTCTCTGAACCTACGTGGTCGGACAATACGTCTACCAAACCTATTTACGATTACTTCAGCAGGCCGTTCGTCTCTATCTGCTGGCCGCGGTGTTGCAGGTGGGCAAGGGGAAGTAATGGCGGGTGTCACATCGCATTCTTTGTTGGCATCAGGCTGGTGTTGGTTGGCTGGGATAGGATCAGATGCGGGTTGTATTAAGTGTGCAGCCTTAATTCGGTCGATGCTGACGTTGTCAATGCGGGAAACCAAGTCTACTGTGAAATACTTGGTGTGTTTACGTAGTACGCGAAAAGGGCCGTTATAAGTGGGGGCAAGAGGAGGTTTGTTGGGGGTGTTCTGTATGAAAACGTGGGTACAGCCTTCCAGGGCTTTCTCCATGTAGGTTTTCCGGGATGAAGGGTGACGGGGCTCTGTCGGTCTAAGTGAGTTCAAATATTGAGTGAGCTGTTGTCTGTAGTGGCTCTGTGAGTGCGTGTTGTCGTGTTCGGCCGACAAGAGTTGACCAGGGACCCTTAGTGGTTTGCCTATGGTGATCTCGCTAGTCGAAAAACCCAGATCTTCTTTGACAGCGGCTCTCAATCCCAACAACACAAAACCAAGGTTGCTGAACCAATTGGTGGGATTCTCTTGGGTTTTTAGGGCGGTTTTAAGAGTTCTGTGCATTCTTTCTACCAGGCCGTTTGAAGCGGGATGGTAACTCGTGGTGTGGGTCAATTTCGCTCCTAAAAATTCGGCTAGCTCTTGCCAGAGAGTACTAGTGAATTGACGGCCCCGATCGGTAGTAATAATGCTGGGGGCGCCAAAGCGGGCAACCCAATGAAGTACGAAGTTGTCCGCACAGGATTTGGCAGTGATGTCTCTGAGTGGTATTGCTTCAAAGTGGCGTGTAACTCTGCAGATTGCTGTAAGCAAGTATGTGTGCCCTTCGCTTGCCGGTAGGGGGCCTACGAGGTCTAGGTGAACGTGGGAGAAGCGTTCATCAGGAGTGGTATACTTTTGTAGGGGGGTAACGTTGTGTCGGTGAACTTTCATCCTTTGGCATGGGACACAAGCTTTTGTCCAGTCTCTGACATCAATGTGAATTTTTGGCCAAACAAAGCGTTGCGAAATGAGTTTTTGTGAGGGCTTAATACCTGGGTGCGCCAAACCGTGCAATAGGTCAAACACTTTCCTGCGAAAAGCAATTGGCACCAGGGGTCGTGCAAAACCGGTAGAGGTGTCGACTAGGATGGCTCGGTTGGATTTCGGTAACTTCTGGGTGGAAATTTGTAGTGAGTTATCAGATTGCTGAAGAAGGGATATGGAAGGGTCCGAATCGTGAGCTTCTGCGAGTTTCTCGTAGTTTAGGGGAGATTGTTCTTCGAATATCACGTTTATCTGATCCTCGGTAGGACGGCTAAGACAGTCAGCGGTCACATTTTGTTCCCCTTGGATGTACTGGATATCTGATGTAAAGTTCGATATGTAGTTCATGTGTCGGGATTGGCGGGCAGTGGCATTGTTCATGTTAGAGGTAAGCATGAAGGTAAGGGGCTTGTGGTCTGTGCAGATAGTAAAGGGGCGTCCATCTAAAAAATACTTAAAATGCTTCACAGCAAGAAAGATGGCCAGTAACTCCCGGTCGAAGGTAGACCATTTCTTTTGAGCCAAAGTGAGGCTTTTAGAAAAGAAAGCAACAGGTTGGGTGACGCCAGCCACCGTTTGTTGAATAACCGCGCCCACTGCAGTATCGGAAGCGTCTGTCACGAGCTGGGTTGGAGCATTTAAAACGGGAAATGCCAGCATGGTGGTGTCTGCCAGCTGCTGCTTCACCGCAATAAAGGATGCCTCGGCCACTTCATTCCATTCTACGTTTTTGCGGCTGTGCTTGTGAGGCGAAAGTAAGGAGTGCAAGGGTGCCAAGGTTTTCGCGACCCTAGGGATGAAACGACGATAGAAGTTTACCATTCCCAAAAACCGGCGGAGCCCTTTCATGGTGCGTGGACGTGAAAACTCCCGAATAGCTGTTACTTTGTCTTCTAGCGGAGCTACTCCTTTTTCGCTGACTCGATGGCCTAAAAAGGTGATTTCGGACACTGCAAAAATGCATTTTTTTCTATTGAGAATGAGGCCATAGTACTTAATACGTTCAAAGACTAAGGTCAAATGCCGAAAATGCTCCTCCATGTTCTTGGAAAAAATGAGTATATCATCAATGTAACAAAACACGAAGTTTAATCCGCGCAAAACTTCATTCATAAATTTTGACATGCAAGCTTGAGAGTTTTTCATGCCCATAGCAAGGCGTTTGTATGCGAAAAGACCGATAGGTGTGCACATAGCAGTTTTATGGACACTAGAAGGAGCAAGTTCTAGTTGATAATAGGATTTAAATAAGTCCAGGCTAGAGAATACAGTACTCCCGGCCATAGCGTCGACAAAGTCAGTCAGAAAAGGGATGGGGTATCTGTCAACTTTAGTCTGCTTGTTAAGAAGACGGAAATCTCCGGTGATACGGTACTCACCGTCCTTTTTCGGTACCAGATGAACCGGGCTAGAATACTCGCTGTCAGAGGGGACAAGCACCCCGAGCTCCAACAGTTTGTTAATCTCCCGCTTCAGGATTGCCATCTCCTCAGGTGACAATCTTCGTACGCGAGAAAACACGGGTGGGCCTGTAGTTTCAATATAGTGCTGGGTTTTGTGTCGGTGCGGTCGGGAGTAATTAGATAAATCAAACAAGCATGGGTAAGAGTGCAAAAGCTCTTCAACGGAAGAGGGGATGGGCAAGGTTTTGAGAGTCTCATTGTTAGGGACTGGTTTAACGTCAGGGTTAAGATCTTGCTCAGCAGAACCACCGCGTCTGGGTTCTGAGGTTTTTTTCTTTTCCTCACCCTCAATTGTGATGGCGTTGCGCAAACATTGTTTTACGGTATCAACAATTAAGCCATAATGCCGGAGAAAGTCCATCCCTATGACAGGAAATCGAACATTAGCTCTTGTAAACTGCCAGGGGAGGTGGCGTCCCACTCCTAGGGATATGATTAAGTGGACAGTTTCGAAAAGTGTGACTTCAGATCCGTTGGCGGCAAACATTTTTCCTTTGGCTTTGGTTTGGTCGGGGGATAAATCGCAGGGCAACAAGCTCCTAGAACTACCGGTGTCAATCATGAATTTGAGGTCATTTAGTGGGTCCTTTATAAAAAGCAAGTCAGAAGGGAAGGGTCCGTCGTCATCGGAAAGTGGATTGACGGTATTCCCGCTTGGTGGCGAACGAAAGTCTCGAGAACAGCTGGCGGTCTGATTCCATGAACAAGGTGTTTGACAATTTCTGGCGCTGGGGCCGAACTTGGCATGGTAGTAGCAGTAACCTGGTTCTCGTGTGGTAGATCTGGGAGTAGGGCAAGAGGTGGACGGGTTGCGGGGCTGGTGATAGTTCTTGGGCCCTAACGATCTGTTCGTGGGGGGGAAGCGAGGTGTAGAACTGAATAAGGTGCGAGTACTATAGTGGGTGTTGCCATTAGGCTGTGTGTGGCATGAATTGGGAGTCCGGAAAATACTCTCTTGGGCCAGTGCCATCTGGTTGAGAGACTCTGCTAAGGAGTCTACCTTCTTGTGTAGTGTCAGGTCAGGAGACTCTGACTGAATTCGATTCCTAGAATTGATGGTACGAATCGCGCTCGTGTCCTCTGCCAAGACTCGGTCTGCTCTCTCGGCGATATCGTCAAGATTTTCCGAGCGACTCGCGACGACTATACGTCGAACATCTGAAGGCAATTTATCCATGAAAAGCTTTTCGAGTAACTCTGGTGAATCCCGAGTCCCTAACAACTCCCTCATGTGTGCTAAAAGTTCTGTGGGGCGTCGATCTCCTAACGAAGTGTGGTATAAAAGTTCATTCAATTGTTCTCGCTTAGGAACAGAATAAGCCTTGGTCAACGCTTGTTTGACTTGTGAATAAGGACAATCGGGGTGCAAATCCTGAATCACGCAGCGGATCTTCTGCAAATGTCGAAGGTCAAGGGCGCCTAACGTTAGCTCAAAGCGATCTCGCTCAGAAGTTACGCGGTGCAGCTGAAAAATGTTCTCGATCGTGGTGAACCACAAATCTTGGTCGGTATCCCAGAAAGTGGGCAACTTCACTAGGTTATGTTGGCCATTATAGTGAATGGATTCTCCACCTGCAACACTGCTTTCCCCGTTAGGAAAATTATTTTGGTATGGCCTCCCCACTGTGCAATTTTTGAAATGGCCCTGGTGTAGCTCTGCCTCCGGGTGACCAAAATGTTGATTTATGCAATTTTCCTGGGCTCCCTTAACGCGACCGCTGCTTATACGGCCTGGGCTTGTTGTGTTCTCAACTAAACTACAATGCCTGGGTCTACCACGGGCTCTGGGAATCCTAGGGGTAAAAAAACGCGGGCTAGAAAAAACTGGCACACCAACACTACAGTTAACTGCTGACGATGCACAAACGAACCGGTCCATAATCACTGATAGATATAAAAAGTTCCTACTTTTGATTTGGCGAAGATACTTGCTGTCTTTTTCTTGTCTTCGTAATCTTGCAGGATGATGTTCTTCACTCGTCACAGGATGATGTTCTTCACTCGTCACAGGATAATGTTCTTCACTCGCAGGATGATGTTCCTCACTCGCAGAATGATGTTCTTCACTCGTCACAGGATAATGTTCTTCACTCGTCACAGGATGATGTTCTTCACTCGCAGGATGATGTTCCTCACTCGTCACAGGATGATGTTCCTCACTCGAGGCACCAGAAAATGTAGCGGCAGAGGCCTGGCGTGCTGTACCGTGAGCCTACTGACCTACACGTAATTACTTAAATTTACGTGAGTTCTTTGACATCAAATTATCCTCAAGTTTTCGATTGACACGAATTTTCTCTGTTTGTTTATTAAATCTTTTACCAAAAATTATTGTACAATTTGAAAATTTAGCAGCATCTTCATTCCAAAAGTTAATTCTGTTTTCCGTTTTAAAATTTCTGATTTCTGATCTGTTGATCTGTTTCTGTTTTCTGTTGTTTTTATCCAAAGACCAAGAGATATTTATATCTCAAAAAAAGGCACGAGGAATAATTTTTCATGGGGTGAAGACGGGGCAATGTATGAGTCACATTTCTACGAAAGAATAAAACGACGCACGAGGATTAATGTTGCGAAACGCGAAGAAATACATGGCTCACATTTCTAAGCAAACATAACGAAACGCAAAACAACAACATTTGAAATAGAAGCGCGTAGGTGAGATGAGGGCAAAGGTAGCATGATCGCTACACTTGTTTCACGGTCAATAGGAAGGTTGCATGTGACGTCACACATTTCGCGGCAAAAAAAGTGGATGACCAAAGGCTCTAATTTATGCTGGAGAGGTATAGGGCGAACACCAACTTTTGGGGTTATTTTGAAAACTAATGAAAAAATAATTTAAATTTGGAATGAATTATTGCTAGTTGGATTCTCGGAAACAAATAAATTTGACCAAAAGCAATTTGGTTGAGATTTGGTCTTTCAGTTGGCTAGTATAAGCCTAGCATAGTGGGCTAATTTTAAAAAAATGCCCCTAAGAGAAGTGCTATCTAATTACCATTTGCTCCTCACTTAAAAATAAACTATACCAATTAGATACCAGTCGGTACATTAGCAAAAACAACCATTATTTGATTATTACTACCGGTACGGTAAGCTTGCCGGTAAGTTTACTTGCTGTCTCCATGAGCAAGGCATTTAACGGTATGCCTCCATCTTTATGTGGCTAACAGGTGGTGAGGCCAAGCAGTCTACCCGTCGCGGTGATCCAGTGTGACGAAAGACATGCAAACAGAGCCTGAGCTCTACGCATGAATCAATAAATCGGTATCGTAATTTTTGTATTACCCTTGGTACAGCAGCCTAGGTAATAGCCCAAACAATTGTTTAAAGAGTGGTTAAGGTCACACAATTACATCTGACATATCAATATGACTGGCCTGCAATTACTATTGACAAAAAACTTACTGATTTTATCCAACAATAACTAATCCAGCATATGTCAAACGGTACAGAAGTCTGCCATGTCATTTAGGCTACAGTATAACTTAAGTTTTCAACTTTTCAGAATGCTTATGCCACTAAATATACTGTATAAGTTACACATTACAATTAACTTAAACTCAGCATTCCCAAACACGCTGATTAATCGAATATGAAACCCTCACAGAAGCTGGCTACAAATAAGCCTGCATGTTTAGCCCATAAAATTAGCCCAACTATTAGCAATAACAAGCAAACCTTAGCACCTCTTATCTTACTTTCACCTTAGATTCATTCCTTAACATCAATAAAACAACATATCTAACGTTCATTCAACAACTGTCACGTTTCTTCATTTGCTTTGCAAAAAACGATATCACTCCTATTCAATTCAATGCAAAAACACTGGCTTTGGTCATCCACTTTTTTCGAAATCGCATTTTGATGACGTTTGATCACGTGCGTGCAACCTTCCTATACTGACAGTGTCAAGAAAGTTAAGCCCAGTAATTAATAATTTAGTTTTAGAAAAATACTTTTGATGTTTACAAAAACAGTGTTCACATGAAGTGTAGTTTTAATGGATGCATTTATTTATTTATTAATGTCAATCAGAATAAAGATGAGTAAATATTTGCCTTTTTGACAACATTTATTTTTCAGTCAAAGTATTAAGCAGTGGCTTTGGTTTCAAGTAAGGAAATTTTGATTTTCTTTGGCGCATAATCTAAGACTCCATCTGATTAATTGAATTCGATTTTTTACAAGATGTGAATTACAAACTTATGTTTGTAAATAATAATTTAGGTTTTGTGCATGTGTTTACAATTCTTGGGATTTTACAACTTAAAAGCTTGGGAATTCATAAAATCAAGAGTGGCAACGTTGATCTAAATAGTTATTTTGATAGCTTGAGATTGTTGGTGTGTTTAAGCAGCACTGAGTGGAAGCTAACCAAAAAGTGCGTAGGCTATGCAGGTTGTGCACTTCACTTTGAGTAGAGTATCTGGTTAAGTGCAGAAACTTTTATTTTTTAAAAGTGCTTGTTAGTTGTTTGAATATGCATACCATGCACCATGCATTAGTATTTTTTAATTTTTGTAGAGCTACTTGTTTTTTTTTGAGCATTTACATCATACTATTGTGGTGAATTTTGTAATGGTTATGTTTTCATAAGTACATACAGTATTATTTCACTTTTTTTGATGGATTTATTTTCACAAGTGTTGAGTTGTGGAAGCTATGCAATTTACTGGAAGTTATTATTTGTATTTTAGGTTCCATGCAAGTTCTATTTAAAAAGTTTCAAATATAATTCATATAAAACTGAGTTTTTAGGGAAAATTGTGTGAGAAAATAGGAAAAGAAATTTGGTTGACACAAAAATACTGACATTCTTATGAAAATACGACAAAGACACCTGTCAAAATACAGAAATACAAAATTTATGGAAATGCTTTGTTTAACTTTGATTAGATATTTACTTTTACGCAATTATTTAGTTTTGATGACTTTTGTAAATTTCTGTTCTTTTTTAGTTAGTACAGTAGAAACTGGATATAACAACACCGGCTATAACGACAATTCGCTTTCAACAACATATTTTTGTTTGTCCCGGCAGAATTCCTATCTTTTATATACATTTGACTTCAGTTTTAGCGACTCCCGCTTTTATGACAATTCGCCTTTTGCAATGCCACTTCTTCATCCTCGCAAACAAAATTATCTTATTTTGCGACAGTTATCAGGTTATTGCCTTTTGTTTAACACAGTTGCTACCAACGCTTCATTGTATGCATTGACTCTGCGTGCCAAAGGTTTTTTTTGCGAGTTATGCAAGGCGCTATTTAATAACCATTCATGCGTGACAACCACACACTGAAAACACGTAGACTGCATGCAACTCGCTTTAAGTTTGTATATAAAACCATTGTTGACCTAATAAAGAGTCTGACTTTGCTCTACTGCAGGGATGTCCAAACTTTTTTCACGGAGGGCCACATTGCTGACATTTTAAAGACCTGTGGGCTGAGTTAACTTAAAGTAGATGAGAACCAATGGTCAGCAACGTTGGAGAATGAGTTATCTTGCCCAAAAGTTAGGAAATCTCCAAAAAAAAAGGTCATGACCTCCTCTCGCTGTCACAAATTATGCTTTTCGTGCTGTAAATTTGTTTTGCAATTTTGAAACGATCTCTGTGGGCCAGATAAAAAGGGTCTCCGCGGGCCAGACAAAAAACCTTTGCGGGCCGGATTTGGCTTGCGGGCCATAGTTTGGACACCCCTGCTCTACTGTGTACTGTACAGTATTTAAACTATGCTATACGTTGTGACTGCAGCTAGTTTATTTACAGTACAGTGCAGAAAGAAGTCTAAAAAAAAACATTATTTTTGACCTACTGATTTGCTTTGTTCTTGCACAGGTAAAACGTAGCAAAGACAGGCCATAAAGCAGTAATGCTCATTTGAGTACACTTGTAATCCCTGTTAGATCTCTAAATTGAACTAAAAACACTTTGTTGGAACAAAATACACCAATCCCGCTTTAGCGACAATTCGCTTTTAACGACACTTTTTTCACGGTCCATTGAGATGTCACAATAGCAGGATTTTACTGTAGCTCTTTGTATTTTAGTAGGTCAGTAACTCCTTTTTTGTAAAGAATTTCTTTCCATGATTTCATGTTTATTATAAATTTCCAAATTTCTGTGATCATATAATTCTTTAGTTAATAATGAGTTTCCATAATTCCATGAGTTTCTGTAATTTAGGATGGTCCTAAATGTGGTTTTGATATGAGGTAATAGGAGGAAATAATTTTATGAAGTGGAGAAAATGGAAGCATTATTTGTAGAAGCACTGATACTAACTGTTTTATGAAGTATCACCCCCATATCATTGTTTTAGGTTGTTTGTAAGGAAAACACTGTTGCGGAAATTTATCGAAATTTACATTGACTTAGGCTATGGAAATACTGAATCACGAAAATACAGAAATTCATTCTAATCAAGAAGTTATTGACCTACAGAAATACAAAAAAACTACAAACTGAAGAAGTACTAAAATTGCAGGAATATGAAAATTAACAGAAGTCAATAAAAACAAAGTATAACCACCCAAATGGGTAAAATTAGACAATTAAGTCAAGTTAAACTAAGCATATTTCTAAGTTTCTGTATTAATGCAATATCTATGATTTAGTTGGTGTCTTTTCCACATTTTCTGTAATTTTGTTAATTCTGTAAATTCTATATTGTGATGTCAGTTTATAGCTATACTCTTTGTCTAAATGACAAAGTCTTTGTCTTTTAGCCTAACTCTCAAACTATTACTACAACAGACATTTTAAATATTCAAGCTGGAGCTGTACTGGACTGAAAACATTTGTAAAAAGTTAAGATGAGGATATGATCAAATGTTTTAGATGACACAGAATCGGTTGGGATCAGTGTTCCCATTTAACGTGAAAAAAGTGCAAATTTGCAGAAACATTTTTGGCAGATTTGCTGTTATAATTTAAAGATGCATAAAAAAGTCTGCTGATAGTTGTTAATTTTTTTGCAGTTGTTAAAATTTTTGCAACCAACTGTTTAATGCATGGGAGACAGTAAATAGGAATCCAAGGTCTAACCGATGCTTTTTTATAGCAGTGCAAGGTCTCATGTAAACATCGCATGGTTGTGATGCAGCAGTGAGTGGTGGCAACTTAAATATCTTTTGTATTGCAAATTATCTCCAGGAATTGACATAAAGTAAATCAAAAAGTTTTGTTTTCCTTTTTTCAGTCAATTTCTATTGTAGCTAAAGAGCCATAACACCAAAGAGCTCTCAAACTTCAGTTTTACACAAGACATTATTTTTTGAGGAAAGTTCAAAACTGGAAGTGTTTAAAATGTGTATTTTTTTCTTTACCCCTGAATGCCAATTTCAATAGTGCTTGATAAGATCAAAAAGCACATAGCTGTCAGTTCCAGTTTAGCACAGAAAACACCATTTTTAAAGAAATTAATTCAGTTTTTGTACATTACAAATAACCTTTTCACACTTGCCAGTTGTGAAAACTGAAAGTAAAAAAGAATATGACTTCTAACCAATGTAAGTTTTAATTACCCCCAAAATGTTTTTTAAATAAAATGTAGCCAACAGCTGCATGCTGTGATAGCTTACCAGTCATGATTGTAATAAGCCCCAAAACATGAAGAAAAAAATGGTTTCTAGTTTTGATCCCTTTGAAAACGTTTATATCAAACTAATTTTTTTATGTTAATTACTTTAAAGGTAATTTGTAATACAGTAAAATTTGCCTACAACTTTTGAGAATTTTAAGAAATTGTCGTTTACGATTGACCATTCCAAACCTATCTTTTGATTCAACATTAAGGTGTATCACCTAATCACGATTACCAGTATGAAGAAAAATTACTAAATAGTCAAATCTCACTGAAAATCTTGCAATGTACAAAAAAATCTTCTTTTAAAGTGTAATTGTGCACACATAGCTATGACAGTCTTTTACATCTGCCTGTATGCAGTTGCACCGGGTAAAGTAGGTGAGGTGCCCTGTAACTTTTTTTGAAGAGGGCAGCCCTCTCGCAAATGCAGTAAAAATATGTGGTTTTAAATGAATAGACCTTACTTTTTTTTGCAGTAAGTGCCTCTAAGAGAGACCTTGTAGTTAAATACCTAGTTACAAATATCAGCTTTTCAATTTTTTACTAGACTTAATAGCTGCATTTACTAAACTCCCACATTTTTGCATCCATGAATTTCCCTGTTTCCTTTACTTCAGTCAGGCTTCAAATGCTTTCCACAAAGATAGAATTTTATCTATCAAATATTTGTGACTTCTTTTCAAGCATTTGGCCAATGGTAAACTAAAACTTATTAAGGGAGAAAAAATATTAAGCAAGCCATGTTACTGCAGTTATCATCGAGGGCCCCATGAAAAAGCTTTAGCAGTGTCTCAAAACTACCATTACTTTTGCCACAATACCTAGCTAGTTAACAAAGTTTCGCTATTTTTTGGCATTTCAGGCAAACTTTTCTAGAAATTAACTCGTTTGTTTTTGTGCATGGTTTATGAAAGTAGCTGACAAGACTCCAATGAAATTTGTTATTGCTTTCTGTACCTTTAAGGAAGAAAGCAAGACACACAGAGTATGACTACTGCATCATACAAAAATCTCTACCTTCTTTTAAGCTTTGGTCTTCAAATACTTCCAATATTAGATGCAAAGTTTGCTTGCAATGGCTAAACCCTGATGTTTAACTGATTACAATAAAGAAATGCAACTATTTTAAATTTTTTACTGTAATAAAGCAACAACTGAAGTTCGCCAATGATTTGTGTTTTGCTGTCATAGCCCTGGTAATCTACCTAACATTCCATGATTTGAAAATAATTGTATTTTTCTTGCTAATGTTTGGTGTCAGCATGGGATTAGACTAATTTTATTTACATGAACTGTTAACCTGACATTCTAAAACGTTTACGAATTGCAGGTCGCAGAGTTTGAGTGACCAAGTTTAACCTATTAAACAGAAATAGCCAGGTATTTTGCTGCGGCCCATTAGTAACCGAAAGGCTACCTGTGAATCTTTTTTAGGGCTGACATACCGGTAATTACTTATTACGTTATCGAAGCACAACCGGCAGTTACGCACTTACTGAAATCTTACAGGAAACACTGGTTGGGATCACAAACATTCCATGATTTTACTTTTCAAAGATCTAGCCAGCCACTTAACCTTAGTAATGATTTCTTCACTAAGATGTTTAGAGGTATTCTAATTTGTTTTTAGCTTTTTTTTTGTAGATGTAAGATATGAATCTTAGTGCATTACTAAAGATATTACAAGAAGCCACCAGTTCAAACTTGAGTTCTGTTGCAAATGCCACCAAGGTACTGCAAGAAAGTGAAGTGAAAAAAGGATATCATTATGCTCTTTTGAAAATAGCTCTTTCAAACCCTCAACCAGCTGATTTAAATATTCGATGGCTTGCTGTTCTTTGTTTAAAAAATGGTGTCGAGCGTCATTGGAGAACGCATGGACCATCCCCCTTAGAGGAAGATGAAAAAGCATCTATACGAAATGAAATTTTGACAAGTGTTGCCGAAACTGTACAACAGGTATTGTACCACCTTATGATGATTAAGCATGTGTGTAGAATAAGCTTCTTGGCATGGTGTATTTTGGAATATTTAAACAATAAAATTAAAAATCAATGTGTTGTGAATCTTATGCCAATGTTTTGAGATTTTAGATGTAACTGTGTCAGGATTTTCTGTTAAATTTTTTTTACAAATTGGCATGTACTCAAAAATCTCTTTAAGTTGATGTAAAGTATATTGGCTTACTTATCAAAAACAGACTTAATTTTCTGATGTTTAAATCGAGTGACTTTGATAAAAGCTGTGTCAGAAAATATTGTGCAGTTTTGCGTAGAAATGCACATTCTGTTGTTTTCCAAACAGTGTGTTAACATAAAGTTGGCGTGTCTTCAACAAAATCATCAATATGTCAAAAATGTTAGTTTAGTGGAAGTTATGATCTATTTGGTGGAGGTGACATCCATCATTTGCCAAAAGAATTGCAATGCGTTTTTTTTTGTATTGTATTAACCATATTTATCCTCCATTCACGAGAAAGCGAATTGTATCACTATATCGCGTTGTTTTAAGATGGTTGATTAGGCTTTGGTTTGAAGCTAACTTATTGAAAGACTTGTTTGACACATTGAACGTAGAAGGAGAGAAAAGCTAAGGAGACTGCAAAGTCCCAGATTTATCTTTGACACAGCAGCCACTGACAAAAGACATTAATATGCTTTTTTTAAATACCCCTTTCAAGTCTACACGAAGTTTTTTGAGAATTTATTAAATAAAGTATATGCTGATTCAAATGATCTATGAATAACTAAAACAATAAGCACTTGTTGAACTTATCAAATACAAGATGGAGGTCTGAGAGCTTAAATAGATGTACAGTTATTGAGTTGGCAATTACCCGTAGTTGTTATGTGGTCAGCGCTCGGCATAGTTTAAACCTGAAGTGTGAACTTCTAAGAAACTGATTGCTCCGCTCAGCCACGCCATTTGTAATGAAATGCTTTAAGCATTCAACCTGCAGGCCTCTGACGTCATTGTTGATGCTTAGTTGGTTCCACAACACTCCTGACTTTTGTTCTGCAGTTGATCAAATGTTTTTATAAGCTTAAAAGCAGTTTATATAGCTTAAATTAATGCATAATACTGTTTAGATTGCTTTGCAATTCGCGGTGGTGGTATCAAAAATTGCAAGATATGATTATCCAAAGAACTGGCCCGAAGTGTTTCAAGTTTTATTCTCTGCAATTTCAAGCATGGAAGCTACATCTATGCATTTAAGAGATAGAAATATTCTACTTATGTTTCGGCTTGTGATAAAAGAACTTAGTTCTAAACAGCTTCCAAACGACAGAAGAATGTTTTCTGAGCTGTGTTCTAATTCGTTTTCCCTTTGCTTCCAAACATGGGAGAAACATCATAAGCTTGTCATTGAAACTCTTCGAAACCTTAATAACTTTAAAGAAGAAACTGTGTTGTTCTCACTGAGCAAGCTTGTTAATATACTTAAAACTTTTCGCTCTATGCTTTTTGCGTTAAATGAACAATATTTTACTAAATTGTTAGAATCTTTACTAGCCAGCGTAACTATGCTACTAAGCTTCATAAGCATTATTCCCAACGAGTGGAAGATATTACAAAACATATATCACAAGTCATTAATCATACATAGTAAAGTTTTTCTTGATGCTGTTGAACTTGAAAATCCTTACATTTACAAATTTTCTGAAAGTCTTGTCACTTTAAACAAGCAGTGTGTTTATGGATATTCGGAAAACAAAGCCTTATTTCAAGAAAGATACATTGTAAATTGTGTTAATACGCTCAAAGTGGTTTTGTCTAAAAACCGAGATGATGCCAGTGTGATTACAACTGAGGAATTGCATACTTTAATCAGGTATGCATACTAGTGAATGCTTTTGTTCGAATAGCTTATTTTCCAAGCATGGCTTTGGTTTGGTGCTGATAACAGTTTGTCTTGTGGTTTTATTCTGTATTGCAGTGCAGTGGTGCTTAGCAAAGGGCGCATTCCAACCTTCAGAATTTTTTTTAATAGCCTGCTGAGGATTTATTTCTTGTAGACAGGTTCCAAAGTGACCGAAAAGCATTGTACGGTGTCTTCCCAAGAACGGCACTGCTAACTTTCATTAGTGCTTATGCATAGAAATCATGTAGTCGGCCATATATAATGGTGGTCAACGTTGCTACACACATACAGAAAAAAACGCTTTTTAAGGTGCCTTGTGTTTTCGTTTTTGCCTCTCAATCAATCTGATCTGGAAAGCTGGGAAGACGATGCCGAAGAGTTTTGTTCCGAAGAAATCGGAGAAACGTGGAAATACAATCTAAGACCAAGCACAGAAGTAACAAGTTACTTTACAAACGTTTAGCTTATTTGAAAATAATTAGCTTGTTAAAATATATTACCAGCGTCAAGTTTGGTTGCTTTACTAGAGTATCCAGATGAAAACTAGACAGCTGACAGAATAATGCATGCCTTTCGTGAACCCTGAAACTAAGCAGAAATAAAATTAAGCAACCAGTAATATGTAAGCAACCAATAATATGTAAGCAGTATGTGCAAGCTCAACAATGTTGGCTAGTGTGATGATTTTAAGTAAGATTTTAGTCAAAATTTGTGGGCATTGTTTTACTGGTCAGCATTGTCTAGGTATGGGTTTAAATGCTACTACTAGCATGAGTTTAAGAGATTTGAAGTTATCTAGGTCTAGATTCATTCTTAATTTGCTCTGCTGCAACGCACAAGTACAAGTTTACTTATGAGATTAAATTTTACGTAGGTGTTGTTCTTGACTCTCGTTCATCATCATTCAGAACAGATGATCCCGTTGCTTCTTTCTACTTTACAAACAATTAATGAAAGTACAAAAAACGGTAGGAAGTAAGTAAAACGATAACTTGTTAAGTCTTGAGGTATGAAATTGCAAACCTCCGGTTAGTATCATTGGTTTTTGCGAAAAATTACTTTTGTGTATAAGACTCACTTGCTGGAAGAAATCTGATTTGAAAACAAATGTGCTGGCATCGATGATCTTAGTTTATTGTGCAATGCACGAAAAATAGCATAAGAAGCGACTTGACTTTTACCTATTACTACATTATATAAAAACGGCATCGTAACAATACAACAATTTTCTTCAGACTAATTTAAAAGTTTTCTTGCTATCTCTCCTGAAGGCTCATTAAGCTTGAGTAAGATGTTTGAAAGATTGTATATTTGAATAATCTTTTGCTCTTGTGCGACCTGCTAAAAATATGACTTTGGGAAAGCGGTGATTTTTGTGCGCTCTAAGCATACTGCTGAAAGCACTTTCGTCGTTATCATTGCTTTAAGGCAAAACGTACTGCCGAAAATGTTTGATTAATTTGTGATGTAGTTTGGTGTGAATAAAGAAGCAATAAATAAACAAAGTGGCGCTTTAGCAATTGTGGAGTTAAAAATTGATTAAATTGTGATCTTTCTTTAATTAGTTGATTAGATATGACGTTTATATTCATGTACTGCGTTTCCATTGTTGTTTTCATGGTTAAGCGTCTGCATGTAGCAGTTGTAATGTCATACATTGTTTTATTACGAAGTGCAAATGACTCACGTGATGTTACAACTTTCTACAAAAGCTGGAAGCCATAAGGGTGGCATGAAGACGAGGTATTTTGAGGAATCCTGCCCACAAACTACAGATATCATTCATAGATAATAATCAATAATTGTCCAACAACCTGCTTAAAATCATCAACAGATATCTCTGACTCCACGAATATATCCACATTTCTCGTCAACGATGCTGTTTTTACTGCTGTTGGCTTGGCATGTAATGAGCTCTTCGATTGCATTGATTTTGAATCCTGGTTTAGTACCACTCTCTTACCCTACGTTCAAAAATGTACGAGCCATCCTGGTGGTAGAATTGTGCACAGGTAATGGTTTTTGATTGGATTTATTGATAGTTGAACTACAGTGTGGGCCATGAGTTTCCATATACGAGTATATAGGAGAAATAAACATTTTATTTACACAATGTGCTTTTTGTGATTGTGAATATATGCATTATACACATGTAAAATATATAAAAAATATATATTTTTCTGTCTATGAGAACTTACAACCCACTCTGTATAATCATCGGATTGCTTAATGGTAGTAAAATGCTTCTTGATTTTGGGTTTATACTAGAAAAATGTTTTTGAGTACTTTAAGAAATATTTTTTCTTTATCAAGATTCTTTAAGAAAAGCTTTTTCGTCTAATGAATATTCTCATTGATCATGCTTTAGGCGAGTTTTGTGGTTAATTGAGCAATGGACAGGAGCAAAGCCTCCGGTAAACATCCAACCTTTGCTCTATAAGTTTGCTATTTCTTCAATGGAAAGGAACTTTGACATTGCAGTCCGACTCGCAGCATCAAGTGCTCTTCGACAAGTTATGGATGATTTTGAGTTCGACTTGAGTGAGAAACGTTTCTTAGTGCTCTTTTTAGGCTGGTTTTTATTAAGAGTGGATGGCAGGCGTAGCGCGAAAAAATTTTTGTTGATCTATTTTAGTTTTATCCGCGGAGCGAGCGCGCTCCGCGCATAAAACTTAAATAGAGCAACAAAAATTTTCACGCTACGCCTGCAATCTACTCTTATTGGAAAACAGCCTTTAGATAATTATGCCTTCTTGGCGACCGTGGCGCATGGACAACATGTTGTTCATTGTGCACATATAGTTCGAAGTTTAAAGCCATTAAGTGCCGTTTTAGTAAAACATGGCGTTTTGACTAAAAAACTCACTTGGTGAAATAGTGCACAAGTAAAAGAGATTTTTGCTTGTTTTGCCCGGCATCAGCAACCCAAAAAGGTGAAGATTTTTTGTGGGATAATACTGCTGACTTGAGTGTTCTACAACCCGAATTTTCGTCAGGGAGACCCCAAATATATTTTGGAGTAAACGTTTATGCTAAGGGCCAAAGTTTAATTTTAAGGCAAAAATCTTATTTTGTGGAAAAAAGTTACTGCTAAGAGGGGACTTTAGCTCCTTCTGTTGGCGCGTATCTTTTAACATTACATTTTATGCGAATGTGGAGTGTGGGCGTCGACATGGCCATAAATAACAAATAGTGTTGCCTCTATCAAGCAGTTTTAATATCATTTGCCTCCCAGAAAAACTTATAAATTATGCCATCTCATAAATTTTTCAAATTTTAGGCGTCTTTACTCCTTATCAGGAGAGATGCACTGATGCAATGTACATGCTGCTTGAAGATGCAAAGACTGGAGACGCCAAAATGAGAGTGCTGCATGTATTTAGCTTTGTAATTGAAAGAATTGGACCCCAAGTTATTGCTTGTGTCAGTAAGCTAACTGACATGCTACCTTTGATCTGGCAAGCATCCGAATCTCACAACATGTTGAGGTATCTGTACCCTGTTTAATAGAATTTTCAGTTTTAGTGTGCGTGCTAGCAAACGATTCTGTCAAATATCCTTTTAGAACATTTTATCAGGAGGATGTTAAATTTCTAATCTGAAAGTGTAGGAACACAATAATGCATGCAGAATTAGTTGTTTATCGAATCACTCTGTAGCCGCTGTGGATTTGGTTGTACTATCAATGATGCCATGCAGGTTATATCCATTACCAACATTGCAACCGAACAGTGAAAACGGCCTTAACAGCATGTGGTGTAATGAAGCCGCCGGGTTCACGCCGGCGTTGCAGTCACCAGATGTCGAGTAGAAGACAATCCGTGGTGCAGTCGCCGCCAAAAAACGTTTTGGCGAGTCCTACGACGGCTAAGCGTAATCAGACGCATTCTTTCAGGTGTGCAGTTGTCACTACACTCGTTAATGTCGTGCACGGGTTGCGCGGAAACCACAACTCAATGCAAGTTATGCTGTGCAATGTAATTCATACTTGTACGGACATTTCATCTTCCGCCCACGTCTATTTATTGATCGATGGCCTTGAATTGTGGCTGGCTTTTCTTCACAACACAGATCAAATGACCGAGAATCTTCTTCAATTGTTTAACAATATCTACGGTAAGTTGTTACCAAGCGTTGTTTCCACAAGTTGCATTTAGAAATTGGGAAGAAAATGTTTTCGAAAAGCTACAGATGCATACAGAAAATAAAGGAGAAGGTTGCTGCTCGTGCCAGGAAGACTTAGAGAGAGAAAGAGAGATCCACTTTTTAAATTTGGATCTTTAAGTGAGTGGCAAGAGAAAGCGAGGACCACCGGAGAAGACCTGGAAGAAGCAAGTGGAGGAGGAGACAGAGAAGATTGGCTTGAAGAAGGATGCCCTGAATCGACCAAAGTGGATAGACACAGAGTGCGAGCAATTGCAGAAGGAATATGGTGAATCCGGCAATCTCTGCTAAGGGGACAACACCGGATAAAAACTGAATAACTGCTACTTTTCTCTCCGTTAATAGGTGGCCGGATTCACCTCACGTTTCTAGAAAGTTCATTGATACCATTACGCCACTTTCTTCTGTCGGAGGCATCTTCCTTTTACAGTCAATAATTTATATTTTAGGTCTTCTGGAGCTTAGTTCTGAATCGTTGAAAGAATGTCTAGAAATTATTGAATGTTATATTCTCTTGGGTGGAGAGACCTTTGTTGGCGGTCGTCACGGATCCGATCTTTCGCTTGCCATTTCATCACTTATTACAGATGTGCGGGACGAGTGCTTAGTGATGGTAGCTCGTTTAATTGAAACCATGCTTAAAGTAAGTACATGTCACTTAGCACTTGTCGAAAGAGTTACCATTGGAGTGAAAGAGCAACCATTCGCCTTTCAAATCACTGAAAATACTAGATATAACTTTGTTAGAAAGCTTGCTTTTCTTTACTGAGCTATAATGTTAATAACAGCTTTAAAATATTGAACATGTTTTACTTAAATGAACAAAACTTCACGATGATTCCAGTGAAAGATGTTCAATTCATTAAAGCTGTTTTGCAATTAACGCTGGATGCTGTTTCAGCGACATTTTTGAGAACTTGTGTTTTAATAGAGTAGGCTACCCGCAATGTTCTCATCTGATTTTTAAAATATTTTTTTCCTTGCAAGTCAAGTTCTTGAAAAAGTGTGGAGTAATTAACTGTACCGACAGAATTCTCCTTCGAAGGCACGTCCTGAACGTGACCTTATTGCATTTATGAATTTGAGCGTATTTCGGAAATGATTTAGGTCGAGCTTTAGCGTATTGCTGGAAGAATAGTTCCATATGCTATAGTAGGCATGAACTTTGTAATTAATTTGCGCACCGCTCTGTATTGTAAATTTAACACAAACACGGATCTCACCTCTCAACAACGTTTTGCTCTGCCAGCACAGTGCAGTTATGGTGCTTGCTTACTAAGATGAAGCGGTAAGTTCAACACCTTCGTGGTTTTGTTTTTGATAATGGCAACTTTCCTGCGTGGATGTTTGATTTGCTGTAGAAATGCTCAGTTACGCTTTTGCCACTTGAGAATAACGATGCAATTCAACTTAATTTTTCATAGATCGCTCCTCATGAAACGCCGTTCGTCTTCCAGCAATATCTTCGCGATACAATTCAGCATTGCATTGCAAATGGTGATTGTACTGTTCTGTCCACAGCGCGTCTTCTTGTTGTTTCGCGTCTTGCCTTTCAAAATGCAACTGCCCTGTGGAACTTATTTTCGCAGTCTAGCGAAATCAAAACAGAAGAAGCGATTCTCGCTTTTTTAAAAGTTGTGAGCGATAGAATCGATTCTGTAGTTGAAATTGCTCAAAGGAAGATGGTAGCGCTCGCGTGTCTCGTTTTACTGGATCGCTTCAAAAATGCCCAAGTTTTCCAGCTTGCTCTATCACACGTCGTTTCCGTTTCCATTCAGGTAAGCATCAACAGTAAGACTTCATACTAATTCACTAAAAATGTTTTAGTTAAGAGCGTCCAGCTTATGGTTCTCTATGCCCAGGTTATTTTAATATTCAGAAACACCAGAATATTTATTTTGATTTTTAAATCTAGTCTAATTTGTAAGAACAGTCGCAAAATTTAGAAATAGTGGCAGTCTGTATCATTGCCATTCACTTGTGCAAGAAAAAGTTAATCGGTTTGTTGCCGTCCCTCAGCCGTGTAGTATTTCGTTGGTTCAAGGTCGGAGAAATGCAAACGAAATTTCTGTGGCATTTAACTAATCTTTACCAAGAGAGTAGACGAAGACAAATTAATCATGCGTTAAAAAAGAAAGGCCAGGAGCAGTGAAAATAATGAAGACCATGCGCAAGACTTCACTGATACTGTGCCTATCGTGCATCGGATTTTTATTAAAGTTTGCGTTGGTGAAGTACCGTGATAGTTAAAAGCGATAAATAGAGCAGTCTGGCTGGAATAAGTTGGCCGTTGGATATCCGACGTTCGAATTACAACTTTAGAATTTCCCATTAGTCACTTGTGCGCAATACATAAATTGCTGTCTGGCATCAGCCTAACGTTAGGATTTTGCTCTGAATCACGCAGGCAATGCAAATATTGTACATACATGGGAGAATTGTTCTGAGGTGTACCGTTGGGTTCTATGTATAGTTTTGGTTTCGCAAAGCGGTAAAAAGACCAGAAATGTGACGGCTACATTTTGCGCATTATCATCATTTCTTGTTTGGTCATCTGCAACCAACAAACTTTTAACTAAAAAATATTCTATGACGGGATAGCGAACCACTGACCCGCCACAAGTATTTCAGTAATCCACCTGTAGATTTGTTATCGCGGCATCAGTTTCTTGAAATTTTCACTGTGAGGACCTTTTATTAGAGATTCCGCCGCAGCAGTTGGAAAACTTGGGCGTAGTTAGAAGTGAAGACCTTGTTTTCAGAGCATCAACAACAAATTTGTTGAATCTATGACCCACTTTTTATTTTTTGCGGTACAACCGCATTTGTGGTTCATTCAATGAAAAAGGTTTGCCACCCTGTTCTATGATATCGATATTTGGCTTTGTTGAGCAATTTAGCAATTCTAAGAATCTTGTTTGGCATTTCAACAAACCAAGAATTTCAGTAGATACGTTGACTAGGTGGACAAAACCGGTCCATCTATACAATTACTGTTTTCATTGTAAACGTATCGATTTTGTCCTCAAAATGATTACTATTACCTCTGCTTCATCGAGTTACGATTGAAAAGCTGCTTATCCAGCATGTCGTAAGATAAGACTTTTGGGCACCTCTCAATTACAGTCTGCATTATTTGTGATGGAACTACTAGTCTAGTTTGCATTCTCGACTGGCTCAAAATGGGCTGCTGATGTTTTTCGGCCTAATCGTGATTAGGGTTTCGAGTGGGTCGCTTTATATTTGAAGACTGGAATCTAACTTTCATGCCGTGCTTCTTTTGCCAAGAAAGAGATAAAATAAAACACACGCAATTGGTTTACACTAAGAAAGGCAAAATTGCCGTGTATTGTCCTGATTTTGCTTTAATTTTGATGCACTTCCAACCTACTATTCACTGATCTTTGATAATTTCTCTGATATTTTTAGGTTATGTACGATGTATGCGATGAAAATCATGTCGATACTCTTGTTACCGATGTTGTTACCGGTGATTTGGAAGCCGAAGAGTGGGATACGCAGCATTCGCTTCGAACACGAGCGCTTCTCCGTTCCGACCCAAATCACAAGGTTTCATTGCCAGCTTTCACTAGAAGCACTCTTGAGAGCTTGTCTGTCAAGTGCGGTGGCGTGAACGCTTTGCAGCAACTGCTTGATAACTCAATCGGAAGCGAGTCTTTTAAAGAATTGCAAGAGTTTTTGCAATGAATTGTTTTTTTAGTTTTATTGTAACAAATAATATCACACCCTAGAAGTTTTGTGAGTTTTTAGCATTTTTAAATACTTTTAGCGGCAGAACAAGCTGCAGTCAGGGCTGGAACTTTCGTCAGAGTTATCAACCAAAAGATGTGTAAACAAAAAAGCTTATGGTAGAAAATTCAATTCTGGTATAATTAAGTTAATGCTATCCAACCTTTGACGAGTTGGGTTTAGCAATAATAGCCTTATTTTCATGGAGGACGTTTCTATCGAACAAAACAAACCAAAAATATCAAACTTTTGTATATTTTGGAGTAGTGGTTCCCAACCTTTGTAATGGCCCGTACCCTTAAAATATTTTAGCATGTTCTCGCACTCCTAAAATATCGTAATATGTTCTCGCACCCCAAAAATATTTTAACATGTGACGAATGCATATCATGTCCCGGGCCAAGGTATGGTCCAAGTTTGAAGTCACGGCTGAAATTGCATGTGTTGACCCCCTTTTTTTGGAGATCGGCATTATCTCTGGCTGAATTGAAGGCCGTGCACTTGGAATACTGCGATTTGACATAGATTGTGCGGAACAATTAGCCCGGAATGAATTGAGCATGACAGTACAGTAATGCAACCCAAAAATCTAAATGACCATCTCTCACCCTTGTTTTAGAGAAAGCGCCTTCATGAAGAATATTTTATCCTGGCCATTATCGCCGTGATAGTAACTAGAGTTGCTCAATGGGCGTTTTCGAAGCAAATTATACAGCACCCATCAGAAATCTTTCTACTAGTAGTATTGTGTATCTAACTAACCGGCGTCGCCCGCAGGGCACCCAATCAGTAACGTTGAGGTTAAAAATATGGGTTCAGCCGGCTTCACCCATCGTGCACTTGTGCGGACAGAAACGATCAAATTTTGTTTTTTATCCTCATCCATAATTTGAATCCATCCATAATTTTGATAATCTTATTCATTTAATCGAAACTGATAATGCTCACGAACTACCTTTAATACTTGTAAAAAGTGTCAGGGGTGGGGGGATTGAAACACAATCAAAAATGATGGAGGCGGCCAAATGGTGGTTATTTTCACAATTACAGAAATAAACTATTTGGTGGTAAGCCTATTTTGCGAGTTGGTGCGACTCCTTTCGTATATATATTTGTGGTGTTAAGTTCTTTTGTCTCCGTTATATTTGCCTTGTTTCCGGCGTAGCGACGAAAGCGGCTATGGCTTCCCCAAAGTCATTCACGATATTCTAGTAGGAGCTCGTCAGGCAAAGTTGGTTTCAAACAAATATCGTCTCTATATTCAGTTTTACAAATTGTTAGGTTTATGGTTTCATTTTGATTATTTCTTAAACTTTGGTATTTATTACATTGCTTTATGGTAGGTCTATGAATATTGTAAACTTAGTAATATCGAGGTTTAGAATATCAAATCAGCTGGCGGCGCCAGCCTCGCCCGATTGCAAAAGAAAGGTTTCAACATTTAAATCATGTGTAGCTCGACTCTGATATTTTGAAAAAGATTAAACAGCCATCTTTTTTCCCTCCTTTATTTCTTGGGGAACCATTAAGGGTTTTGGTTGGAGTTGGCTACATTTTGAAATGGTTGAGGACGGTGACGTATGCAGGGAGGCTCCTATACGTGCGTATCTTCAGGAACAATAAAATGTTTATTTCTGCAATTATTTGCCAAAAATTATCCTCTCGCCCTCTCAGGAAATTGTGGAACGTGATTGTAACTGCAGCATGCGTTTGCCAAAATTTAGCGCTATGGGCGGTCGATCTGCAAAAACCAAAAAGGTCATTACCGCATACGTTGGCACAATTTAGAACACCAACAACATAAATCTCCATAAAAAGGTCAACGCTGCCTATTTCCGCACAATTTTGAGCACTGTGTTCATAATTCGACGCTCGAAAAAACCAATGTCTGTCGTCCCTCCCCACGAGAAATTTCTGCATACACCTCTGGTTAGAGATTTCATTTTTTGATAAATCGTTTTGAGTATTTTCATAAATATTACCTAAGATCTATGCAATCAAGAAAGAATAGACAAAATGTACTAAAGGACTTAAGTTTTCTAGAAATTGCTAGTTTGTGAAGTGCAGGCACCAAAATTTTGTGTGTTTTTAATCGGTAGGCTACGCTACATTTCATAAACGTTTAGGGACTTCATTTTTCAATAAAAGTTTTTGAAAACGTAGACAAATAGTGCCAAAGGACCATGTTTCTGAGGAAAAGTCAAAATGCACCAAAGAACTAATTGTGTCTAGCAACTACAAGTTTGTTTGGTCAAGTACAATTTAATTGTTCCAACTAAAAATAGAAAATAAAATGTATGGCAACCAATTTTTGATCAGCCATTGCAAAGTAATCCTTAGCTCTAAGTACCGTAAATCTTCGAGTATAGGCAGGGCCGCATTAAGGCGGGGGCTGATGGGGCTGCGGCCCCAGGCCCACCACTATACCAAGTCAACGAAGTCTAAAAAGTTACTCATACGATCACTTTCAAAAAATAGTGAAGGTGTAATTTAGAAATATCATGGGCAAGGCGTTCTCCATTAGAGACCTTGTCATCGTGCAAAGCACGAGCGAAACTGCGTCATAGTAGGAGATACTATTTTATTTGTGTTTTCGTTGGATAAAACATTGTAACCAAAATGTAAACACATTTTGATGTCATAATACAAAATATAACATTATTCCGTAACCATAGCTTTTTCTAAGACTCTGACACGTTCAATTGTTGCCAGTTATTTCGAAGTTTTGAAAAAAACTCTAGACAGGTTTATGCTGGGTAAGAAAAGTGAAGCTAAAACAAGTTTAAATAAAAGCAAGCATATTTTCTATAGTCCGGTATTTGAAGAAGGAAGCAGATAAAGTTTTACCAATTAAAAAAAAATGAAGAAGTATAAAAGCGGTTGGGAAAAGGAGAAATCTAGAAGAGAAGCAGAAGATAAACTGAAAAAAGTTGTAGCAAAATCAAAAAAAGTGACTGAGTTTTTTCATATAAGCGAACCAAAAAGCAACATTGTAGAAACGACGTCCAGTAATGCAACCGCTTTGTGTTCATCTTCGAATGACTGTATTGCAGAACCAGAGCCAAATATAAAAATTGTTTCATCGGAACCAAATTTACAAACCAAGTCATCAAATGTTGCTGAGGATGAAGTGTATAAGGTAAAAGAAACTATTCAACTCGACATGGATGTTGGATGCTGGGGAGTAATTTCAGACCATCTGAGAGATTACTGCTGCCAAGTAGGAAGTTTAGAGTTTCAACATCTTAATGCAGATTTTTCTACTTCAGAGACATGTTTTACCGGCGATAAATTCAAACGTCGTTGTTCTAAAGCGCTATTTTGGCGAGAACAATTGAATGGCGAAAAAGTAAAACGCGAATGGTTGTGCTATTCACCTTCATCAAAAAAACTTTACTGCTTTGTTTGCAAACTTTTTGCGTTTGATTCTGAAAAAATCATGCTGGCATCAGTTGGTTATGGCGACTGGAAGCATGCACCACGCGACCTGGCCAGGCACGAATCTTCCAACAAACACTTAAGTTATCTTTCAACATATATCTCTCGAAAAGCAAAAAAAGTTAGCATTTGCAAAGATTTGGAAGAGCAAAAAGAATCTGACAGAAAATATTGGTGCAAAGTATTGGCTCGAGTTTTAAGTGTGATAAAATTCCTATCATCGAGAGGGCTGGCCTTCCGCGGAAGTAGTGAGTTGGCTGGTTCTCCACAAAACGGTAACTTCCTCGGAATGTTGGAATTGTTGGCAGAATACGATACTTTCCTTGCTGAGCATATTCAAAAGCGAGTGAACAAAGGCAAGGGACATGTTTCGTATTTCTCATCAACTGTATGCGAGGAATTCATTGACGTAATTGCAACAAAAGTGTTAGATATTATCATTTCTGAAATAAAACGAGCAAAGTATTATTCAGTGTCCGTGGACTCAACACCTGACATCACAAATGTTGACCAGTAAACAATAATTTTTCGGTATGTTCTACCTGATGGTCCCGTGGAACGATTTGTCAAGTTTATACCCACCCGTGGACACACTGGTCACCAATTGGCTGATTTACTTTTCGAGTTTATAGAAGACAATGGGATCAGTTTGAAAGATCTCAGAGGGCAATCTTATGACAACGCTTCTAGCATGAGCGGAAAATACAAAGGTATGCAAGCTATAATAAAAGAACGCAACCACCAAGCGGAATATATTCCTTGTGTAGCACATTCCTTGAATCTTGTGGGAAAATGTGCTGCTGAGTGTTGCCAATCCACGGTCCGTTTTTTCATGTTTGTTCAGGGACTCTATGTGTTCTTTTCAGCTTCAACACACAGGTGGAATCTCCTTACTGATGCACTGAAACCACTTAAATGTCCAACAATTAAGCCTTTGTCTGATACACGTTGGGAGGCGCGATATGATGCTCTACATGCACTAAGAAAAGGTTACCAAGCGGTTCTTCAAGTTTTGAAGGCAATGTGTGATGACAATGATGAAAAATATCAAACTAAAGAAACAGCCAGGAGTTTTGTTTCATCAATGGAAAAGCTTGAAACTGGTATTTTACTCGAGGTATGGTTGTGCATAATGGAACGGTTTCACCAGACCAGTCAGGCTGTGCAGGACAGCAAAATTACTTTGAATAGGGCAACGAATTTGCTTCAGGGCTTACATGACTTTATTCAATTTCTAAGACCCCAATTTCAAAAATTCGAAAGAAGAGATCAAATATTAAGTGGCTGTCATCATTACACTGAAGAAATTTCAAGAAAGAAAAGAAGGAAAGTAAGGTTGGATAGCGAAGATGAATCTGAAGACACATCACTTGATCCATCGAGCAGATTTGAAGTAGACTCATATTTTCCGATTATTGACCAAATTCTTTCGTCTATGAAAATCCGAATAGAAGCTTACGACCGTCTTCAAAGAAAATTTTCGTTTCTGATGGAATTGAACACCATGTCTGACCGTAAAATTGAAGCAAGTGCGAAAATGCTACTTCAATATTATCCAGATGATTTGGAGGAGTCATTGCCTGAGGAGATGATTCATTTCTCTACACTGATAAAACAACACCATTTTAATAGCGAATGCAAAGAAATTCAGATGTTTAGGTTCATAAATGAAAATGAATTCATGCATGCATTTCCTAACGTATGTGTTGTTTTCAGGCTGTACCTTTGTCTGATGATTTCTAATTGCTCGGGCGAGCGCTCATTTTCAGTTCTAAAAAGAGTAAAGAATCAACTGCGTTCGTCTATGGGCCAGAAAAGTTTGAATACCTTCGCTCTGCTCTGTATTGAAAACGAACTTTTGGAAAAAATAGACACCGATGACATTATTAAAAGCTTTGCGTTGTCTAAATTCAGAAAATGTGTCATTTGAATGTGTGCACACTAAGTAAATACTTTGTTTATGTATTTGTTTTTCGTTTCAATTGTGGTCAGTTTTTAGTACAAGGAATAGAATGAAAAATAGGCCTCTGGTTATTCCAGAGCCCCAGGCCCATAAAGAGCTTAATCCGTCACTGAGTATAGGCCGCCCCTTTGTATAGTCCGCCGGGCAAGTATAGGGTTTTTTGGGGGGGAAAAACCTAAACCTCATGTATAGTACGCACCCCTAACTTGAGTTACAAAACAAAGAGCAAGAGCAAAAGATCTATTCAAACAAAAACATTTATTCAAATTCTGCAAATTCAGTGTCACTTTCAGCATTAAATATCTGGTCCATTTGTTCGTTCGTAAGTATGTCAGCATCATTGTAGTTTAAATCTCTGTCACTTTCAGTGATGTGCGTCATGTGACCATTGTGCATCATGTTACCATTCAATATGGCGATGTCCGCGATCGGATTTAGCGATTGGGCTGACGCTTAAGAAAATATGTTTTTTTTAACCTCATGTATAGTACGCACTAAGAATTTTGACCTTAAAATGTCCAGAAAAAAATGCGGACTATACTCGAAGATTTACGGTAATTAGAATTGCATATTTCTAGAAAGCAAATTTTCCAAACTTTAAAAGGACACTGATTGTAAGCACCTTATTATAACTTTTATGTATTAAAGTTACCTGTTTTTACTCAGCTTACCACTTTTTGGGCGGGGTAAAAAATTACATCATCGGTGTTAAATTTGAGTTTTTTTAGTATAAAATGTATTGCAAAAAGTACATATTACATACTATCGAAATTTCCTTAAGATAAACCTTTAATTTGGTAAAAAGGTTTGAAAATCGATTAAGAAATAAGATTACAAATCAGTTTGTAAATACACTGATTTTGTAAAAATGTTCAAGTTTAAAAACGAATCGTCACATTATGATTTCTGCTAGCAAAAGTCTGCGTTAATCATACCAGACGGCATTATGACATCATAAAGCTAGTTGTAAGCGTGCAAGAGAAAAAGAAAACAAGCATATGCTTTAAAGGCTTAAATGGGTAATCAAGTAATCGCTCGTTGCATTGTCAAATGAGCTAAAATTGTTGTATAAATGTTTTTATTGCAAGCAGTTATAAAAAAGTTCTGAAAAAATCCTTTAATCGTGTTTCTCTGTCCAGCAGTTTCTGTGAAAATGGAGCCAACAAATTGTGCAATCAATTGTTAATTGTGAGGTCATCTTAAACCCCAAAAGAATGAAGTCGTTTGTAAAGTGATAGGTTCCATGCTAACTTTGGTATAGGCACAAAACGGTTTTGCTCTGTCAAGAAGTGTAAATTTCAAAACATCTTTGAGTATCACCTCGTGACAACGCCACGAATACCCTTGTGACACTCGCCCTGGGTTGATAAGCTATCGAACCAAGTTTGATGCTTGAATGTCCAGTAGTTTCGGAGAAGTTAAAGCGTACTTACGAACGTACGTGCAGACAGAATAGCGCTTTACATATTAGACTCATTACGTAAAGTAATCAAAAAGCATTATAGCTTAATGACAAAAGCGCGAATAAAAGGTGACAAAGGTAATGTTCAGCAGTTTTAAGTCACACACTTAGTCCTAAATGTATGACTTAAAACTTCAAACGGCCACAGGATTTATATGCCTTGAAACATAAAGGAATTATCTCTTAGCTGCCGTTGCAAAAAGGTCATCCTTGGTCAAGGTGTAGCTCCCAATAGCCTCCCCTGTTAGGGTTTCAGCATGACGGTTTGTTTTTATATTTTTAATGTATTTTGCGGTACCTTGTACGTACTGCATAAGCTTATTTACTAGTGTGTTTTTTTGGCTGCTACTTTACAAATGCGATTGCCATGCCACTATTATCAAACTAAACAAAATTATTTTTGTGTGTAAGAATTAACGTGAATATCATTTTGCCATCGTCCCCCTTTTATCTCCACTGCTGCCAATTTTTTTCTTCTTATAGTGATTTGGGCAAAAATAAAATAAATTATTGATCAATTGATTTATTGAAGTTAAATAAGGATTAGATACAAGGACGTATGCAGAAATTTCTCGTGGGGAGGGACGACAGACATTGGTTTTTTCGAGCGTCGAATTATGAACACAGTGCTCAAAATTGTGCGGAAATAGGCAGCGTTGACCTTTTTATGGAGATCTATGTTGTTGGTGTTCTAAATTGTGCCAACGTATGCGGTAATGACCTTTTTTGTTTTTTGCAGATCGACCGCCCATAGCGCTAAATTTTGGCAAACGCATGCTGCAGTTACAATCACGTTCCACAATTTCCTGAGAGGGCGAGAGGATAATTTTTGGCAAATAATTGCAGAAATAAACATTTTATTGTTCCTGAAAAAAAGCATGCCACTGATTAGATTTGCTTAGCTTTTTTCTGTTGTGGCTATTTAAGGTTAACTACTGCAACGAAAATAGAAAGGAATAAGAATCTTCTGGATCTTTTGATACTAATACTTTGTTTGTGTGTTCTGTGGTTCTCAAGTTAGAGCAAAATGAAGGCTCGTGTATCTTAAAAAATCTTTTAATCCCCCATAATATTAAAACATTAATATTTTTGAACAAAAATTTTTGTATTGTGTTTCTGTGTGAATTTATCCCCTGTAAATCATATAGTCGCTTGCTTTTTCAAAAACAGTAAAACAGTACACACCCCAATCTTAAAATCAAAATGGTAGTAAACAAGTTTTGTTAAATCAAAACCATGTAAACAAGTTTGGCAAAATAATCAGTTACATAACAGTTACTCACCATAACAAATTCAAAACTTCTACAAATTATTATTCGTGACAGGAGGGAAAGCTACAACGCAAAACTTAGGCCTACTCCTTTCCTGAAATTGATTGTTTAAACCAAATCCTTCGACTTGCAAATGTTTTTAGACAAATCCTAAGTTCAAACTCAATTTAATTGCTTTAGTCCAAGTCCGCCATAAAACTTTACTCATAAACCAGTTCTCCGGTAAACATTTTAAAAGAATTATCATTTTGTATTACATTTAACTATCACAAGCTTGAACTTGGACTTGTCCATAAAAACTGTTCTGTCATTTTCGAGATAAAAACTCACAAATCCAAGTCCAATGCCCTGCTTTCAAGTGCTTTAGATACCAGCACCTTTTTCGAGGGCAAGATTTAAATTTTCTTTAGAGTTTCATTTGTCAAGACAGTGTTAACGTGCATTGGGTATTCTTCTGTCACAAATCAGAATTGATTTCACAAACCAAGATTTTAATTTGTGCTTCTATCCGGATCGGCTTTCTGTAATTTCATGAGTTTTGTTTCCATAACCAGTCTAATAGTGGTCAAATCTATACTACAAAGCCCAATTCTATCTGTTTGTTGCATCTCCTGGAAAACTACTTGGGTGTACAAAAATCAAAATTGACACGATTGATCACCTCCCATAGGCAAGGAAAAAATATGTTTGACTAAAAATTTTAGAAGTGGCTACTTGCCATTTAATCAAAGAAGTTCCTACGCAGGGAAGATCTAATATTTTTATTGGTCCCACTTGCGGAAGATTATAGAAGAGTTTGTGAGCCCTGATTAACTCTAAAGTTTAAAAAATATAAATTGTTTGTCGTAGCGTAGACCTACCACAGAAAATCTTTAAAGAGATTTAAATGCAGCAGATAGCATAGGGAAAAGTCTCTAGCCATTTAAATAATTTTTCAATTTTAACCAAAACTTTACTATTTATTGCTTGGTAATGCTTGCCTTACAGCCCTTGAAGATCTTGGAAAAATTCTAACTTCAAACTCCCCCTCTGAATTTGCTCGTGGAGACAACAGCCTGTAACCGGTGTACATCAACATGTTGTAACCTCAAAAATTGATAGAAATTTGAATAGGCCCCGATTTGCCATTTAAGCTAACCAATGAAATATCAATAGCAATCTATCAGCATCAGTCGCACATCAGCGCAAGTTGTAACATGAAAAGTTTATGGGGAATATTAGAGTGGCCAATTGCCGTTTAGTCAACATCCGTTTAACCAATATCAATACTCCTGTGCTATTGCTAATTTCAATGCTTGAAACGCGCTCGCCAATCCAGTGGTTTTTGGTATAGTACTGAATATTTTGGTATAGTACTTTGGCATAGTACTGAATAATAAGACCAACACGATGGTGTAGTGGTTAGAGCTTCCGCTTCGCAGTCGGTAGACTTGGGGTTCATTTCCCTTGTCGATTCATACTGAAAGATTTTAAAAAATGGTATCGTATCTGTAACTTCCCTGATTGGCGCTCGGCATTTATGGGAGGTTGTGGAGAACAAGCCGGCAAGTTCGCTTGTTGTGTCATTAAGCAAGGCATTTAACGGGACGCCCCATCTTAATGTGGAAGACAGGTGACCCGGAAATAGCAACTCCCAAGCGAGTGCGGACTTACCGTCCAAAAACATAGCGATACATCGCTTTCTCGTAAATGGAGGATAAATATGGCAAATACTTTTATAAGTAAAAGAAACACATTAGATTTCTTGTTTGGGGGATCAACCGAAGAAGTCAGTCTCAACAGGGATGAATATAAAAAAGTTGACTTGAAAATGTGGTCCGTAATCACGAACCAAAAAATTTTACATCGTTGGCTCCAAGTAAGTAACACACCGACGCGATGGCGTAGTGGTTAGAGCGTCCGCTTCGCAGTCGGTAGACCTGGGGTTCATTCCCCTTGTCGAGTCATACCAAAAGACTTTAAAAAATGGTATCTATAGCTTCCCTACTTGGCGCTCGGCATTTATGGGAGGTTGTGGAGAACAAGCCGGCAAGTTCGCTTGTTGTGTCCTTGGGCAAGGCATTTAACGGGATGCCTCCGCCTTTATGTGGAAGACAGGTGGCCCATAAACCTCGAAAAAGGCAACTGCCAAGCGAGTGCGGACTTCCCGTTCAAAGTATAGCGATACAATTCGCTTTCTCGTGAATGGAGGATAAAAATGGCAAATAAAACAAAACAAAACAAAATAAAACAAAGTTTCTTGTATTTTGTTTCCATTATCCATTATCCTTCTCTTCATGCTAAGATCCGAAATACCGTACTTATAAAGGTCGGTGTTTATTACGGTTAATATCCTTTTCCGTAGGTAGGCTTCTGCATGGATGTAATTTTTGTGCGTCAATAATTAGTTAATCTAGCTTGTAGGCTCAATTTATTTTTCTCACAACAAGCAAAAGACAGTTTTTTTTATGAATAAATTATTTTTCACTAGCCTAAGCTAATCTAATCAACTTTTTTTGATATTTTTGTCTTTTGACCCCAGAAAAACTTGCTTCGTTTATGCTAAAGCAATATTATACTCCGATCATTTTTGATATTTCTAATACTGCTAGCATAGTATCTTTCTACCATCAGTAATGTAGCCTAGAAGCAAGAAACTTGCAATGTTAGTGTATAGTGCCATTTTCAAGGAAACAGACAACTAAACAGTCATTGATATGTTAAATGACTGTTGCAGACTACCTGTGAATTCATGACATGGAGTATTATGGCATTGTGAAGTTAACTATTGAGTTTCAATCGCTGGCTAGCTAAACTCCTATGGCTAGTCTGCTGATGTGCTGTAAATTCTACCCAAATTAAATCTGGAAGCAAAAGCTAGGCTTCTACGGGATGGCACTTTTCTGTACTGTAGATGAATACAAAAAGCTATTTAATTTTTTGTGTTGACATTGTATGAATTGTTTATGATGTAAATATATTATTCAGTGCTTATTAGATGTTCAGTATTGTTTTTAATCTTATAATGGTTATGCAACGGTAGGCTACTGGTGTCACTATGCTTCGATCAGCATTGCAAAAAGCTTCCTCCAGAGCTTTTATTTCCAAAACAGCATCAAGTTTTCCAACATATGGTAAGTACTACCAGTAATTTATAGCTAAACATTTGTAGGCTCCTTGTAGGTACTGGTAACAGTAGACAACATACATGTTAAGAATACAGAGCTGCTGGTTAGTGTGTTGGCCATATTCACAAGTCCATTGTTATCATCCCAAAATAGGAACTGATTCCCTGTTATTAAATACAAAACAAATATGTGGTTTTAGTGATCACAGAATTGCTGTACTTTGTGGTCTTTGAATCAGCAGGCACTTATAGACTGATAAATGTCAATGCAGTTGGTGAGTTTGTTCAAGCTCTACCTGTATTATAGAAAGTAAAGAGGAGAAGTGGCTTAAACAACTGATGTTGTACTGTTTCCACAATTGCATAACCTATGCTTTGGAGAGAATGACAGCACAAACATCTCTTGTGCTCATTTATGCACTACTTTCCAGAGGTAGACTGTTGGGTCAGATTTCATTGGAAAAATTTATTATTGCTGTAATGTCTTGGAATTGGCCATTTTGCTGTTAATGGCATTTCACCCTTGGAGGCTATTTTGCCATCCTTCTTTGTGTGAGTTTAATTAGGTGTATTTGCTATAATTTCAGCAAAGATGTTGTGGCATAGTGGATAGTGCCGCTGCCTTGAAACTCAATGATTATGAATTTAAATCTTCACTGGGAGGGTACTTAGACAAAAATCAGTATACACTGAAGGTGGAGGCCTGGTATGGCCAATCAGAAATGATCAAGAGTCACATGTTTAATACATCATTAAAATTAACCAATCACAAATGTCTGATGGCAAAATAGCCTTCAAGGGTAAAATGCTATTAATGGAAAAATAGCCACTGCTAAATATTTTTTAGTAATTGATTTATTTTTAGGCAGTGGCTATTTTGCCGTCGACGACAATTTGCCCTTGGAATCTATTTTGCCGTAATCATTCACGTGTGTTTATTTAGCCAAATTTGCTATTATTACACCAGTGACACTGTGGTGAAGTGGATAGAGCGCTGGTCTTGAGATACCATGGTTGTGGGTTCAAATCTCAGCTGGCAAGGCTTTAAAAGAAGGCAGTGGCTATTTTGCCGTTGACGGCAATTTGCCCTTGGAATCTATTTTGCCATGATCATTCACGTGTGTTTATATAGCCAAATTTGCTATTATTGCACTAGTGACTCTGTGGTGTAGTGGATAGAGCGCTGGTCTTGAGATACCAATGGTATCGGGTTCAAATCTCAGCTGGCCAAGGCTTTAAAAGAAAGGCAGTGTACACTGGAGAGGCAGGCCCGGTATGTAAATGTACGAGGCAGTGTACACTGCAAGGGAGTGTACAGAGTGGGGGATAGAGACCTGGGGGTGCAAAATTTTTTAAATTGGCTTTTAAAATTGACCAATCAGAAACGACCAAAAGTCACATGTTTAGTACGTCATTAAGATTGACCAATCACAAATAACTCGTGGCAAAATAGTCTCTGAGGGTAAATTGCCATCGACGGCAAAATAGCCACTGCCTTAAAAGAAAGGCAGTGTGCACTGAAGGGGCAGGCCCGGTATGTAAATGTATGGGGCAGTGTACACTGGAAGGGAGTGTACATGGTGGGGGTTAGAGACCTGGGGGTGCAAAATTTTTTTTATTGGTTTTTAAAATTGACCAATCAGAAATGACCAAAAGTCACATGTTTAGTACGTCATTAAGATTGATCGATCACAAATAACTCACGGCAAAATAGTCTCTGAGGGTAAATTGCCATCGACGGCAAAATAGCCACTGCCTTATTTTTTTCATTTTAATGACTTTGTAAAAACATTTACTGGTAACCCAATGCATTTACATCATGTGTCATCAGCCCCATAAGATTTAGTTTTCAATTTTTATCTGGCAAGCACTACATGAATGTATGGGTGTGCAGTGTCTGTGTCTACATATTCACTTTATGTAAAGCATGATTGTGAGTGCAGAACAACTTAAGCCATTTCTGTTTCTTCAGTTTTTTACCCTCTGTTTACCTCTGATGGTTTAACCCTAAAGTGTGAGCTTGAAGCAAACACTAGTGCTAATTAATCATGCTGCAACAGTGAAATGCAATGTAATGCTGTTAATGCTTTACTCACAGGCTTGCTGCTGCAAGTGTAATGCCAAGTTGATCAGTTAAGACAGCTGATAAATAATTTTGTATTTGGGAATAAAGAACAAGAGTGATTTCACTTTGACTTCTTAGGTGGTGTTGCCATTTCACAAAGAAATGAAAGTACCAGTACTGACAACCGCATCGAAGTGTTCGTGAATGACAAATCTGTTTGGGTTGAGCCAGGTATATTGCTCTACTTCGCAGCATAATAATGTGATTTATTTTAGAGTGTTTTTCAGTTATCTATGATTAGGGTATTGTTGTTGTTAAAAGTTGTTTTAGAATGATCTTCATATACTTTCTTGTTTTAAGGCTTGTTTTGGCTGGTTTCTTGTTTTAGGCCTACCTTCATTGCTCTTGTTGTTGACAGTTGTTTTAGAGCTATCTTCATTCCTGGTGACACTACCAGGAAAAGTGCAGGGTGTTCAAAAACTAATAGTGCTCCTAATCAAAATATGCAAATGTGCAGTCAATCCACTATGATGCTGCTGCTCATTCAATCATTGGTTAGTAAATTTTGCCAAGCAGCATATTGTGTTGCCATAAAAATGTTTTTGACATCATTAGTTGAATGGTTTCTGTAGTGACAGCTTATTTTATATGAAATCTAAAAATTGAGAAAATGAAAAAATTGAACCTATTCATACTTGATATTGGCTAGCTATGTGATTTCATATTTTATAATGGGATTTGACCCCTCTGGATTTTATATATGTGGAAAACTGAAGAGTTCTGTGCATGGCAACAATCCCCAAACGACAGCTGAGCTATGAAGAAACATATCAGATGTTGTTCACAATGTTCAACCTGATGAACTTGTGCATGTTTTTTCAAATATGCAGTGTCATGCCAATTTTTGTCTTCAAGTGCATGGAGGACACTTTCAACAACTGCTATGGCCATTAAGTTAAGCATTTCTTATGTAATTTCAATCTATTGAAATATTCTTTTTGTTGACAACATGTTGACGACACGTTTGCCATCTTCGATCACGAAGCTGAAGCAGATGAATTTCTGACCAAACTTAACTGCCTTCATCCATCCCTCAAGTTCACCTTTGAAAAATAGAAAGGAAAATGTCTACCGTTTCTTGATGTCTACGTCAAAAGAACAGATGTTGGCTTGGAGACCAGTGTATACTGGAAACTCACTTTCACTGGCCAGTATTTGTGTTGGGAGTCCTTTAGTTCTCTCAAACGCAAAATAAGTCTAATATCTACATTGGTGCATCGAGCTTTAATGATTTGCACCTAGACTCAATGAAGAAATAGAACAAATCAAGAAGATATTACTGGACAATGGCTATCCTATAAACATCATCAACACTCAGATCACCAAGAAAATTGCTCAGTTCTCCACCCTTAAGTGATTTGGCCCTGAAAAGTGTCCTGCGTACTTGAGGGTCCCTTGGATTGGTAAGCCATCTACGAACTTGGAAAAAGAAGTCAAAACCGCTGTGGAACGCTGCTATGGTTCCGTCAGCACCTGCTTGGTCTTTACGTCTAAGCGCATGCTGCCTGTGGTCCACAAGGATGTTCTACCTGCCATTCAAAAAAGTTTTGTCATATATGAATACAAGTGCCACTGTGATAGTCGGTACGTAGGGCAAACATCTGAACAACTACAGGATTGCATCAAGCAACATGTTCTGCAATGGTTAAGACAGCAATTGACTCATCCACGCCGATCTCAACCACACAGATCGTGCAAACGAACTGACACCAAACCGGATTGCGACTCTGCCATTGGTCAGCATCTTTTAGATAATGATTGATGCATATTAAACTATGATGATAAGCGGTTTTCAATCCTTGCCGCACCACACAGCTCTTTCCATCTTAATCTTTTAGAGGCTACTTATATCAAGACCCGATGCCAGGTGCTATGCAGACGGAAAGAGTTTGTTTACACTCTCAAACTCTTTCGATAATCATGGCATTTGGCCTCCTGCTGCACCTTCTCTAACTTTCACAATTGCAAAATCTTTCTTTGGCACACTTTGCAATACTAGCCCTATCATTGGCTTGTCTTGATTGCCTAACGTCCAAATTATTCACATAAAACACTTATTCACTCTAGATCTTCCCTTTTGGCGCAATACCGCCACTGATGAGAATGTCACAAAAAGCTTATGGCTCAAACAGTTTTTTTCAAAGCTATATTGAAATATTCTTTTCTTGATTTGACAACAGAAACATTGTTTGTAGTGCGAAGAATGCAAGACGAATACAAGGGTAAGAAGAAAAAGTTGTACATGTGTTTTGTGGATATTGAAAAGGCTTTTGATAGAGTTCCAAAAAAGATGATGGAGTGGGCAATGAGAAAGAAAAGTTTACCAGAAGTAATTGTAAGAACAGTGATGAGCCTCTATCAAGGGGCAAAAACGAAAGTTCAAATGCGATCTGAGATATCTGAAGAATTCTTGGTACAAGTCAGTGTACATCAAGAATCTGTGTTGTTGCCAGCGCCTTTTGCAATTGCAGTGGATGTAATTTTGGAAAATGAAAGAGTTTGTAAATTGATGAATGAAATTTTGCATGTGAATGACTCAGTTTTAGTGTGTGAAAGTATAGAGAATTTAAGAGAAGTTTTTAAAATGAAAAGAGGCGTTTGAAAGCAAGGGATTTAAGGTGAACCTCGAGAAAACCAAAGTGATGGTGAGCAGTTCAAAGGGTGGGCACTCAAGAGTAAAGTTGATTCGTGTGCCAAGTGTGGCAAGAGAAGTGATGACAAATTCGGTGATGTGCACAGAGTGTGGTGAATGGGTGCATGGTAGGTGCGCAAAAATGAAGAGAGTGACTTAATTCTGGCAAAAGGCTTTGTTTGTGAACTATGTGTTGATGCAAAGGAAGGAATTGTAAAAACCAGGTGAAGGAATATTTTTTGACCAGGTTGACTTTAAAAATAGCCCTTGTTATTTGGGGTACAGGTTGAACGCCAAGGGTGGAAGTGAAGCAGCAGTAACAGCAAGAACGAGAACTGGATGGATAAAATTTAGAGAATGTGGGAAGTTACTTAATGGGAGAAAGTTTTCATTAAAAATGAAAAGAAGGATTAATCGGAGTTGCATAAGATCAGCAATGCTGTATGGGAGTGAGATGTGGTGTCTGAGGGAAAATGGGATGGAAATTTTGAGAAGAACTGAAAAAGCAATGATGAGAGCAATGTGTGAAGTTAAGTTAATTGAGAAAAGAAGGAGCCAAGAACTTATGAGTTTGCTCAGTTTAAAGGATACTTTGGATGGACTAACCAGGGCGAGTGGAGTATGATGATATGGGCATGTTTTGAGAAGGAATAATGGTGATGTTTTAAGAAGAGCATTGGATTTTGAAGTGGTGGGAAGAAGAGGGTGTTGTTACCAAATATGACGTGGAAAAGACAAGCAGAAGAACATACCGATCAGATTGGGTTGAAAAAGGAAGATCATGCCATTGACAGCACAAAGGGGCATGATGACCTGTACAAACTTTCCAGAAACATGAAATGAATCCGGCCAATTGCATTGACCCAGACAAAACTGAATTAAAAAATGTAGATCTTTCTTTCTCTTTTTCTCTCTCAATTTTAATGCCGTTTAATAGATACTTTATATGACAACTGGCCATTTTTTTGCTTAAACTGGTTTTTAATACCACTACACTGTTACTTTTTAAACATCCTGTAGTTATAATATGTACGCAGTTCTTTTGAAGCCAATTTTTACAAAAACCTTCCATGTTTTTGCGCACAGATGAACTAAAATTATACTTTGAATCATCTCTGCGTATAACCACAAACTTCTTATTTTCTGTTACATTTAGTATCAGTGGTACAAAAATGTGCCCTCTAGAAAAACTGTTCACCATTTCAAAAAAGATATTAGCCAGACGTGAAGTTTGAACTGTTTAGTTTTTGTAAAATAAATGATTAATGTGAACAGTCATCATCATGTTCAGTTACTCTTGCCATGGATCATATTTTTTTTGCTACAAATAAGCCAACTGATTGATATACTATAACTGGGCAAATGTGTTAAAACAATAATGGATGCTCTTTTCTCATTGTTTTCTGATTCTCCTTTCCTTGAAGTCGCAAACGCTTGCAATGTAGCAAAAGTAACAAAAGAAATATCAGCAAAGTAAATAAACTTTACCTCACTCACCTTAACCAAGATTTTTTGAGCGTGCCAAGTTGTCGAAAACATTGTTCAGACCTGAATTACGTTGCCTGCGAAAGGTAGATCAACTGCAAACAGCTATTCAGTCAAAGTGATTGCAACAAAATGCTTTTTGCAAGTACCCTTACTAAAGCCTGTAGTCATTAAACTGTTGATCACAAAACTTCATTGCAAGTGTGCTATAGTCAATATTTATAACCTTAAAAAGGCATTAATGTTGATTTTTAGGCACAACAGTTTTGCAAGCATGCGAACTTGCAGGCATTCAAATACCAAGATTTTGTTATCATGATCGACTTTCGGTGGCTGGAAATTGTCGTATGTGCTTGGTTGAAATTGAACGTTCTCCTAAGGTAGATTTTATTTGCACAACTTTAAACAATCATCTGGTTTTACGGGAAAATGTAAATCGTGAGCTGAAGAATCTCAGTTTTTAATTTTAAAGTAAAATCAGCTGTGTGGGGCGATGAACTGATCGTCAAACTTGTAAAAAGGTTGCAAATTTAGTTGGTAGAGCATAATATCGTAAGCAGCATGGCGAAACAGAACCGACCGTCATATGCTTGCTAGCTTGTTCATTTGGTTCAAACTGCAACCGAAGCTGAAAAACTAGAGTAAGGGTAGATGCAACTAAAAGGCTGCAAGATCATTTTGCCGTCTCCCAGGCTCGGTGTTCGTCTTACCTTTGATGAGTTCAGTTCTCATTATTGCATTAGTCCGAGAAAAAGCTTGGGGTTGAAATATGAACAGACAATCTGTTTGTGGTGGTAGACATACATTAAATCAGCACGTCTGAGCCTGCGAAACGCAGGAAAACTGACGTAAAAGCAACTTTTTTTTAGACTTTGTACTCTTGACGGTCTTTATTTTGGTCTTTATCTTTATGATGATCTACAATATATTATGATCTTTATGGACCCAAATGTTGGATAAGTAGTAGCTTGATGTGATGTGTTTCTTTAGCCCCAAGCGTCTTGTGCAATGCCAGTAATGAAGGGAATGAAGATAAAACCTGACTCTGACATTTCAAAGAAAGCAAGAGAAGGTGTAATGGAATTTCTCCTTGCCAATCACCCTTTGGATTGCCCGATTTGTGATCAAGGAGGTGAATGCGACTTGCAGGTAAACACACTTTCAAAATGCTCCGTTTGAATTTAATTTGTTTCATCTTGGAAAATGGTGTATTCTATTTTCCTTGTGGTAGGTCACATGAAGCGTGCAGAATAAACAGTGGTTTGTACATTTTAGCAAATTTGTCTATACTAAGGTCAAATAATCTGCTGATTTGTTTAAAATTTGTACAGCATGATATGTGTAATTATGAATGAAATGTAGTTGTCTTTTTTCAGAAAATAGCTTCTTGAATACTTTGTTTAATTGCCTGACTACAAAAGAAATTTTGATGTCTCTAAAGCATTAGTTTTAGTTTTTTTGAATCAATTGTTCAAACTGCTTAAAATTTTGTAGGTATACCATTGATGAATGTCAATTACAGTGTAAACACCATTAAGGTTGATATAGTGTTCATGTTGGAGAATAGAATTTTAAATTGGGGAAAAATATTTCTACGATGACGTGACTTTGAAAGAACCACCCAACCTGTAGTGTTTTCCTTTATGGCAGGATCAGTCAATGATGTTTGGATCGGATAGAAGCAGGTTTCTTGAATCGAAGCGAGCTGTGGAGGACAAGAACATCGGCCCGCTGATTAAAACAATCATGACGAGATGTATTCAGTGCACACGATGCGTCAGGTATTGCACGAGTCCAGTCAATTCCGTACTACTCGCGTGGTCTATTTTTGTTTTTTTGTTGTTGTTAAATATCATAGGTTACAAACAGTGTTTTAGAAACACATCAGCATTACAGTGTATGAATCGAAACTGGCGTTTGAATTCGTGGTTTATACTGCTGCTGCCTGAATAGAATACCTATTACTTCGTCAGCCCCTATGCCGTGAGAATCATAGACTTTCATTGCTTGGCAAAAAGACAATTTTATTGGGATTACAAAATTTAACTCACCCTGCAGTTCAATGATTTTTACGCAATCCAATCGATTTGGAGCCACAGTTTATCCTGTATGTGTGGACGTTTTGTTAGAGAAAAGAGACAAATGAAACAAAACAGTTTACAATTACATCGTTTGTCGTGCCTGAAATAACAATTTTTACTCTATATGTAAGTTTCCTTGCTTTTGAAGGGCTATAGATGCTTATTCCCTTCCTTTTTGGTCGCAAAAATTGAACATGCTATTCAATTAGTGTCTTAATTTTAGATTTGCTGACGAGATTGCTGGTGTCTCTGATCTGGGCACCACCGGTCGTGGCAATGACATGCAAATCGGTACTTACGTTGAAAAAATGTTCAAATCGGAACTCTCCGGTAATATAATTGATATTTGTCCTGTCGGCGCACTCACTTCAAAACCGTATGCGTTCACGGCCAGACCTTGGGAAACGAGGTGAGGCTAACTATTATATAGGGCCTGTCGGTTAAATGTCTCTATCTTATGCACCCGATAAAATGTTGTCGACGGTTGATTGGGTTTGGATTTCAACCTGAATTTCCGTTTCGCGCCGTACTATTTTCCCAAGTGAGAGAAGGGGTGGCCTCACACACGTATGGTGCAGCTATACTAAAAACAACTTGAGTCTATATAGCCTTTGTAATTGCCGTTGTATGCTAGGTTTTTATCGCTCGGTGCATACTTTGGCAACCGGCTCGCATTTCTGTGAAGTGTTTTTTTCAACAAAAACAGCAAAGCAGACAGTGCATTTCCTCCTCACACATGAGTTAAATAAAAATGCTTTCAACGTTGTAGGAGTCATTATTTTTTACTGGCATATGGATTTTGAGCTGCTTTAAACTTGTAGCGAACGGCTGAATACCCTAATTTTGGGTTTGAAACCTTTCATAGGCGTTATTATTTGCCGTATTTCAAGGCATCAGGAATGTGTTGGCATGATTGTAAGCACAATCTAATGCAAAAACTGATAGTTGATGTTGTAAACAGTGCTGTTTTAGCAACATCTAATTCTGTATAATATGGAGAATGACGTGAGCTTATCATCACTTGCTGAATGCGTCATTTGTGCGTAGAAAAGTGGAATCAGTTGATGTCATGGACGCAGTGGGAAGCAACATCATTGTTTCAACTAGAGCTGGTGACGTCATGAGGATTCTTCCTCGATTGCACGAGCACATCAACGAGGAGTGGATATCGGATAAAACAAGGTATATTTGTTATCATTAACCGCAATTTTTGTAGAGGGTCTCACAAGATCGTGATAGGGGTTACTGGTTGAAAGTACAATCAAAACGTGTGGTCGATTTTACGTTCTTTTTTCCCCGCGTTTCGCTGGTTCAGACGTGGTAGTTCAGTATATGTCTGTCTCGATGCGTACGCTTTCGAACCAGACTTTGCTTTAGAACTTCGGATGGCCTTCCTGACGAAGTCCAATTATGCTTTTATAGAAATTCGAACTTCAGACCTTTCGTTTCGAAGCCCGAAACAATCCCCATTAAATTTTGGCGGCGCCTTTCGAAACTTGCTGCAAAACTTGATTTGTGTAAAACATTCGGAGTCTTTTTCTGTTCTTAAATTATTGTAGGGCTTTGTTTTAAAGATTTACAATACTGCTGTGAAACCCATCTTGTTGTACGAGTTGTAGGTCGTAAAACTGGTAACAATTACAACTGCTGTAGCCTTCGAAACGTGAATACTTGCGCAAATATTGCTGTACGAAAAATTCTTATGACCGCTTTGAGGAAGAATGATCGGTTTGAAAACGTACTTTTAATGCAGGTTTGCATACGATGGTTTGAAACGACAGCGACTAACGCAGCCCATGCTTCGTAACAACGAAGGAATGCTAGTTACATGCGGTTGGGAGGATGTCTTGCCAGTGGTTGCCGAAAAAGTGAGTAACGGAAATGACTTTGCTTGAAAGACCGACGAGGCAAATGAAGCTGTACAGCAGTTTTTTTTGTTTATTATTTGATGATTATCAATTGCGAATAGCCTAGTCATGGTGCATTTTGTTACAAAAAAAGCTTTAATTAATTATCATAGTAAGCGGTGCATACTTAATAATCATTTGATGCAATCCCTTTTACTGTTAGAAAATTTTGCTGTTTGGTTTAGGTTGTATGATGGTAGAATGCTTTGGGTATGAATTGCTCTCAGTCAAAGCACTTATGATATGCTGGCAAGTCGTGTAAATGTGTAGTGCTCTCATGTAGCTTGTTTTACTGTTTATATGTTTTGATATACACTCTTAGCGTTATTATAAAAATTGGTATATTTGAACCATTTCCTTTTCGAGATTAAATCAATGAAACGCTAGGTGGCGATCGAGAAGCTGCGACACTTGTTAGAAATTTTCATCATCTTAAGCAATTCTTTTTTTTAGTTGGGCTTCGTGATATGCCTTGTCTGTAGTAAAAATGCACGGTGCCAGTGCCAGCATTGACAACTCCGGAGTGGTTTTGCGTGCAGATTGTTTTTTTGTAAAACCCCATGTTTTCATTCATGCCTATGAGTTCATACACTGTTTGCTCGTCTTCTGTCCCACTAAGCCTTAAAACACAAGTGAACTACTTCGTACTACCACTTGTATGCCACATATACATTGGGTGACCCGTTAACCTGTTAACGGGTATTGACATCATATGATGTGGGCACTTTTTTTTCATTAGTAATGTCAATATATATCTAATACATATATTTACATATTATATTGAAGCAAATATGTTCACAACGAATGCATAAAGGTCAGAACTGCAAGCACATGCAGTCAGTGTTGAGTAGTGACCGCTTGGAAGCGATACAGTCTAAACTGGTGACACTGTGAATGGCGCCGCTCGAGTGAGCAGCGACCGTTAACAGGTTAAATGCCTTACCCAAGGACACGGCAAGAGTATTTGCAGGCTCCTTCACGCTATCGCGGCAACCCTTTTCGAGCTGAGTGCCAAGCAGAAAAGCGGCTTTTCAAATCTTTGGTATGACTTGAGAAGGAAATTGATCCCAAGTCTAACAACTGCGAAACGGACGCTCTAGTCTAACCACTACATTGCTTTTGCCGGGAAAAAGTTTTTATGATCAGAGAAGGAAGCATTAAGATTCTTTTCCAATCTAACAGATGTTGGCTGTAAATCCAAACGAAATCTCGGCTGTCGTTGGTGGATTTGCTGATGCTGAGTCGTTGGTGTGCCTCAAGGACCTACTTAACTCGTTGGACAGTGAAGGGTTATGTACTGAGGAATTGTTCATTACTGACGGAGCTGGGTAAGTAAACTAACTGTTTAGATATCGCTGATATCTGCGTAGCAGCATCTGCACACTGGACGCTATGTCAATATCTCAATGCAATATGACATCACTAACACCCTGAGGAGACTCAGTCTGGAGTGGTGGTTAATCGCTTTGTTTATATGTCCGCTGGTTTCGGTGGAGTTAAAATCTACAGGCGCACACATGATTGCGCTTTGTAGCATCGACATAACTCAAGAGATGCGATTTTATTACCTTGCTTGTCTTATTTTAGGCTGGTGCTCTTGACCGCACAAACCGTTTTGGCGTGGGCATGTAATATCGCTGGAGCATTAACCTTACAATTCGTTCGAGTTATGATTTCCATTAGACTTAGATTGCGGGGGAAAATTCTTTGTTTCTCTATTTAGTTTTTTATGCTCGGAGCGCGCTCGCTCTGCGCATAACACTCAATGGAGAAGCAAAGAATTTTTCGCGTTACGCCTGCCATCTACGCCTAATGGAAGCTAGCCTTAGTCAGGCCACGACATGACAGTCTGATCGCCAGTACTTTAGGTCGGAGTTGGTGATGCGAGTTGTTACGCTGTGTTTGAATTTGTTGCTCTATTTGCAGAACCGATCTGCGCTCAAACTATCTTTTAAACACAACCATCGCTGGTATCGAGGAAGCGGATTTAGTTTTGCTGGTTGGAACCAACCCTCGATTCGAAGCACCTTTACTGAATGCAAGAATAAGAAAATCGTAAGAACATTTCGGAGAGTTTTTTTGCAGCTTTTTACTAAGTGCTGCGGGCTTCGTGCACATTGTTTGAGTTCAGAACCTCCCTTAAAGCTCTCCGTATTCGTCAAATAATGCCTTGGTAATACAACTGTTGACTTATAGTAATGGAAGAGGCTAGCGATGCACTTAGCAAACTGCAGACAGTGACACTGGGAATGATATCGTGGAATTTTCAGAGCTAGAAATAATTGAATCAAGCTTTAGACTGCTGTAAAGCTCAAAGATAAACAAAAGCACTTTTTTGTCAATAATACCAAAAAATTTGAAAGTGCTTGACCTTCGGGTTTTAGGAAAGAACAAGCATATTGCAAGTGGTTAGGTTTTTAGCTACTGGTTTGATTTAGCAATGATGACTTATTACAATGTACTGCAATTATTACACAGGTGGGTGCACAACGAACTGGACGTGGCTTTGATCGGCAGCAAAGTTGATCTCACGTATTCCTACCAACACCTCGGTGATTCTACCGACACACTCCGTCAGATAGCACGAGGAGAACACCCGTTTTGCCAAGTAAGCACCTGTTAATTACTACTAGTCGATTTTAAGTCCTTCCCGCGGTTCCGCAGGCTTGGACGTGCTGAAGCAGTGTATATCTACTTCGACATCCTCGCTTTTTATCCAGACTTTTAGCTAGAGCAACTCGGCCCTCTAAATTTCGTATGCCCTTCCTGACGAATACCAATGGTGGTTTCATCGGGTTTTGCACTCAAAACCTTTGGGTAAATATGTGACTTTACCCCTTCTCTCACTTGGGATGAAGTTACGACACGAAAGGCAATTTTGTTTCATAGTGGCAATCTAATTTAAATTAGGATAAGAGACTCTGACACTCCATTTTGTACCAGTCATGAATGCAAATTACATACTGATAACCCCACCACTAATGAGGCGGACCACCATTGATAAGGTGCCCAAACGTCGCCTCTGACGACATGCTTGGTGAGCAGCTTCACTACTAAAGTTCGAAACGATTACCACTGCACCTCAGCGCATAGAAGTTAGTTTTAATGTTGGACGGAAGAAAATAAAATGGCATAGGCGACGGAAAAGGAGCTCTGATAGGTTTGAAGCACTGGTTTCGGTTTTTCTCTTGAAAAACGTCAGTTACTCTGCATGGTACGCTTTTGCCGCGATAAACGTATTCAAGAGTGTTGGACCGCTGACCCGATTTGTTCTACCAATACCTTCGATGTGGTAGTAACAGGTAACTGAACTCTGACGCGCCCAACGAAAGTAACCATGACATATGAGATTGGTCGAATTGAAAGCGATACTTTTGTAATTAGCATCGCTACACTTCTTGTTATATCGCTGCAACTCTTCCTGCCGAACGCCATATAAAAAACTAATTGACTATTTCATAGCTGCTGTGCCCAAACTCGCGACTAAACTCTTGTTAATGTCAGTTTTAAGCAAATTAAGTTGTAGCTTGTACGATTGCAAGAAGCAGATCTGCGTTCACTCGCACAAGACCGGATTTTAAACAATTGATCTCTGGAAGAATAACTTTGTTATATTTCAGCGTTTGAATAAAGCTAAGAAGCCGATGGTGATCGTTGGTAGTGAGGTTTTCGAACGCGAGGATGCGGCTGGAGTGCATGCGGCGGTTGCTGCGATCTCTCAAAAAGCGAAGCTCAACGTCGCCGGCGGTGAAGACGACGAATGGAAAGTATTAAACGTCCTGCACAAGGTACTGCTTTATATCTTCGACTCGCTCTTCAAGGGCCCAGGCGAGGAAATCCATTTCTGCGACTTCTCTACAAACTACACGATTTCTAGCTACATGTGCTATTTTAACTGGCACATTGTCATGCTGTTAGACTGATCATGGTTGCTAGAACATCTCAAAGCATTCGTTTCACATGCGTGCAAAAATAGGGAAATGGTTTTTGCCAATATTTACCGCAAGTGTCCTCAAAAGTTTTCACAGTACGGACGGCACTAATCTGAAGTGACGTGCCACATTAAGGCTGCTATTTTTTGTAGTTCAACCGGTCCAAGACGGAAGTGTGTTGCCTGTTGCTTAGGCGAAAAGCTTTTTTGTGTAGAGGACCAACAATCTGGACTCGAATTTTGCTGCAGGCAGTTTTTACGAGACTAACCGCAGGCTGCAAAAACTTGCAAAAATGATAGGAAACAACACTTATGATCAAAAGCGCTCGAAGTGCACTTCTGATCTTAAGTGACTACACCGTCGTAGCAACGTTTCTATCAACGCTGTTTCACGTCATTTTCCGTGACATGTTATTCCATGTTCTGCTCGGGCTTTCCCTTGTTTTATTTCTCTATTTGCTTTTTGCAAAGCTAGGCACTAACTTTTGGGAGTGTGCTAGTCCGCTGACCTCTCTTTTTTCTGGAAACGGTCCCAGCAGCTATCTCGACAAGAAGTTTTTGAGGGAAAAAGTAAGTTGCCTGGGACGCTGAGAGAAACTTAATTTCCTTCATTTATTGTCTATCTCCATCGTAGTTTTCTCGGCAAGCTTTTTTGTTTCAAAGGTTGCCAGCCAAGTCGCTGCACTTGATCTTGGATACAAACCTGGCGTAGATCACGTGAGACAGAACCCACCAAAGTTTCTGATACTTCTTGGAGCCGACAAAGGTGCCATCAATCGATCGAATTTGCCGAAAGATTGCTTTGTGCTCTATATCGGTGAGTTTCTCTTGCAAATAAACCAATGACTTGTCATACAGTTACGTGTGCTACTGATGGTAATTTAATGACCAATTAAGTGCGATGTTTGAGGGGCCTCGTCCTTCATCCTAAACAGATTGTTGTAACACTTGCATCGACATCAGTGTCAATAATTTGCTTTTTTTTTCAAAATTTTCCGCTTCAAGGCACCCACGGTGATCAATCTGCTCCGTTTGCGGACGCCATCTTGCCCGCTGCCGCTTACACCGAGAAAACAGCGACTTACGTCAACACTGAAGGTCGTGCTCAACAATCGCTCGTCGCTGTCTCGCCACCAGGCGCTGCAAGAGAGGACTGGAAAATTCTTCGAGCGCTTTCCGAAGTAAGTTTTTGCGCCCCTGAATAAATTTGCTTAATTTCCAGCCCTCCGCATCGCTGCAAGGGTATTGGTAGTAGTTGCTGCTTTGGTATCCATTTTTTTCGTGTAGAAATCTGGATGGCTGTAAATGTCGCTTTTAGCTTTTTGCAGTCAACTGATCTAGAATCGAACCCGGTCTACTAACATTTAAATTACGCTCCCACATTTTTTTTAGATCATGGACATGACTCTGCCTTACGACGACTTAGACGGGGTTCGAACTCGTATGTCTGAAATCTCACCCAATTTGACTCGATACGACTCGGTGGAGCAGGCAAACTATTTCAAGCAAGCGACAGAACTTGCCTTGGTAAGTCGAATATTTCTCTTTAAGAAGCAAAGAACAAGTGTACCGTGATATTGTATATCAAGCCATTCGCCGCTGCGGTGATTGTGTAATGTGTACTGTAGCCACTTGATTTGCATCAAACGGAAAAAAAAGAACTTTTTTCCCACCAGCTTTAGCATCAGACCTGGGATTAGCAAGCAATTTGGTTGCCATTGTTGACGAAGATGGATGGTAATGTTTTGATTTTCGAAACAAAGCGAAAAATTACAAATTTAAGGCTACGCTTATCGCCATCTAATGTAAAGCGTATCCTATTGCTTCCGCTGTTGTACCGAGCTTAAAGCTACAAGTTTTTTCAGCTTGCCAAACCAACTCTAGCAAACAAACCATTGCAGTCTTCCCAACTTTCATTGGCGGACTTCTACATGACAGGTAATTATCAAAGCACTTAAATTATCGTTAATAGCGGGTCAAAATTACTTGTTCTAGAGCTGTAGATCTTAGGTTTTTACCCTTTACCATCTCAATGTACTAGGTACATCCTTTAAAGCCATTTTTGATAGAGCATAAATGTTGATTTCCAAAAAAAGATTTTAAGTGGAAAAATTCAAAGTTTGCGTAATCTAGGAGTAGAAAAAATGTTTACTCGATAGTGAATAAATTTACCTCAACTGCCCCTTATCTATGCAAAAGGGGTACACGGCTTTATTTAGCTGACGCAGCAATTCTGTGTTGGTCAATGCACTATACTAGGGGTGCTTAACACAAGAGCACACGTGTCCAATGTGGCACGTCATGAACTCGAACGTGGCACGCGAACGGTTTGGTAAAGAGTAATTCTTGTAATTGGAATAAATTATAATAACTCCTTTGTTTCCATCGAAATAAACTTAAATTTCCATGTTTATTCCCACGGTGCTAGCTCGTGGCCCTGTAATCAGGAGTTAGTTGCTGAAAATAAGTAAGCAGGCTATCGGCTGGAAGGCCGAACAGGATTAATTTCGACATGGAGTTTTATCTGGACGAAGCTGCGCAGTGTTGTGAAGAGTGGTCTCCAAAAAAAAGGAGGGGGATCGGCACCTAGATATAGAGCATGATCACTGATCAAGCTTACAGCGCGGCAAAACAATCACCAGCATAGGTGGTGCGTCTAACACAATGTGCTGGCTCAACTCCATCACTGCCAGCATCTGATCTAGGCAACACAGCATGTAGGGGTGGTAAAAGGATAAATCCTCGGTCCCCATTCTTGTGTCTGACCTGGATCATAGATACCCTGCCATACGACGACGAAGAAGCTGGTGCGTCGCAGATCGACTTTCGTCTTTCAAATGCGTCGCATCGAAAAAAGTTGTTATGCACATTGATATTATATTATACATCTGTGTGCGTGTGTGTTAATGCACATGTAATCATGACGTTTATGTATGCATGCATGGATTCAATTTTATGTGAGCTCGCACGTTATGCGTACTGATAAGATTGGCCCAGCACCACTTTTGAATTGTGCACTCCTGCATTATACAGTAGATCGTTGATATTCAAGTCTGACGTATGTGGCTGCATGATTTTATCTTTGGGTCACAGAATTTCTGCTACGCATAAAACAACTCACTATGAGGTCCTTTTATGATATGTGTTGTTGGTACTCTAATTTTCGCAGCGCCACTGAGCACTGATAGATGCTGTAACATATTTTCCCAGTCGCAATAATGCAGAAGCCTCCATAACAACCGCAGCTTGTGACCGACTAATTAAGTTCTAGATACTTGATCTGATCATTAATGTTTGCTTTTCAGATTCAATTTCAAGAGCATCAAAAACAATGGCAAAGTGCGTACGAGCCGCCAAAGAAGGACTAAGCCCCGACATATGAACTAAGTTATTTTAAGCATCTATCCTGTGTGGTTCTGAGCTCTTAGAAAACATATTTGTCGCCTTTTTTTGATGTTGTCTTATCAAAGTAAAATATCTCTAACTAAATCGACTCTTCTGGTGGACGTTCAAGTCGATGTCAAGGTTGAATATTAAAACGAGAAGAAAGATTATCCCCACGCTGTGTTCAACGTGACTTTTCCCGCCTTTGCCGCTTTATCTCGCTTTCGTGGGCAGCGTAGCTCCTTGCAGCAAAACGCTGGCTGGTAAAGCTTACGGCAAGAACGCAAGTTCACTGCCCGCGTGCTTTGTTTTTGGAAAAGGCGTTATGCGGCAATTTTCCGTGCACGTGGTAGAAATGCATTGAACCAGTAGTAGCCTACTGGCAACTCCAAAGCGGGTCGCGCAACGACGTTTTTATGTTTAAATAATTTCGTTGACCTAAGGATAAAATTTAGGCAGCGGCTGTGTTGACGTACGACACGAACCACAACACAGCATCGCTCAGTACAAGACTGCAAATGTACTTGGTTATTTAATTAAAGACTAGCTAATCGTGTACGGCAAAAATAAGTGCCAATTGTAAAATGCCGTCAACGGCCACTTACTAAAATTTTGTAATACAATAGCATAATTACAAATGGGGTGATCACTTGACACGCTATTGGTTTAGTCTACTGCTAACCAACTGCTTTTGGGTTACACTTCTATCAGCATGCAAACTTTAATTCTGAAAAACTTCAATCATTTTTCTAAAATATCAGAATGTAATTCACTCATTCAGGGCAAAACAATTCTTTTTTTATTGTCGCATAACATTGAATTAGTTAACAGAATAATCACAATAGCAAAGAAAGGCAAGTTTTTGTGGCGGAAACATTAAGAAGGATTTTTGACAATGGTTCTGTTTTCTTAAACGCATGCAAAGTCTTGTGCAGATGGGTTCACAGGAAGAAAATTTAAGCAGAAAAATACTCAGTGGTGCTAAAAACATTCATCATAGATAAGAAATAACGACACCGCCAAAACATTTTAAATGATATTATTTGAGGAAAAAGTATTAGCTATTTGGTATCAAGCAATCAAAACTTGAGTTAAATAAATTGTGATCTTGAGAACGGAAGCTCACCACAATTTCCTCCGATGAACTCAACATGCAACACGTCTGAAGGAAAAACAAAAGCTGAACGGCGTTAACTCCGAAGCAAGGTCTGGATAATTTTTTTAGCTTTCTCCCGATTCCGCGAGGATGAATGCTGCATGTCTATCACTAACAAAATTCTCTCCAGAAATAAGCGAAAACTTGTAAATTCAGCTCTCAACTAGGGAATAAAGTATTCTTTTTCAGTTGCATAAAGCGCCATTGTAATGCGTTGCAACGTCACAATGGCTTTGTTGTTGTGACTTCTGAAGACAATTTACAGAAATCCTTGTGATTGGTTGCATCACTTTGTTAAATGTGCTCTGCTGACAACTTCGATGACCAGAAAAACCCAAACGCAAAGTGTTCAAAGAATGACTGGCAAACGGTTTTCTCATAACCGGAAGACAAAAAAATGAGCTCCATGTCTCATGTGAAGAATGGGAACAGGCGAAATCAACATTACAAGCTTCCGCGATTCTAAATATAGCTGACTCAACAGCCTGGAACCTCATATTCAAGGGACAGTCTCCTACAGATTGCAGTCCTTCATGGGTCAACGAATTCACAGCATTTCGGTTGAAATCACTGAGTGCTGTTTCAAAAGCCATCTGCAGCTTGTCAATCGCAACGTTATGGTGGTGTATAGTTCCAAAAATCTTGAATTGATTGAGGTTGACTGCACGAAGAGTTGTCAATCACAAAACCTCCTCTGAACATGAAGTCCGGTGGCATGCACGTTCCGCGAATACAACCCTGATAAAAGAAATCAACGTCACTGAAAATGACAAAGGCAACATAAAGAAGTGGCATGACCCTTGCTGGTTGGAGGAAGAAATTTAATACTCCAGCCTGAAAAAAGATACACTTTCTAAAACGATTAATTTCTTCATTGTTTTTTGCGCAAATAGGAAAAACCAAAATCAATCGTTCATCATAATTTATCATTCGCTTGATGAATGAGTGCCCTCTCAAAGATCGTCAAGTCATTAGTTTTCTCAATTCTTCGCTCCTTTTGCATTTCATGAGTTATGCAAGTTTTTTTCATTTGAAGCTAGAAGAGCTATAATTTAAAAGAAAAAATTGCATTTAATTTATTCAATTTGTAAAAGATCAGTGGAATTGCCAGCGGGAGGGAGCGAAGCGGTGCGCCCACGTCACATTATCTTAAGTAGCGTTAAACATTTTAACTTTTAGTTAAACTTTATAAGTCCGTCCCGGTACCGCTGACGGTTGGAGCGCCACTTTCAAAAACGACTGTTATGCGTCACCCAAGCGCTCCTGAAGAGTGCGAAACTAAGCTTATAAACCGTTTGAATTGATTCCCCGAATTCCATTTTTATCATTTCCACTCCTTCCTTCTGGTAGTCATCGATGGCTAGCTGGTTGTTTTGTGTTTCCAGAGTTGTACCATTTAACATCACGTAACAACCAGATCGAACGCAGCGACTGCAACATTGATTGCGCATCGTCTTAACCTAAAAGTAGAACGACATTCAAACAGACTTGATGTCATTACAGAACACTTTGTAACCTTATATTATTTCGCACTTATTTCTGACTTTAGAGAAAATTTATAAGGGTTCTTTTTCTACAGCCGACCCACTAATTCTACATCTGGGCAGGGTAAGTTTTTTGAAATGAAAAAATGTTGCCATGGCCACGTTCTCTATTAGCGGCAAAATGCGTTCAGTCTCTGTTGGTCTGCTCCACTGCTGTTGAGCTACTGCGCAAGCTGGGTACAAGACTTTGGTTATCTTGCAAACCATTTAAAACGCCTCATTTAAATCGCGATTTATTTTTCTAGTGAAGCAGCGTTAAAAGCGGAATATTGCTTGGCTCTAAAATTAATTTCGGTGTTTTCAGGTAGGCAGTCTGGTGCGGTAGATATAAGTCAGGAGTGTGCGAATTTTTTGCTAGCCGGCCTGTTTTACAGAGTAATCAAAAAGTCTCCGTCAGTCGCAGTTATTAAATGAAACATAGGCGTAAGACCCTGTATTGTATGGAAGATTGACATGCCCATTTTTGTCACGAAACAATTCTGTTTTTGGAGGTGAGCGATTTGGCAGTGGCTCTTTTGTCAACTTCTATCACCAAACAATATGAAAACGTTTTTGGGGGGACATCTTTTATGAGGTGGGCCTCAGCAGAGCTCACTTTCAGAATTATTAAAAGTTAGCTCTGGACCAAAAAAGTCAATTTATGGACGCTAACCACAAGCCACATCCTTTCGCGAACCGCAAAACTTTACGTCGCTGGCCGCAGTTGACACATCTCTGGATTAAGCGTCCGAGCTGTAATTGTAACCTAATCGACAGAGAGTTAATCGCTGGGAGCGTCAAGCCTGGTCTACATTGAAGCTAAGCTTAGCTCAACTTTTGGCTTGTTTTATTTTGGCTCAGCACGGCTTGCGACTGACTCAGTGACTCACTGACTGACGCGCTGAGCCAAAATAGAACAAACTAAGAGTAAAATCGCAGTTGGCCTCGGTGTAGACCAGGCTTTACATAGCAAGTAACATGACCAAACGGAAACGTTTGCATAAAAGCTCGCGTTTTAGTGTCGAACTACGGCTTAATTCGACCGCAACAACATGTGTGGGTGACTACTGACTTGCAGACCGTAACATCATTTCGGCAGTTTCTGTACTTTCCGTTTCTCTGGGGTCGAATACTTTCATGTCAAATTTTTTCGTTTGAGCTAAATCTCTTTCTTGTCTAGATATCAGTCAAATGTCATGGCAAAAGTCAAGCAGCCATTGAGACGTTTTCAATTTCTTTGTCAAGGTTCATGAAATTAACGGTTCCATGAGCGACTCGATATGCGGGGCATTTAATGATGATATGATCCACAGTTTGCTTCTACAAGCAACACTCACCTAGCACAAATCCACGAAATCTCTTTTTGTGCGTGGTTTTGCGGAAACATCCGACACCTGCTTAAAGTCGATAAATAGGACCTCACTGGGGATTTATTTAGGAGCATCTACAGGAGCAATATTCCGTCTTTGGAAATGAAACTGTAAAGCCTGGACTTGTTGTTCTGTCATTTTCTTCTTCATGCATAGTACCCACCGTCTCACAACGACATCGAGGAATCTGACTTGCTTGAGATGGCCATGAGCAACAGGTAAAAATGGGTACTGCAAAAATAGCTGTTCAAGGCGTTTGGGAGTGAAGTAGCGAGTTTGTCTCAGAGTAGATGATTTGGTTATGAGGCTCGATGGGCAAGCAACAACATTACTTCTTCACGGCGTATCCCAGCACGGTGAATGTTGGTTAACACTGGGATTACCGTCTTTTCAACCTACCTAAAATTACCGCGAGCGGTCAAAATGACCGTTTGCTCAATTACTAACAAATGCGTAATAACTAGGCATTATTTTGTGTCATATGGTTCTTTTTACTGTTGTGTTATACCTAGTAATGTCTTGAATTATTGTGAGTGAGAGTTTAACAAATCGTAAGCTCCGTTATGTCTTGGAATAGACTGCATAGCTCCTAATCTAGGAAATAAATTGTAGGTCTTCCACTTTTTTTAGTTGCGTTTCTGTTAGTACGTTCGTAGCTTGTAGTCTGCCTCTTGATTTTGAAGAAAATTTGATGCATTTCAATTTTGCTTCGTCCTTAGCAACTAATCCAAATCAAATTCCTCTGTGTTAGATGTAAAATGCCTAACAATTATCACCTAGCGCTTGCGTTGTAGTAGCCTATTTGCATCATTACTATCACTGTCTCACTCCCAAAGTCGACCTATTTACATGTTGTTGAATCAGTTTTCTGCACATTGTTAATTGCAGTCTCTGAATTCAATTCATTTGAAAAAACCTTCACCATGTAAGTCAAACCGAGTGTAATCATGCGAACCCCTGATCAAAGCGTAAGATAAAAACGTAAGCGTAACACTTACTTGTGCCTGAATGGAGGAATGACAGCATTCTGTCTCGAAGAAAAGTTGAAGACCTGTGTTTTTTTGGAGATCAATTTTTTAGAGTGGCGTTTTCCTATCTGCTCCAAATAAAGGTGAAGACCTTTTTTTCGGAAATATACTTTTCAAAAGTGAGTATTTTGCTCAGTTTTGAAATTTCTATAGCAGGGCTGAAAACAGTGTGGAGGCTTTAGCCATCGGTCCCCGTACTTTTACCCCTGTGTCCACAAACATATTTATCTTACGCACCGGTACGTAACTTTTACCTTTTAATGCAGTTGTTGTTGCAAGATTGTTTCGATACAACAGCACAACAAAAATACTTGTAATGGCAAAGATGGTTTTAATGATGAAAAAATTAGTGTTTTCTGCATGGTCAAAATGACCATTGGCAGTAATTTAAGGTAAATCCATTCCATCCCACCCTGTGCTTATTGCGATGCAATGAAAATTAATATGCCAAAAGTTATCCATAATTTAGGAGGAGTCAGGAAGTTTCAATGTTATTGCACGCACACAATCAGAGATATAAACGATTAAAAATCAATAACGATCAAAATGACCGCTCCGGTAATTCTAGTCTTAAAACAAGGAGGTTGTGTACTGGAGGTTGGGATGATTTCATAATGTGGTAGGGTTTGTTGGTTGAAGTTGTAGATTAAGCGCGTGCGTGCGCTGCAGCACCAAGCATGTGCGCAGTGCTCACGATAAAGGTAAGATTGCCATGCGCATGGATGGGCGTTCGCAACCCAGCCAAAGCCGGCAAGCAGCCAAATCAAGGCCGCTCTGAATGGTAGTTCATCGCTATCTCCAGATGTTGTCTGAATGCCAGTCACCTATTCAAGACAACTTCGAGAAATTTTGCGGTGTAGCAGTAAAGCAAAGATTTTCGTTGAGATGTTGAGGTGCGGTACTGCTTTGCCTCCCTGTAGTTTAAGACAGAGGCTAATGCCGTTGTTTTGAATTCACCGATTTTTAGTCTCTATTTATAAATATTCCGTCGGGTTTGGCATGTCATAGCAAATTTTCCATCAAGAAAGTGCAAACTTATGGCAGAGTGGACCTAAGCAAGGTCGTCAGTGGGACATATTTCTTGAACATTCAATCGGGTAGATCGTGGATGTCAATGTTGAAGAAAAAAAAATACTGCTTTGATGTCATCTTGTCTGACAATACAGCTAAATAGTTTAGACTGTACTTCGTATAACTACTGTATATGCCATTTAATGCTTGACCGTTTTCATTTTTGATAAAAGCACTAATAAACGAAATTGTAAATTAAATTTAAAGCTACCTGCTCTAGTACAAGAAGTTGAGCAAATTACCTTAAAGTATCTTCTAAAAGACATGGGCCTTCCTATTGCGATAATAATTGCTAAATTAAAACAATTTCTTAAGTGAACACATTTGGAAGTCACGTGCTTAAATTTACGCTTTGAAGCAAATTTAATCAATCTATCTTCCATTATAAGACAACATGCTGGTGGCTGTTTGACAACACAACAAAAATATTTCTTCGCAGCCCTACCTGTTATTTTACGTTACAATAAACTATAATTTGTTTTCTTTTGTCGGCTTACGTTTGTTTGTGTTTTTAACTAAAACTAAAACTAATCTTGAACTTTAAACATCACTTTCAGTGAGACGTTATGAATTCTTAGCTTACATCGATTGCTCGCTACCCCACAGTATTTTTATGCGATCAAGCAAAACTAACCTGTATACAGTTCGGATCATCTACTAGCGGATGAACACACACATTCGTTTCGCACGTCATCAGGTTACTTCCTCGGAAGCAATGCTTTTCAAGAACAGATTCAGGAAGCTATCAAAATAATGTCAGTGCCCTTTCAATAATGAATAAACTGTAGGTGAGCTCGTAGAAAATCTTTAACAAAAGTTTTCACTTCAATGGAATACTACAAATGGTTTGCAGCAGGTCAGACTTTTTCATCCGTTCAAAGTTTAAAAAACCTTGGGTATTTGGAGAATTGCTTTCGATAGTTTAATTTTTAAACTAGTAAAAAGGTCTCTAAAAAACCTTTTAGGATTTTTGTTCTCCTAAATTCCTGTATTTTTTAAAAACCTTTTTGTGATTTTGATCGTAAACTGTCGAAAGCACTAATGGAGGAATTCAATTCGCCCCTGAAGATACTTCTTTAGAAGTTGACGCCAACAACTTGTCTCTAAATCAAAGTTTTTAATTAGTGGTAGCTGACATTTATCTTTTGATATTCAGGGGAATAATTGTCGAAGTATCCCTGGGTGTCTTGGACTCTAGCGACACCGCTGATTAATAGCAGTAACGGCCGGCATCGTGGAGAGCGTAGCGATCACTTTAGAGCCCCCAAAACATTATCGCCAAACACCCTTCTTTTTAAAGGATTGACATCTAAGCCTATTTAAGACCGCCTAAGATGATGTTTTTGACAATACATTAATCAAGTTAAAACGGAAAAAATTTGAATAAGCATCACTTTTGAAAAAAATAGTCAGAAATCTTAATTATTAGCATGAGAACACTTTTAAACTATACAAAAAAAGCAATTAAAAACTATTGGAGTTGGAAAAACAGGGAATTCTATGATTTCTTAGAATTCTAAGATCGATTCATAGGGTCAAACCCCCGCAAACTAAGAGTAGCAGACTAAAAAATCTTAACGTTTTAAAGATCTTTTTCGTGAGCAAATCACAAACCGGAAAGGAATATGTATCTAAAGCTTGATGGGCCTTAGGAAGATCTCAACTACTTTTAAATTCGCTGTATTGTCGTTTTTTCTTCTAAGCGCCCAATCGGAAGCTTCTCGGGACCTGCCTTGGCCTGAATGCGAATTTAAAGATGCTTGGGATTCGGGGCCGGGCGATGGCGTCGCTCGCTACCGTTTCTTTAACAAGTTGTTGTTTTTGTCAAATATGTGAAGAGAGTTTTCCCACTATCAGTAAAGCTACTTATAAAACTTTAACTAGTAAGGCAAATTCTTGAAAACCGCTTATTACCTGTGTGATAAATAAATACGTACAAGTATAAATGAAGCAGGTGGCGTAACGAAACGCAAATATGCGTTTCAAAAACAGAAGTAGTCAGCTAATCCACTTGCAATATCTGTAAACTTCTAGAGATGGTAAACCTACGCATAAGCTTTCTTTTAAGCATAAAGCACCTTCAAGAAAATTATTTTGACCGATCTTTTCCGGATTACCAGTTATAAACCCGATTACACTTTTAATTAGTCAAAAATTTGAAAGATGGCGCTTGAATTCAGCGAGCGCTGTTAGCATGGACTGCTTTCTGTCAACTTGTTGTAGTTGACAAAAATTTTTTCACCAGAGAAAAAGTGCTTCCAATAAACCCGAGATTAACTAAGCTTAGCAGTTAGCAAAGCAGGCTAACCACTAAGCCTTAAAATAACATAATAAGATAAAGAGGCTATCAAATTACAGAATAGCTGATGAAATCACATTTTTTGCAGCAAATGCAACTCAAAAAATGTCAAACTTTACTCACGTAAAAATTCTTAGTGTAAGGCAGATCAGCACATTTACATCGAGTGCACCTAAAGAAAAACCCTGCTTAATTGTGTCCATGTTTACAATCATTAGTTTCAAAACTAATCATTTAGGAGCACGGAGATTGGAAGATATTATCACAAAACTATTTTGCTCAAAAACCAACTTTTGCAAGTTTGAGGGGAATGGTAGAGGAATGGATTTTAAAAAATTTTAGGTGTAGTATTAGTGGAATCGAGATCATTTTTTGAGCCAAAAACGCTTAAAAGACTGTATTAGCTCTCGGTAGAGGTTAAAGTTAGCTATAGCAATTCAAAAATAAAATATTAATACAAAAAAGACTAAACCTTAATTTAAAAAATAGTTAATAACAATAATATTAATGAAAATTTAACACGAAACCCAATCCATTGTAGTTGATTTTAGGGTTAAAAAACAAGTGATGGTCGATTCACCGATTACTTCTTTTTGTTAAGGGATTTTACTTTATTTCATTCATTTCTGTTCAAAAAATTGAAGGACTCAAAATAAGCCCTTTTAGGCATTTTCTTTGTTTTTTAGATTCCTTTGGGTGTGAATTTTTAGATCAAATGAAGAAATAAAATTTACACCAATAAACCATGTTTTCTTTCGACCCGGGTAGCAAAGCAGAATAATTAAAAAACGAATTAAAAATTTCTCAAAAATTGGTGTCTGTTTTCTAAATATAAATAGGCTACTTGACGTCTTTGGAAACAGGGCAATTTTGTTTCACACCTATAAATACACCAGACAGAAAAAACAAGTTTTAAAAGTGAATTCAATACTTTAATTTGTGATATCTAAACAAACATTCCACTCAAGTGGAAAAAATGTTGATCTCAAAAATTCTTGAAATCTAAAAATTGCATGTTTGCATTAGTGCGACGTTTTTAACAACTTTATTGCTCGGAAAATGTTTGTGAGATTGACAATACTTTCTTCAAAACATGCCATGCAATTGACAATTTGGTGCACTTTTTTCATTTTCCGAAGCACTGTTGGGCCTGTTTCTATTTTTAATTCTACTTTTCTCTTACAATTCGCCTGGATAAATAAAAGTTTTGCCGGCGTTTCTGCGACTGAGACAGCATTTGAAACTTCCCGATGAAGTGCAAGTGCAATCTACGCACAAGTTCGGTTTCACTGTTTTTCCAACCTGCAAAGCAGAAAATATCTGCAGATAATCATTCGAATTCGCTAAATGATTAAATCAGGCTGTCGATTTTCAATACTCGTTTTAGATGCTAAAAGATCAGCAACGAGGTCAATTGCGCTGGACCAGCGTCCTATGGCGGCAATGATTGCGTGGTCGTAGGTTTGAACCTCACCGCGTCTGCGATGTTGCGCCCTGTGAAAAGACGCTTTCCCCGATATCTTGTGCTTGAGATGGAAATGTAATGTACCAGCAGTATTGTTAACTCCGAAGCGGGTCTGGATACAGTCGGTTTCTAGTTTTCCGTGACCGGACAATGAAAATATGTTGAGGTATGTAGCTCTTGAATAGACCGTTTGGGCACTAGACTATGTTCTGGGGTCAAAGATCAAGAAGGTCAATGGCTCTGCGTATTTTTCTACACGACAATTCACAAACATTGCCCTCTCATTTTGCTCACAATTTGAAAACATCTAGGAACTGTAGAAAAGGTCGGTGTTTGCTTTTAAAGTGACGACTAAATGTAAGGCCTTCAGCAGTGGCGTGTTTTTGAAAGAAGGTGGGAGTGCAGGGACGGATTTGTAATGTGGTGGAGAATAGCGACCTTTTCTCGGTAATTGACGTGTGATGGGGACATTTTGTCCGTCAATTTGAGATCCACATTTAAGCTCTATAGATTGCTTTGTTTTCGTGGTCTAAATGGGAAAGCGGGGTACAATGGTCCCACCCCTAAATATGCTCGAGGTCATCAGCCTGTCAGTGTGCTAGCTTTTCAAAAGCTCGGCCAAACTTTTGAGTGAAGCATGACGACCTGTATTATGATGTGTATTTTGAGAGAAAAATTAGCCTTGTCACAGAACTTGCGTTCTTGCTTACGCAAGTGAATTTAGATGCAAAAGTTTTCGCTCAATTACGTCGCGCCGGATATCGAAACAGCTGATAAGCCTAGAGGCAGTTGCTTAGTATGTCTTCATATAAATCAAAATCGGCTCTGAAGGCGATAGCCTATTCACAACCCCAAAGGTGTTCTTTGAAAAGAAATCAAAGTTTAAAAAAGGGCAACCAAGTTAAAACTGATATTTGCGCTACCTGATTTATAAAAGGAATCCTTAGCATTAACTTTGACATGCTGCTTCCGCAGCAGCTCAAGGTGTTTAATTCAACAAATTCTTGACGAATGACATATTTCGTTCAGATTTGATTCAATTTTGATTTTTTCAAAACTGGTTCCGATCAAACCAAGAGTTAAATAGAAATGTAAAACTTTTGGGTGAATTTTACCCCCGTAAATTCCTTTCTCGACTCGTGTTCTAAAAACGCTTTGTGGTTCTTCAATACAGCAAGTAGACTTTTGTTTGGTGGACGCGCGAAATCAGTAAGTTTCAAGTTCATCCCTTAAAGATTTACAGAATTCTGATAATCCTTTTCAAAATTTATAAAATCTAAACACCAGGTGATTGATTCTGCGATGTACGCATAAAAATAGGGTTAAACTTTGAGCGGTGGGTGTAGATATGAAGCAATTTAAAAACTAACCCTAGCGTACAACCAAGGATCGACCAATTCATTTACGACCAAGATGTTTTTATTCCAAAGATGGAATATTTACTGTAATTCTAGGGGTGTAAGATCTGCAGCCCGTGAAATGAAAACGTGCAGTGGCGAATGATTCGAATTTTAGTCCGGGCACGATCTAAAAGGAAAGGTCTCCTGAGAACAAATCCGTCTATTGCAGGTTGATCTCCAAAAAAAATTTTACTGTAAACATTCCACATATTGGTCGTAAAAAACTCGCGGCCTGAACCAGTTTGGCGAAAGTTGTAGATTAAGAATGCAGTTGCCAGATGGCACTTCGCTGCTTTAATTGATTGAGAACGATCTGCGTTTCCACAAAACATACTTTGTACATTGTCCCACAATAGGTCGACAGCAGATTTCAAATGACTTGATAAATAAAAACTGAAATGGTTTTGATAAATAAATTTAACTCAAATTTGTGTTTTCAACCCACATTTTTCTCGAAGGTATTTTTCCTGCGATATCCCGGCAACTACAGAAAAAAAGTTGCAAAACGGGCAAAATATGCACCTATAAATGCTAGAAACCACTAAACTGGCTTGGCTTGTCTCATCGTAAATTCAGAAGTTACTGCCTGTCTGACATCAATCCGTTGTTAGTTTTCTTGTACCGTTTTCATTGTTTTGTCGCTCTGAGGTCATGAGGTTAAGCGTCTAGAAAATTCCGATTTATACCGTCGAAAGCTGAGTCATACCAAACCGTAACAAGCTTAGGGGATATTTGACACCGAACGTTGTCCGCTGCAATGCTAAATAGTTTGCTAAATTAAGTTTTTTAGTTTACAAAATAACGAGCATTTTCTTTGTCGTGTATAGGTGGTCTTAAATGTGTTTATGTTATTTCACTTGCTAGTTGGTACTCAAAGAAGCAGTATTAAAACTCAGTAGCCCAATTGCCGTTTTAAAGTTAATTGAATCAATCGTTTCAACATTGAAACTCTAGTGCACTACGGCTGTGCAATAAGCTCTTTTCCGTTGTATTGCTTTCTAATACAATATTTTATTGTTTTCCGGAAGCAAATGCTTCGTGAGGTCATTTATGGGCTGGAACAGTGAGGCAACGCCCACCCAGCACAAGCTTGCCCAAAAAAAACTGTTCCTCTGTTTTCTTTTTGCATTAAGTAATAGACGCTAACTAGAAAGTTTTTACAGAAAAACTCCCTTTGCAAAAAAGTGTGCTCCTTGTCAAAACAAAACATTCCCAAAAGAAAACAGCTGGACCTCGATCCAAAATATATCGGCAAAAATTCGATCCACGCCAAAGATGCAGATATTAATAATAATGCCAGCTGCAATGGGACGCCGAATGTGAACTTAAAAAAGCTGCAATGGTTTCACCTTATTTTTGCCTATAGATGGACTGCACAACAAAAATTGAAATCAGAACGATTTCAGGAGAGAGTTTGTAGTCCCTTGCTCAACTCTTCTCTCTTCGAAATTAATTTTAAAAACGCTTAGGTTATCTTACTCACCGGCACCGCTCTTCGGTGTCCTTTCACTATCATATGAACGGTCGGTCTGCAATAACCTGGTATTGGTCGTACTCTTCCAATATACCTATTGTACCTTCGTCTCGGTCTTGATTCTGAGAGTGACAATGCCCACAAAAACATCACTATCAGACCTAGGCGCCTCGCTACGATCATTATCATTTTTAACCCATCGTTCTTACGCTAAATGTACTTGCACATTTTGCTTTTTTTTTGAATTTGTCAAACGACTTGTAAAGCATTGGTGGTGAGAGAAAATGGCCGGAAACCGTAGTGACGTAAAAGAAATTGTAAAATGTCAGCCTCACAAATGATAAACTCTCAAAACCAGGTGCGCAATGCATTCAAAGCACAGTCTATGATTCAAAGCCTTCACACGAGCCTTGAGTTTTCCCTTAATCGTTTGATGTTGCTAATCAAGGCATATTGATGCCGTCGCCGAACTAAATTATGAATCAAAAGAGTTCGAAAATTAATTTAAATATGACTCGCTATCAATTGAAAATTAAATTGCTACCAAATTCAAATCAAAATCTATCAATTTTACTCTAATGATCATAATATTGTCTTTTGATCCTGACTAAGTCTAGCCAGCTGTAAACACTTGTAAGTTGTTAGATATACTAATAGCACATACCAAATCTAAAGTTTAGAACAAACTACTTCACAGAGAGCCAAATTCGTAGTAAAATCATAACCTACAAAAGCGACAGCTATACGATTTAAACTTGCAGTCTTCTCGCTTTTATAATTCGCACAATGCTAATTTTCAGTTGAGCCAGTAAAGTACAGGGCCAAATATAAAGGACAAAATTGAAACCCAAAGTCTTTGGAATGTTTATAATGCTTGATCAAGCCCTCACTTGGATAATCTAAATTGATGGTTTTTTTTATACAAATATAGATTCTCTTCCATTACTTCAAAATCCACGAAAAAAACATAAGGCAAATTCAGTTTTTGCAGAAGATTGACAAAATGAAATGATGAGAAAAATGTATTAAACTCATCGAACTCAAGATGAGCGGAGAATTTAAAAGAGGCTGAAGAGATTTTAGTCCAAAACAACCGTAAAAACCTCTCTTTTGAGATCAATTTTTCGAAAGTAAGTTTTTTACTATTTTTATATTTTCTGGGGGAGCTAACAGCATTTTGTTTCGAAACAAAGGTGTAGACCAGTTTCTTTGGCAATGCTTTTCCTGTCCTTCACAGCAGGATAAGTTTGAAAAGATCAGCCAATATGGCAATTCAGCTTTAAGATCTTTTTCCTCTGACAATTTAGTCTCGGGCGAAACAAGCTAAGCTTGTTGCGAAATATATATTTTGTCCCGTTTTTGTGTAAATTTTGGTGCGATTGCTTCCAATATATTTCGTATTTGATTGAACTGCCAGAGGAAACAGCTCTTGAAGCTGGATTGTCATAAATGCTAATTTTCTCAAGTTTATCGTGTTGGGCCGATAGAAAAATCATTATCTTATTATGATTGAAAGAAGAAATTCCCACCAGTTTTACGGATGCCATTGTGATATTGTCCCAATATACGAGGCGTGATCCTTAAATACGATCTCTGTTGCTATGTGCACTGCATTGCAAGATTACTGTGTAAGTTTGCATTTCTATTGCCTTATTTGAACACTATGCAGTCAACAAATTGATTCACCTGATGAGGCCTTTAAAAGCGAAACAAGCATGTCGTAGAATGTTTATTCTATACGGTTTTTGTGTAATGTATGAGTGGTGTGATATATCCTAATTTATTTATTTTTTTGGGGGGAGATCAAGGTGAAGTTTAGCGTTTTAAAAATGAGTACTTGGCCCATTTTAAAATTTCTAGGAGAGATTAGGGGGGGGGGACAATATTCTTGGGAGAGGTTTTATCTTCCCTACTTTTACCCCTATGCCCATACATGTAGTTGCTGCTGGTGCAGCCTGGGCTTAAATCAGCATGAGCGATAAGGCAAACGTCAGTTTCGTGATCATAACAAATGGAATTTTCTAAGCGTTCAACTTGTAATTTTTCGATTTCAAATGTGACTTTAATTGTATCGTTCCACGCTTTCAACTTACGAACGTTTTTGATAAAATTTTGCCCTGGGGTAAATTTAAGATACAGTTTAAAATTGTTTATTTGATTGTTATGTAGCAAATTTTAAATGGGATTTCAATGGATTGCAAAAAAAGATTAAGAGAGTATGATGATTATGAAATTTTTTTCTCTTCTTAACATTGAGATGCAGTGTTAAATTGGAAGTCCAGCTACACCGTCAAAACCCACGTCAAGCAAGCAGCTCTACGATAAACTAAAGGACAGCGGTTTTTTGCGTCTCAATTTCAATTGAGCTGCAGGTATTCAGGGAGTCGGCTTCTTTACGGCTAAAAAGTAAGAAAGTTTGCATAAGAACTGTTGCGTGGTTTTCAAACATTTATTAAACGTAGAGTTTTGTTTCTTACCCCGTAATCAACTTCTTAAGTCCCTCTTCGAAGAAAAGCGGGCTGATCATTCTGTCGAGTTATGAATGCAGATATCAGACGGATAGCTTCACCACTGACAAAATGACGGCATTAATGAAAGCTTTACCGCCGGATTACGTGATAGATCAACCAGCTGCATGAACTTTGAGCAAGAATGGCTTTGCTAAATGGCACTAAACGAAAGGAAGATCGAAGAAAAGCATCAAAAGAAGGCTATTGCAGTGTTAGATGGGTTACTGCTGTCTACTAGTGGCAACTTTGGAAGAATATGCGACCTCACGGTGGCGATGTATAGCTTTGAAAAAAATCTTTTTGGTTGATGTTGAAGTTTTGAAGCAATAAAACCACGAATAAAATTCATTCACTCATGTCACAAACTTATCTTGTAGCTTGACGAGTGGTTTCCAAAAAAAAAAAAACGTTTTAGGGGATTTCCAAAGCAGGTGTTTGAAGGGATGAAGAACTCCTTTTTTTGGTCAAAAAAGCGTTTTGAGGTCAAAGACTGCTTTTGACTGCTACACTTCGCTAGAATTCTGCAGAAAATTTTGGAAACCACTGGTTTGGACAATTATTATGCGTTTGGACAAAACTTAAGAAACGCTTTTTGAAACTTGCAAGATTGGCAGGATTTCTTCTAACACCAATATAAAAGGAAAGTGGCCAAGGTTCCAGATGCAGGGCCACATTTTTTTATTTGATACACGACTGGCCAGAGCATATTTTTTTGCAATAGCCCGATAACGAAAAAGGGAGATGTAGGGTGAATAAAATTTGCCAATTCAGGCAATATTTCTTAACTCGACGGTTACTGATGCACCCTGTTATCATGAGCCTATGTAGTAAATATCAAAAAACGAGACACATCAATCAATTAAATAAATAACAATCAAAATTTATTGCTTAAGTTAAACTTGTCAAGGTGCTCAAATATTATGGTCACGGGCAGCAGTTTCATTTACCGTGAAATTGTGGACTTGTGATTCATTGCTGTGGATGTACATTTCCGTTTCAGTTTTGTTGTTGACGTAAACAAAAGAGTGGTGGCATCAATCCTTTATTCGGAAAATTATTGAGGAGAGCCGAATATAGTTCAAAAAAGACATTCCACCCATTTTTATTAAAAATCTCAGCACATTCTCTTTGTGATAAGACTCCTAAAGCGCCCGCAGAGACTACTGCTATTATTACTTTCAAAGGATGTATTTGTTGTGGAGTTTTTAGGTTCATTGCATTGCACTTGTTTAAACTCAAAATATTGCTTTCAGAAGCAATAAGATTACGAGTTTTATCTTACCAAAAATTTGATCCAAAAATAAAGAGCACAGATGTCCTAAAAAAACGATAAATTTGTACCAGTTTAGTGCTACTATCATGGCTTGAGATGCTAACTAAAAAAATTAAAGCAAAATATGAGTTAGAAAAGATTGGAGAACACTTACCAAAAAATTCATATATTCGCTCTTCAATTCATCAGGCCGTTTTGAGTATCGATCCCATGTACCGTTTTGTAAGTCTACACTTGCGGATTCTGCAGATAGGCAGAATAACCTAAACTTTTCTCGAATAGACCAGATTTTTACTGTGGTGCTTTAATTGCAACCATCGTAAAAATTGAAATGAAGCAAGCTACTCGCTGGTTCGGTCAAGTCATTTAGGTTGTGCTGTTACTATTGGTATTAGTCTCAGTTTCTTTGCTTTTTATGTGCATATTGTTTCAGCAATAAGTGTTTGCGTTGACGTTTCGGACATTTTAATGCATCTTTGTGTTTAAAAATCTTACAACAAGCTCGTATTGACTTTCATCTTCTTTCAAAACACAGCTTGTGCAGGACAAGGTTGAGTAGCATCGTTTAAACCGGTGCAGCGTTGAAATTTTTGCTTTTTAAGTGGTGTCAATCTTTTTTTTCATTGTCACCAGCAAGCAACTAAAAAAGTGTACGGGTTTACAACGAGCAAAACCCATCCTAGTCAATGTATATTAAATTCCCACGTAATTATTTTTTTCCACGATTGTAGGTCTTGCGGACTAGGAACCAGCGCACACTTTCAGGGATCTAGAGCCATATTGTCAACCAAAGTAGGCCTATTGTATAATATGTTTAATCCACAGCGACTCATTGAACTCGTTAAAGACGTTTAGCTTGCGATTGCATTCTTGTGAAAACTCTGCTGAATATCAAAGTCTAATCTTTATGCCAAGAGCAACTCTGATCAATGATCAGCTTGAAGAATCAAATGGTCGCCTACAATGTTTTTGATGACCACTGTGAAGTTGTTTAGAAGAAAATCCACTTTTACGTAATGACACTATCGCGACAAAACTTTTTAATTTTATTGCCGCGAAATCGCAAGGTGACTAAGCTCTACGGAAGGTTTCATTTTTTTGCTCGCTTCAAGTGCAAAGCTTTTTTTCGCGTGGTTGACACAGCTACGAATAACTATTTTTCATTTGGAGAAACGCATGCAGCTATCAAGAGTGATTTTGCGAGTAGCGCTTCTAAGCAAAGAAATAAAGTGTTTTCGCAATCGAGATGATAAATTTGCACACGAAAAATAGCTTTTTTAAAACATGCTGTTTTCTCTTTGCTTAATCGAACAAAGCATAAAAGCAGTAGCCTGCTTTGTTACTTTTGAGAGATTGGGCGTATTTACAACGTTGGGACGAACAAGGCAATCGGCAATTTGAGGCAGACCAATCAAAAAGAGTTTTGTTAAGTCATTGGTGCATCGTTTTACTTTGCTTTGAGCTTAAACATTTATTTCGTTACCTTGTACAAGAAAATAGACAAAGTTACACGTTTTTTCCCAGGTAGTGTGAAAACCAAGGCTATGTTAAACTTGATTCTAACTCTCAACAAAATTGTTATCAGGCGTATGTGTGCCCCGACCCTTGAAAATATTTCTTTTTTTCGAGCAGCAGTAGGCGTTAAGCGAGCTTGGTTGAGATATTTTCCTTTTTGTTGTGGAAATCACTATTTTGATGAAGGGATTATGATAACGTAGAACGACGTTGGTTTTCTGAACTGATGCTTTTTGGGAATCTTAAATTGGATGAGGTGACGATATTCAAGCGAGGGTGTTCTGAACCTAGTCATACAGGTTACAGTAGAAACAATTATCCATTGTTTTCGCCGGAAGCTTTGATCTGTCTTTTTACCTAGAGTTCTGTCGTTGTTAAATTAGACCAAGCGAGCACAACTTTCAGCCCGGAAGGTTGCAAGATCCTTAAAAGCCTTTGTTGCTGTCCCCAAGATGATTTGAAAAATGTTGCACTTCATCCCAAATCAAATTTAGACCTAATCAGGGCTATTATTTTGTGATTATTTGTAAGATTTTCGCATATTTTCTAGATCACCATCTTATAAAATCAAAGATGAGCTTATTTGTATGAAACGTGTTTTTGTGCTTGGTTTGTCTTAGAAATTGTTTCTGTCTGGGCATTTTATTGCTCAAAATGTGTACCTTCAAAAAAAGTTCTTTCCCTGAAATTTACGGCAAAAACACTTTTTTTCCAACATGTTTGTTTTATGGTTTGAGCAGATGATAGCCTGGAGTACAAGTAAAAATGACGGCATGCGGCTTGCGAAAAAAACTTTGGTCGTCGTGGCCCTTTTACTGTTTTGAGTTGTGCACGCCTGATTTTAACTAATCAATTATATCGGCGTTTATCTAGTAAAAAGTTGTAACTATCATTATCAAAGATGACTGCAGTGTCAAGTTTTGTTGGGTACGTTAGATTGTTTCAGGTCATTTGCTTTGCTTTAATGCATACGTATGACAGTAGGCAGGCAAGAAATGGATTAAACAATCATTGTGAGAGACTGGAAACATTGATTGTATGAGATTGTAGGTCAACCAGTTTTAGCAGCTTGTACAGTTCTGGTTCTTTTTATGGAAAGTGACAAAAGTTGTTCTCAAGAATCTTAGAGACACCAAATTAATTCTATCAAAAATATCGATAGTTTGTTCGTTGTGGTTTCTTTTTAACGAATATACTGCTCGTTTGGCAAAGAAAATTTTGTTACAATTATTTCCCGCCCATCGCTGTGTTTTTGTGACAGCAAACTCTCAAAAAATTTTGCTGTTTATATTGATTTTGCCAAGTGCGTTGGCCAGGTAATTCAATATCTGTTTATATTATAACACTTTTGCCCTGTTAATGAATTTTATTGATCCTAACTTTGCTGGCTGACAGTGGAAATCAAGGTTTGCCCCTGTGTAATATGTTAAACAACGGTGGCGCCTTTGACCGAGATTTCTTCAGATTGGCAGCACTAACGAAGTGAAACGTTATGCGAGCTTTGGCACTTTTGCAGAGCAACAGTTTTTTAGAGCTGGACAATTTTTCAATCTCAACTGTGTAAACTCAATATCAAACTTCGTCGTACACATTATTTTTTGTTGCTGATTGCCAGGCAAAAATCTGTGAATATCATTTTTATCATAGCAGATAGTCTTTGTCAAGCTATGACTTGACGAAAGGAATTGAACCGATGCCTACAGACTGTACTGCGTTCTTCAACACCGCGTTGGCGCTAGACTTAATAAACACATTATTTCATATAAAACATTTTGAAAAGTCACAGGAACACATCGGCTTCTGCACGGGTTTGAACTAGCTCTTTCCGATGTTTGAACTAGCATTTTGTTGTGAAAACGCAAAATGTTGGCTGTGCAACAAGAGTAATTTATGACTATTGATTTCTTCAGACAAACAACGAAACCAATTCTTTTCATCCTATTTCGTTCGTTAAAGCCAGGGTATTGTAGGATTTGATTTCAACTTAGACATGCAGCAAGGTACTTATTGTACAACTCAAACCGGCGTTTAACTGGCCGGAGCAAAATTTATTTGCTGTGAAAGTTCACACAATGACAGCAATTACATTTTGATAAAAGAGTTGAAACCTTTAAAAAGACCGGGAAAGATCGAATCCTTTCGAAGTTAGCGAGCCAGCATTGCCCCTAATTGCAATTCAATCCTTTCAAATGAATAAACAACTTTGTTTAGAGATTCGGTTACTCTATTTCTAAACTGCAAAATACCCATTTTGTAAAATATTTCTTCCTGCGTATGAGCTTGTTTTTTTGTTTGCTAGCCTTCAGTCAGACTGGGTCATCAAGACAGGTAGCATGCTCAGCCCCGCCACCTGCTTGTCAGATGAAGTTGGAGGCGCTCCCTTAAGTACCTCGCCAAAAAAATAAGCAAACTTGCCGGCTTTTTTTCGGCACAATTTTTCAAATAAAAAAAGCTGTGAACACCGCTTTTTGAAACTTGGGTATGATTCCACTAGAGAATTGATGTCAAGGTCAACCTACTGTGAAGCGGACGCTTTAAACACGAAACTATCTCGCCAGCGATCTCTGCAGTTGGTTTGTAATCATTCAACAGCAACTTGTGGCTTAGTGGGTTATAAAAACATTGCGCTAATGTATTTTGAAACAGAATACGTTGTGGTAGAAAAAAATTGTCTGAAATAGTTGTCATAAATAGCCTACTAATTAGGCGTAAGAGAAATAGAGAATAGTATTTTTTCAAAATTTGTACCAGTAAGCTACTCACACGAAGATAAACTCAGGATATAAGACTTCGTGGAGCACTAGTAGTCATCCAATTGGCGCCTTTATCTTTTCGTTCTGTCATATCCTTCTACGGACTCTATAGGGCTCGGAAGCATCTTCTTCGATGGCTCTGTCTCTATTTTTAAACAACTTTGGTTCGGGCCTTGGGGAATTGCACTGCTCATTAAGAAATCTCAGTTATTCTTTGTTCATGTAAATGCAATCGTAAAGTAACATTAAAAGCAGTTCGATTTAACATTTGAGATAACTACTTTACCTGGGATCCCATAATTATAACAATTGCATACGTGGGTTAAAAAGGTAACAATTAACAAATATACCTTCATATTTAAAGGACGTTCGGAATGACTCAAATATGTATAATGCTCTTTCTAGAAGGTTTGGTTTTACTTAGTGCCGTGACCCTAGCCATCAGAAACTTACTATTTTCAAAGCTATTTTAACATTGTTTTCCTGTATCGGTGTAGCCGAAGGCGATATTCAAGAAGGGTAAAGGTTAAGGGTGTAGAGTAAATAAGGCTTGTTTTTGACTTTTGATAAACCAAACAGTTATTGATTTATTGAACATATCAAATGGCAAAGCATATCATGATACGTTCAATAAATCTCTTTTGTCATAACTTATGACTTTTCAAAATCGGAAGAAAAATATCTTTTTCAAAATTATTTTTATTTGAAGAACGCGTTTCTCAAAATCTAAGGTCCCACCTTCTCATTCCTTAAAACCAGAACGTGATAACTGCCTTGGTTGAGCCAGTATTTGTGAGAAGTTGATTGAAGGGAAGAAGCTTCTCAGCTTCATCGCTCCCTCTGTCCTTCATCTCATCTTTTTTTAAATATACCAAAATGAAAAACGGCGAAGAGAAAAAAAGATCTTCAAAACCCCCAACAATGAAATTTATTGAGCCTATGTTACATTACTTGGAGGTACAAATTTAGCTGCGTATGTTTATTATGGCTTGCATTATGTTTATCACGCTTATTCTCATTATTCGCCCTGGCTTGCAGAGTGTTATCGAAACAGACTTATAGCGCACAAGGGACTCCCACCTTTAAAACCTATTAATTTATGATGACTTCATTGCAGCTTGTTGCTACAGCACGCTGAACATTAGAGGTGAATTATGAAATTTTTATTCGAGCAGCGTGAATGCTTTTAATCCGAGGCAGGGGAGCTGTTTTTTAAAAGATATCATTTATTTTGTTCTCGAAAAACTAAATTGAAAGCTGTCGACTGGGACTTGCTCTTTGAATATTTCAATTTATCAGACTAATTTCGCCTACAAAACATATTGGTAAAATAATCTCTTTGTAAGTCTCATGATTAAAATGAAAAAAAATGTCTACAACCAGTCGACAAATCTTCAAAAAGGCTGTTTAAAGAATATTAGCTGGCGTCGCTCGGTAAAGCTTGCTGTGAGTTAGGTCAGATTGGAAGTATAGGTTCAGCCGATTGCGCCGGCTTTACCGAAATAATGTTTCTGAGAATAGTCGCAAAAAATTAGTATAAAAACAGGCATTGCCCCTAATACCAATCATGGTATTTTGAATTATGATTGATCTTACTCACACACCTTCTTAACATTTTACAAATTGTATGCATTTCTTCCCATAAATTGCGGGCACAAAGTCAAAGTTGGGGCTGGGTGTCATAATGATATTTTTTTACGATTACGGAAATAAATTATAGAAGGTAGGCTAATTTCACGACTTGATCCAACCCCCCTCCCCTCTCAATAATATCTGTGGCACTGAGTTCTTTGGCTGCAACCATATGCCTTTGTTCCGGAGTAGAGAAAAAGGGGTTGTGCCTCCCCCATGCGCGCCACCAGAGGCGGCTATGAAGGCCAAAACCTCCCTTTTTAGAACTAAATTTTTTCTAAAGATAAGCAGTTTTTTTCCTAAATTTGGACTTTAAACCCCGTTGCACGAATGTTTGCCTCAAAGTGGAATTAGCCTCTTTCCTTACTAAAGTTTTGATTGCACGCCCGATCTGCCCCAAATTTCTTGCATCCAATCACCAGATTGGCTTAATAACTCCAAAAAAATTTTCCCCGTAGATACGATTATACATTTGTTGGCTATGATTTGAAATGACGGTGTAGTTCTAATAACCATTTTTTTTCTGTTGACTTTCACTCAAGTTTTGGAGTTCATAAACTATGTTCATAATACCCTCATCCCTAATAAATTGACCCTGTACTTACTTACAAATAGCAGACAACTTCTCAAATCCTCATGCATTCACTTGACTAAGTGCATGCGGGCATGAATTCAAATTTGTGGAAGAACCCAGAAGTGATTGATGTAGCCTACGTACAGGAATTCAGCCATGAAGAAATTGGCCAACCAATTACAACTTTTTCGTAATTGTAGGCCTACTCATAAAGCTAGAGCCTCTGGTTGTGCATGTGTAGCTTGCCACCGGCATAAACGCGGCCACAAGAGAGCAACGTGCCCGGAAGCCCAGAGTCCAGAATGTGCATTTCAGTTATCATAATGGGTTAGGTTATGGATTCAGCGGATAACCCACCAACCAGCGTTGTGTGCTAAAGATAAGGATAATTGTTTCCAAATCCCTATAGATTTCACATTAACACTTGGCATTTTGTTCCACTGTACTGCACGAAATCAAAATATTTTGGGGTTAAAGAGTACCTCAGGGGGGGCGACATGACACAAGTACTGCTACGTTGCTTTCACGCGGAGTCCACCTACAGTCCAGTCATATTAATTTTCATTGCATTATTAAGAAGCCAGGTTTATACCGGTATGCTATTGATGTAATATATCATTGTACTGTATCAGGCAGTATATCAGTAGTAGGCTTTACCAGCTACGTTTGCTTTCAAAATGATACGCAATTTAAGGCTTGATATTGGACCATGAGTGCAGTTGCTGCCAGCTACTGTTCACAGTGAGATGGTACCCTCAAGCATCGTGATATCACTTGACATTACGACAAGACTAAGCTATTTCGAAGCGTTCAAGAGAAAACAGAAAAAAGGCGTGCACAAAAATCAGTCAGATACTTAGTCGTTTGTAGCGTCGTCTATGCAGCTTAAATTGTGAGAGAAATTTTTGACAAAAGCATCTTTCAATACGCCTATCTCCCCAAAGAGCTTGCAGCCAAGTTTCTACGGTAATAATTTTTCGAGAAAATAAGAAAAACAAGCTCTTATAGTAATGCAAGAGGCTAGCGATGCACTTAACAAACTGCAGACAGTGTCACTGTCTGCAGTTTGCTGAGAAAAACAAATTTTGCAATTAATCGTTAACTGTGATCTCATCGTAATTCCTAAAAGGGTAAAAGTTCTTTAAGTTAATGACTCCGGTGGTGGCTCTCTTTTAACCAAAAAACGGCTTTGCTTTGTCAAGAATCGCAATTAAAAAAGATTATCTTCAATTGTGCCTTAGTCATTACGTCACAAACCTTCTTATGATACTCATCTTTGAATGGTGCTCAATTGTGCCAAGTTTAATGCCTGTACACCCAGTAGTTTGGGAGGAGTTTAAACAAACACACAGACAGAGTTGCGCTTTATTGTATACATTTTGCAAATATTGTTCCACAAGTGTTGGAGTCGCAAATTTTTTTAACCGTTTTCATTTCTTTTGAATTTAGGTATCACTGTCTTTCTGAGAAAGAATAACTAAGGTGTGTCTAGGGAAGAGCAATTCTGTAAATATGTGAAGTATTTGCACTGTAAGATGGAAGGCTTGATTTCCTTCCATTTTCTAAAAGTGATCTTTTATTCAAAACCACGATACTTTTCACATTCTTATAAACTGGACCTGCTTTTACTTTTTCCTTGTCCACCTGAGTTAAACCGCATAAATGTTGCAGTGAAAATGTCACACGATATTTCGTTTTTGTAGAATTTTTCTGGTTTAGCAATGATAACGGTTGCTTGTGTTTTGTTATGCTGAAAATAGAGGCTTAACTGTCTTTCTCTATACACGTTAATATACCATGTCTCCCACAACTTTCTCTGTTTGAACGCTTTTAGTCTTGAACCGTTTAACGATCTTCAAGCATTGTAAGGTTGCCTTGGGTCAGCTCATTTCGCTTTGCAAGTGAAATTGCGTCACTAAGCATTATGTTTTTGTTGTTTTTTTTAACTTATTATGTAACTGTATGTGTAAGCATATCAGCAAGTAGTCCTAACTATTAGATGACCCAAATATATTTTTTGTAAGATGGGCAGCTTATAATGCAAGATAGCAAATAACACTTTTTTATTTAACATCGAAAGAAAGTCTTTGTTATTCTAGAAGCCGTTGACATATTCTAAGAATGCATCGTACATATCTGGTAGTAACAGTAGAGGTATGCTATAAATGGCTGAAAATGTAGGCTATTTGAAAATGAAATGAAAGCTATGTAGAATTTTGACTTTTTTAACTGCGACCATTTCTTAACGCCAAGATGTATTCGTGGCTCAGTAAATTCTGAAGGTTACCAGTTGGCTGAGCGTCAAATGAAAAAATCTTGGAATGTCACTTACAAGTCATATTAAGTCCAATGCATATAAACTTTTTTAAATTAACCGGTTTGTCGTCATTTTGGAGAATTCAGTACGTACCTGCAAGCATGTTTGGCACTGGCATTTTACAACACTATCTTCCATAGAAACTATGAATTTCAAATAACATTCCGTCAAATTTGAATGACGTCACTTATTTCAATCAGCTTATTACGTCATCATGCTGTAAAGACGTAATAATCAAATTGTTTCGCTTTTCAATTGAAGCGCAAAATGCTCAATACAGTGTAACTTGATCGAAAGCCAGGTCATATCGTTCAAAAATTACTTTTGACAGCGCATTGGATAAGTACTGTCGTTAAGAGGTAGTAGCAACGACGAAAGCAATAGGAACTGATTAAACTCTATAAATATTCAAACTGTTTTTTTGCCTTATTCACATCGAATAGTAGGCTAATTGATTATTGATGTAGAATATGGAATGTTATAAATAGAAAATGGTTTGATCATTAAATCGAAACGTCTCAATGCGTTTAAAGTTGTATCAGCTTTTGCTTGTGTTTTTAGATTTGTTTAATTTTTGATGCTACAAAGCGTCCGAGAAAATTTTGTCTGAACTTCAAATTATTTTCATGTCATTTTGATCTTAAAAACAACAAAAAGTTTTTAAAAGTAATCAATTTTTCTGCTAAAAGAGCATTGCATTAAAGGTTTATTTGAAGATACTTGACCTTTTTCTCAATACTAGCCTAATTCTGTGAAAGGCAGCAGCTTATTTAACAGCATAAAAGAAGAAAATCTATCTGGATAATTAAGTTTTAAGACAGCAAATGAAAATTTTGTTCGAAGTTTATATTGAAAATGAACTTGACTTGACCAGCCATACATTTTTGATTTGTTTCAAGCACCGGCTATAGCCTCATGTAAACAAATGCCACTTCTTCAATTAAAATCTATCTGTAAGCGGATTTGTCACCATAGTAGCGATATCCAACTATGATTGGATTGATTTAAATTTTATTTTGCAAAAGCTGTTACGTAACCGTTACAATCGCTTCTTAAATTCTTTGCTTAGCTTTCAGTTTAATTTAAAACTTAAGAAACTCAACTATGACGCAAAGAAAAGATTTTTCTTGAAAAAAACCAAAAACTTTATCAAGTTGGACTACAGCAAGACCTTCACACTGGCTTCCGAAATAGTCTTTTTATCCGTCGTAACATGGCTAAGAGGGACGATTGAGGCCTATTTACAAACCCTAAGCTAAATACGTTGCAATTATGAGGACAGGGTGCTGTGGTGAATAATATGCACTGTTAGGTTACACTGTAACCGATTAAATTATCAACTGCATAGCTTTCGCTATCACGAAGACGTCACATTTTGTTTTGTTGGTGGTAACCACGGACTTCAACAAGAAACAGATTTGAATTTTCCCTGCGATATATTTGTGTTGTGTGTGTGTGTGTGTGTGTGTGTGTATGAGCTGCGAGTAGCCCAGTTTTAAATGATTGCACAATTTTGTGTATACTGTGCATTTAGTAGCTGAAATGAAATGTATATTAATATAAAGAAAAACAACTTTGCAGGTTAGTAGGAAATCTCTCCTCCCAATAATGATGTCGTTCAACTGCGTCTGGCTACGATTGCGGTAACTTACTGCTGAGCGTGTTAGGTAATAGAGTTTTACTAGTCTCATCAAATTCTGAAGCTTGAAGGTTTTCCTTTAATATTGAGCAAACGGAATGAGTTGAGATCGATTTGAATTATTTCATTAATTATGTTCCTTTTCTTATTTCGTCACGTGATTTTAGCTTGACGTCGGTGAAAAAAGAAAGAGAGAGAGGCAGCGAGAGGAAATAAAGCTAATTATTTTGTTCGGGCTTGAGCAAAAGTGCTTCTGCTTATCTTGTTTTTATTAATTATTTAAGAGCATTTCCCATAACGCTTTTGCAGTGCAATGGAATTCAAAATCAACTGCGCTTGACTTGGCATTGACTTAACCGTGTCTCAAAATTCCTGTCTAATTTTATTTTCAAGAAAAGAAACAATATGGTTTACTTTCAATTTTGTTTTCGAATATGCGCTACTAGAGATTTTACAACCGTTTCTATTATTTGCTATGACAACCAGAGCTAACCAGGCCTTATGTTGGTCAAAAACAGCGCCGCAGTCGGGCGCATATTTCCCGACGCCCTCGGATGTTTCAAACTTTTTTAAGATCATTTGCAAACCATGTCAGATTGCTGCCTCTATATCTGTCCACTGCTGCCTAATTGCATTGAGATGTTTCATATACAATACCTTAAGCAAAATGTGAAAGTGACAAGTGCTGAAACTTTAAGTAGAGCAAGCAAATCAATAAAGTTTTTAAAAAGTCACCGATAGTCTACAATAGATTTTTCTGTAAAACGCTAGTTTTCCAACTTCTTAAGTTCCTAGTTTTCGTCTATTTTTTCGCTGCCTTGTTTAAAACAACTATCAGCTACTGCTTGCTCAGGCGAAAGTTCAAAAATCATTTTCTGACCGCTCAAAAATCTGCTTCGTAACTGTTTGTGTACTTATGTACAGCTTCTTCATGCTTTGTTTTTGTACTCAATTTGCAATCATTCTCAATGATTTTAAACCATATTTAACACTGATCTGAACCGTTGTTATTTTGAGGTTTGCGCAAGAATATAAGAGCCAGGTCTTTGTGAGGCTGCGCTCAAATCGGAGGCCAGGTGTTGGTTATATTTAGGGGTTTCAAGATAATAGAATAAGGGTGCGAGGGTCTTCCTCATAAGATGAAGAGGAGGCGCTCCCGGTTGATGAGTAGCGACAATTTATTCGCGCGTCGTAGAATGAGAGAGTACACCATCAGTTTGATCGCGCCTCTATGTGCTATTTCTATGTTAGTCCTTCATGTAGCAGTCCAGATTTGTTTTGGAATAAGAGTTGATGAAGTGAAAGAAAAAATTTTATTGTTTTTAGGCGTGCAAAAAGTACAGCTCTGCGTAAAGCCTAAGATTTTTCAATACGGAGATGAGAAAAATTTCTTTCCTCTTTAAATGTGATTTCATTGCGTGGTATTTTTCCTCCCGCTTTTTTTATGCATTTGGATTAGGCAGCTTGAGAAATGTGATTGCTTAAGTCAATAATGATACAAGGGTACACAGCGGTTGCATACCATTTTTACCTGGGCAGTTGCGATCGATTTCGCGGGACAAACAATTTGAGTCTTCTTCTTTATTCATAGTATTATTTATAAATGAATCGCAAATTTTCAAAACCTTAGGCTAATGGCAAGTTTATACTTGCGACCCACGTACATTGAGCAGCAGCAATTCGTGGGTCGGTAAATTTACCGAAACCAACCGAAACCAGCGGAAATCAACCGAAAGCGATCAAAACCGAACTAAAGCATTTCCAGTAGAAACAAATTAAAATCTCTATCGTCCGGTCTGGAGAAAGCGCCTATGGGAAATGCCCGCCATCTTTTTTAACGTTCGTATAGAACGGATATCATTTTAGAGCTTGCTGCATTCAAAACGGTGGTTCATAACCTTTTTAGGTACCCTATTAGAAGAGGTAAATAGTTTGCGGCATCCAGTGGTAAACTTGTAGCAATTTTGCAAAGAGCTTTTATACCACATTGAGAATGTATTACGAAACACGCAAAATGAATTGTATAAGTAGCACGATTTATTCAAACGTCAGTGTGAAATCTGTATTTGAGTTCTTGCCTGAATATCGTGGATAGTTTCAAAGGTACAATATGAGCAACTTTATGGACTCTGATTTATAGTCGAAGGCAAATTTGTGTTGCCTACTATGTGCTACTCTTCCTTGACTAGCTCACCCAAAAAACTTCAGGTTATGAGCTTGAACATTTAAACACTAAGTTTTTTTAATGGAGTATACTTATGACCAATCAATAAATAATCATTGCATCAAAAGCAGATTTTAGTTCTCTTTAGGCAGAATTTTTGGCGATGCATTTGGGAAAATGCCAACTATACAAGTTTTCAAGACGCATATTTTCAAAACCACAGCAGTTGTGTTTCCAAAACAACCTTGCAAAGAATTAAATTGCACTAAGCATCAACGGCTCTAAATTTTGCCAACAGTAACGGCACTTTTTCTCGATAAATCAGCAAGTTTTAATTGTTGGGCGTTTAAATCTTCAGCTTACAGCAACCATTTTTTAACACATCCCATACTGCCACAAACTTTCAAGTATGTATTTAACACAACTACTTGTTAAGTCTAATTGTACTTGACTGGATCTGAAATTATATCGATGAAAATAGAAAGATAGAATGAATGTGAACTTCATATTAACTTGCACTTCAACTTGTAAATCTTTGCAGCACTCCACGGACTCGATTAAACAGCAGAACTAGTGCTACTACTACTACTACTCAGAAATGTTTGATATAATAATGTTAAATCAACGGTTTCCAACCGGGATGCAATATTCGCGATCCTGAAAGACATGCTACTATCACGTCTCTCGGCATCGCGAGTATTGCATATGGAATCCCGGTTGGAAACCGCTGATTTATCATTGTTATATCAAACATTGCTCTGTAATTAACTCGACAAAGCAAAATGGATTTGTGTTAACTTTTTTTTTGGCGAGCCTTTATCTACATAGTATTTCTCAACTTTTTAGCCATGTGGCATATTTTCAATGAAAATATATTCTGCATCCGAATTATGTCAATTGTTTTTCCAATGTCAAAAGTGTTTTTATTATTATTTGCAATCAAAATAACCACCTGTAGCCCACCCGAAATATGCGCTGTCACCCATTAATAGGCTATGACCCACCGGTTGAGAACCTCTAATCTACAACATCTGTTCGAAGTAACCACTATTGGTAACAAAGCGCGTTGTTAGCAAGAGTAGGAAAAATTTTCCTGTTGTACCTGTTTCATGGACTAACCAACACCGACGCGATGGCGTATTGGTTTTAGCGTCCGCTTCGCAATCGGCAGACCTGGGGTTTATTTCCCAAGTCGAGTCATATCAAAAGACTTTAAAAAACGATATTCACAGCTTCCTTGTTTGGCGCTCAGCAAAATACGAATAGTGTGGAGAACAAGCCGGCAAGCTTGCTTGTTGTGTCCTTGGGCAAGGCACTTTACGGGATGCCTCTATCTTTGTGTGGCCGACAGGTAGTTGGGCCAAGCAGTCTAACCGTCGTGGTGGCCCAGTCTAACAGAAGACTCGCAAACCGAGCATGAGAGCTAACGCAGTTTATACATATCTTCCTGCATCATGCTCAGAACGAATAGCTCAAACGACGAATAATGGACGCAACAAATACTTAGATATCGTAAGACTTAAAAGCAGCCCTAGTGATTTTAACGAAATGCAAACCACTTTGTTGATTGCATTTTTCTGTTTATTCATGCGAATCGTGAACGCAATTTATACTTTAGACAGGCAGCACTGAGTTAATGTACAGTATCGTCGAGAAGAAAAAACTTGATGGCAGAGTAAACACTCAGTGGCTTTGTGGATTGCATGGAACAACTTCCTATAGGTTAGCAAATGAAGAAGAATGTTGTGAGATTTGTCAAAAAAGCAAGTCTGTTGCCCACGCCACTTCTAAGTTAATCATTCTACTAAATAACCGTTAAGCATCTGCTTCAAAAACATTTTTGAACCACAGAGAGAATATATCCCGAAAATGAACCAAGATCGTCACCAAATTTTAATTTTCATATGGATTTGCTTATAGGTATACGTTGGTACCATCTTGGTAAAAAGCTAGAGAAGATATATTGGTGTAGCTTTGACGGACCAAACGCGGAGGGAATTTTCCCACGTGCGAATCTTCCTGTAAGTTATTAGAACGCAGTTGTCGTTACAAAAATATATCAGCAGTTAACCCTCTTGCCCAACTACCGCTAGCTAAACTACCTAAGCTATACTTGTATAGCCTATAACAAAACAATGCATTATTCATAAATTGCTGTACAAACGCACGCGATGGCAGTAACTCAACTCCTGGTTGGTTCATATTCTACATTTATAGCGCCAGCGGCAGAGGTTCTGCGTTAGGTGTACAAAGAGTGTTTAAAAGGATGCAGAAAAAGAAGAGAGTTGATATCGAACTCTTTGAAGAGCTAAACGCGAAAAAAAGCATCAAGTACTTTAGAAGAGGTCGCGTATGCACGATACTGCGCCCGCTCGCCAAAACCAGAAGATTTGAAAATGATTTTTACAGTGCTTTTGCAGTAAAGTATGACTAACATTAATCAGTGGTGTAGCCAGGAGTGTGCGGTCTGCGTATTGCGGCTACTTTAACAGGACGGCTATGTTTTGACAAGAGAAACAATTTTTAGCTGGGTCTGAACACAAAACAAACACTCGCATATTGTTGTTAGTTTTTTGTGAGTAATTCGGAGTGAATGGCGACTGGTGACTGTGTTGACGATTGTGTAAGAAATTATTCTATCATTTTTATATGACCTTTGACTAAAGAAAGCTAATTTTGTGGAGCAACAGATTAAATAACTTAAAGCATGAGTTGATTCGATTCTGTAATGAATAAAAGCCTAGGGGATATTTATCAGAGAAATGTTCTTCAGAGAAATGTCATCCATTTGCTTCAAGTGCCACCACTTTCCAGTTTCCGTATTTAATTCGCTATTGAGTTTATAAAAACAAGATCACTAGAAAGTTTGAAGAAATTGTTAAAATAAACTGATTGAAAAGCCAAATTGCCTTAGTTCAATGGTCGGTAACTTTTAACAGTAAAGAAGCCATTTAGCCCCGGTTCCGTGAAAAAGAAAAACACTGGCAGCCGCAAATACTTTTTGTCGTCTGAAATGAAGACAACACTATATGCAAAGGTGGAGACGTCAACGAAAATTGAGGCTCAAAAAAACACAGAAGCGGGAATATAAAAAACACTCTGACTTCAGCGGTAGATATCAGAAATACTAAAGTAGTATCAGGGTACTCAGCCAACTCTTTGGGTAGCAAACACATTTTTTGAACATTTGGACTATTAAAAAAATAGTACCTCTGATAAAAACACGCCCAACGAAACTTGGAAGAAAAATGTGCTTTTTAGTTTGAAGATTCACACCGACATAAATCACAAACATTATATTGAAAACAATTTACAAGTGTATTGCAAACAATGTACTAAACCCAATTTGATTTGTTTGCAATACACTTGTAAATTGTTTTCAATATAACGTTTGTGATTTATGTCGGTGTGAATCTTCTAACTATTAAACTAACCTTGCATAACGTGATCTAATGTGCTTTTTCTTCTCAAGCTTGCAAAGTTGTTATTTCAACGATTTTTGTATTGTGGTGGTCGCAGAGTGCAAATACCCTGAATTTATCATCTTATCAACTTTGATGAAGCATTTTTTAAGAAGCTAAAGGAAACAGTGTGTCTTTTTGTAAATCTTTCGCTAAAACTGTCAGTTTGCGCTCAAAGGCTGATACCCCTCACAGCATGTTCAGTGCTGAGCCTCCTCTTTCTAACCAGTTGTACTTAGGATTTCAGATCCATCGTTATGTTCACAATGAAATGGGGCTTTTCCCGCCCCTCTGGCTGTTTCTGTTTGAGAAAGACGAGCTCTTTGCTGCGAATGAAAGTTTTACTTCTAGATATGCAGCAAAGCGTTTTACCACTTCTTATCTGGACAACCACCGCACTCTGTTATACAGCAGGAGATCAGGCTACATGCTCTTCACTCCATTCAATAACTAAAATAACTGACAGTGGTTTCAGTCTTTACCATTATCTATGCATGCACAGAAAGAACTCTGCTTCATGGAATGTATTTTTCCCAGCCACTTGAAGCCACAGTATAAGGACAAAAGAGCCGCAGGTCGCGGACCCCTGCCTTAGGTGATGATGACAAAACAGGGATACAGAACGTGTTTTAAGGGGTGGGGGTCAAAGGTCAATGTGAGATAATGTTAAGTTTTGAATTATTTTATGAAATGCATTATCTCAGTCAGCAACATATTACGATAGTATTTATTTTTTAACTGGAAGGGCTAAAAAAATACTTAAAAGTGGTTTATGATACTCTCACAATGACGACGCTCACTTTATGATGCTTAAAACTGCGCATCAGACATGCGTTGATAGACGTTAAAAATAGAAATCGTTTGCCTCCCCTTTCTCAACGCGTGTATGACGTCGCCGGTTCCTACCTATTTTCGTTGCTTTATCTGATGGCTCGATTGACAACATAATAGCCCGTTTGGAAGCTATTTTTGATGTTGAGTTTTGAGTTGCAGTATACAGTTAGCGAAAAAGCGTTCCAAGATACGTCCGATTGCAATGAAATAACAGCGTACACTAACTTTGTATTGCGTCGCTGCTTCTTATCAATAATTCATGCGTGCTCTGGTGCTGTTTTGACGTAAACCAATCAAAGATCAATGTTTTTTAGCTCGAAGATTTTAATCGTTTGAAGACAGAATAAGTGAAGATTGGGTTAATTTGCTGTGAAATCTCTCAAGTTTCGCCCACAAATAACTCACAGAAGAAAATTTAACTTTTCAAGCAAAAAGTCTTAAATGTGTTGTCTAAACTCTATTGGAATATAGCACACAAATGCGAGCCTAAATTTTCCGCCATCAATCAGGTTCTAGCAAGAGCAAGGCGCAGAAAGATGGTATTGGAGCATTCCTAATTTTAACGTAAGCTTACAGGAGCGTGGTGTAAATTAGGGTGTAAAAATCGGTTTGAATATGCGCTGATCAGTGTTTAAAATTGCCACAGCAAATAAGTCGAACTCAATTAAATTTATCCTGATTGTTTTTACTACATTTATCTCTAATAATCAAAATAAGAATCAAGAGTCTTTGTTGATGACTATTCTTTTATAGAAAGGTGGTTAAATTAGCCAGAAAGTTCAACCCTTTAAGTAAGAGTTGAGTGATTTATTAAAACGAAAAGTATCGAGTCGAACATTGCTTTAAGCTGCTTGGTTGGTTGACGTTTTTCATAGGTTATTAGAAATGTAATTCAAGCGATGTTGTTTCAAGAATAGGCAAAACCACGTACAGTATACGGATTTACAAAGGATAGCATTTAAAAATTGCTTTTTAAGATGCTTTTCAGCTACCTAGTACAAAAAAGTTAAGGTCTTAAAATGGATTTTCGGATGCTAGAGAAAACCATTTTCTAAAAAATTGCCATTTTATTCTTCACATTTTTGTTGAATTATGCTTGTGGTTTTTCTCGCGTTATACGTGTTTCGGATAGCAAGAGTTATTTTATTGGTATTGTATCTTTACATTTAAATTTTTTGAGTATCAAATAACTTACTTTGTAGCTTTACTTTCAATTGACAGGTTTGTTTTGGTTTTATTTCATACTAGCCGGCTCCGCCGGCGTCCCCCAGCTCGGCTGCCAGTACGGTTAGTAACTTCGGTTCTGCAGGCTTCAACCAAATTTTTTTAAAAACATAAGAGATAAATTGGTGCTAATGGGGTATCGCTCCTAACCCCTAATCCCGATTGTAGTACAATTGCTTTCAATTTAGAATGGTCTGGGAAACTCTCTATCATTTCACAAAGTCTGTCCGTTCCTTCAAATAAGCGTTGGAGAAGAAACACAAAGTTGAAATGGGCGCCAATATGGCTTTTGTTTTACGATAACACAAATCAGTTACTTGGTAGTGTGCATATTTCACGATTTAGTAAAACCCCCTAGCATAAATGATGTCTCTAGTCAGGATCTTCCTGTTGCTACTTGTGCGGCACGCTTCCGAGGGAATTGGTAGTGTTAGCTGTTAGGACCACTACTTACTACTTTTTTGTAATTGTATGCCTAGTTGCACAACCTAAAGCCTCTGACTGGGAGCATGTTACTTGGTCCGGGCATAAACGCAGCCAGGGAAAAACAAACTAACCCGAAGAGATGCAATTACTGTTGCAGCGCTCATCAGTAATGTCGACGTTAAGAATATGAGTAAAAAGTTAATATTTCTTTGACATAGCTAATTCTCGTTCCAAAATGAAATATACCGCTTTTTAAAGGAAGTTTATCAAGCCCAAAAATATTTATAGGAATTACGCATAGCCACTCTATTTCTTTCCAAGTTTCTGGAGTCCTGGCTAAGTCTTGCTAGCCCTGTTTGGTACTTAGGAAGTAGACTTGCTTACTTATAGCAGCCAAAGTTTTGTTAGTTCATTTTATAAAGTGCAAAGAAACATTTACATGTTGTTGAACAGGGAGCAATCTACATGAATGCTAACGAAGTATGCTTTTGAGGAAGAATAGTCTAAATGTACCAAAGGACTTAAGTTTTTGTAGAAATTGCAATTTTGTGAGGCCCAGACACCAAAATTTGGAGTGTTTTTGACCGATAGGCTACATTTTAAAGGTTTTGTAGACTTCATTTTATGATAAATCTTTTTGAAAGTTTCGACAAATAGCGGCAAAGAAGCATGCTTTTGATGGAAAGTAGTCAAAAGGTACCAAAGGACAAACTTCATACAAAAATCGCTGATTACTTAGGTATAGTAAGAAAATTTTTTAACTAAAAATGAAAAATCATGTTTGGCACTAAATTTTTGATTAGCGATTATAAGCTAATCTTTAGCCCTAACTGATTAGAGTCACATATTGCTGGAAAACACATTTCCTATGCTTTCAAGCGACACCACTTGTTAGCGTTTTATTATAATATATTTGTATCAAACTTACCTGCTTTACCCCTTTTTGTAAAGGGGCAAAAAGTTACACTACAGGTGTTGAAGTTGAGTTTTTTTAGCATAAAAACTGATAGTAGATACATAAATTATATATTATCGAAACTACCTTGAAATGCCCTTTAGATTGTTAAAGAAATTTGAAAATTGGTTGAGAAATGAGGTCCCAAATCAGCTTTTTAGTAAACTGATTTTGAAAAAATGTTACAATTTTTGAAAAAATCATTATATCGTGATCTGTGTTAGCGAAAGATTGTGCTAATCGTACCAGATGTTTTATGACATCATAGAGTGAGTTTGAAGCGAGCAGAAAAAAGCGAAGAAGCATGCTTAGATGGCTTGAAATGCTGAAATAGTTAATTAATGAATTGGTTGTTGCACTGTAAATTGAGCTTAAATTGTTGAAAAGTGTTTTTTATCAAAAATATCTTGTTTATATCTCCCAAAAAATTGTTTAGTCGCGTTTCTGCGATGAGTACTTTTTGAGTAAATTAAGAAAACATATTTTACAAATAATTTTTAATTATGACGTCATGTGAGATGCTAAAGAAGCAAAATTGATTAAATTTGGTAAGTAGAGTAGAGGCTTTCGTTTGAATTAAAAACTGCGTTCCTTTGTTCAAAAATCAAATTAAAAAGTTATCTTTAATTATGACGTCATCGTGAGGTCACGAACCTCGTTTTGACACTCACCCCGGGGTGGTGATCAATCGTGCCAAGTTTTGTTTGTGCGCCCGGCAGTTTCGGAGAAGATAAGACAGACAGACAGAATTGCGCTCTATACTGTATATATATATATTGGACGCACGGGCATTTGTGGTAGTAAAGTTGTTTTTTTTCATTAAGTTTCCACTACATGCAGAAGCGGCGCTCTAAACTTTCATCAATATTTCAACAAAACTGATAAAGTTTATCGACATGTTCGCAACTCATAGCCTTGTTATTGATTTTGCAACGCTCTACCATGTAACGCGAAATCGCGCGGCGAGAAAACCTGGTGATCTTTTTGCCAACATTACGGCTGCGCGCTGCTATGCAAAAGTGTTGCATCTTTGCGATTGATGTCGTGAATAAAGAGCCACACAAAAAAAGCTCGACACAACTGCCTTTATGAGATTGGAGGTAATGCATTTGAGCTATGCTGTAATTATGGCTACTTTCTTTTGGGTGCTCAAGTGTGAAATTTACACAATCTACTTGGGGTGAAGAGCATTAAATTCTCTCCGATCTTTAAATAACACTTTATGGGTAATTGAATGCTCGCTGTTCTTTTGTTGCAAAGACGGGTTAGCTTTGACTTATTTACATTTTCGATGATGTCGGCACAGTATGTGTCCGCTTGACAAAAACCCTACAGTGCATGAAAAAAAGTTGCGACGAGACCACCAACATTCTCTCAGTTTTAGTCGTTTTTTACACCTTGTGGGTATTTAGTAAAGAAAAAAAAGGGTAAGAAAAGTCAATATATTGTTGTAAATCTTTTGTGAATAAGGGTGTTTTGTTTTTAATTTTTTATGTGTGTTTGTAAAAAAGTTTTAGAGGCGCTGGCGAGATTTCTGAAACCAACTGTGATTGTTGTTTAATGTAAATTTACAAGAGACAGCAAATAGCAAGAGTTAGCAGTTTTTGTTTCCTCCGAATCTCGCTTAATGTCACGTCAGTATTTTTCGGAAATGGACAGGGAGTTGAGGAAAGAGAAAGTCTTTACCTAATGCTCAACTCTTTATGCCACGAGCTCAAATTCTTCATGTGATAGGAAAAAATGTTTAAATTAATCTTTACTGGGAGACAAACAGATAGAAGTAAACCAATGCAAATGTTTGGAGTTTTTTATTTACGAAAAAGTATTGGTCAATGACTTTATGAAAATCTCTGCTAAAATATAGAGTGATCTTACAATATCGACTGATTTTTGTGACTAACTTATATTAGTTTACTGTAAAAGCAACAAGTTTAAAAAGTTGGATGCCAATTTTTAATTGCTGTTGCAATACTAACATAATTTCGGACAATCTTTAGAAATACTTTTGTTGATTTTTTGATGACTGACCAATTTTTTAACGTTGAATGTCGAGATTATCATCGTAGATCTTTACAGCAGTACGTACAACACGAGAATCCAAGAGTTCCACACTCAAAGTGTCAGCTTCCATCACGTATAATGCTGAAGTCCCATTACAGTGCGTTTTAACAAGAAGCGGCGTAAGCTAAATAACGACCAGAGTAAGGGGTTCTCATGCTGTGGTTACACCGCTAATAAGATTTACAAATTACTCTTTACAAGTAAAGTAACATAGAAAATTTTGCTCATAAATGATCAACTTCACAACTTTGCTTTACAAGTACGTTCATAGAAGGAAGAAAAGTACGATGCGTTGTTAAATAAACCAAGATAAATCGTTGGGCGTCTTAGGTTTTAATGATCTACAACTTTGAGCAAGCTCTTGCTTAGGTGTATACAGGAAATACCAAGGTACAAAAAGTAAGATCTATTTAAATTTTGTTGGTGGTACAGATCTTAAAATAGTTTAGAAAAAAGTTGGTTTGCAAAAAACTTTTCGTGACCCTCCTATTAGGAGCGGTGCTGTATTGAAAGAAAAAAGTTGAAGTGAACGAGTTTCTATATTTCGAGAAACACAACTGCAGGGTGTGGCAGAAATAACGCCCTTTTTTTTGTTTGAGTTTTCTAGTTACTGCTTAATTTCCTCTTTATTCTAAAAGTACACCGTTTTTGCACGTGAGTTTTCTAATCAATAATTGGTTCTTTTTTAATTAAGAAATTGTTTATTTATGAATAAATAATTTCATACCTAAGAAATACAAAAATGGCGTTGCTTTTGCCGCACCCTGTCTTATTATGGCAACTAGGAAAATTATAACAACTGATCTGCAGATGAATTCTCTTTGGAATACCTTCGTAGCATAGTGGCAGGTCTGAGTACTCTTAAATGCAAAAACATTTTTATAACGTGTAGCAAAGACTAGCGAAATACCGAGTTTTATGCCGGTACTAAGGACATACGCGCAGCCAGTCACAGGTTTTAAGTTACACAGGGTGCAGCAAAAGTAACGCCACTTTTGTAATTCTTAAGTATAAAATTATTCATTTATAATTTGTTTACAATTATTTATTTATAAATTATTCTTTTATAAATAATTTCTTACCTAAAAAAAAAACCATCAATAATCCGAAAACTGACCTACAAAAACGGTGTATTTCTAAAATAAAGAGGAAATCAAGCAGAAACTAGAAAACTCAAATAATAAAAAGGGCGCTATTTCTGCTGCATCCGGTGTATATGCTGAGAAAAAAACACGAGTACTCGAAAAATAATGACTGGAGTGGGAACAATTCTTCCTTTTTGACGCGAAACCACTATTGCTGAGAGCGTCACGAAAAGCTTTTTGCAAAATTGCTTTTTTCAAAGCTTTGTCAGAGATTTACTAAATTTTGTGTTTATGATATTAGTCTCTAAGGTTGGCTGCTTAAACAATACAGTATGTCACTTAACCATCTTTGTTTTTAATATGCTGTTTTCTAGGTTTTTATAAAATGATAAAATCAACTAATTTTTTGTGTTCTTAATCCTAATATTCCTTCACTAACACTCTAATGCTATATCTATAATCTGGACAGGTAATTTCCTATTTAATGATATTGTAGGGCAAGGATTCTCTGATCGCGACCCACAAAAAATAGTCGTTAAGTTTTGCGACTTAAGCGTTACGAAAAGTAATTTCCCAAAAATTTGCAAAATACTCCTCATTGTTGTTTTGATGTTCTTAAAAAAAGATCTTTACATTTTATTCACATAAAATTTCACCTTCTCCAGTTCGGTCTCTCAAAAAAAGGTCCTCACTTAAATGTTTTTGGCGACCCAATGTACAAGGTCTCGCAATTCATCATTAAAGAACCCTTGCAGTAAAAGAGTAGATATTTCTACGTTTATCAATTTCGTGATTGGCCTTCACGCTTAGATTTTACTAATTTTAAGACGAAGCATTTTCATTGCTTTGAAAATAGACTGATTGCAGCCGAGATTTATCGATAAAAACATTGAATACAAATTCAGCTCCGTGGTCGAATGGGACGGAGCGCCGCTTGTAATGACAGCAGTCGGGCGTTCGAATTTCTTGGTGGCTGCGATGTAATGAACCAGGAAAAGGCACTTTGAGGGAACTTCTTTCCCTTGTTAGCACTGCTTGCGGTAAAAATGCTATGTGCCTGCAGTGCCTGTAACTCCGACGCAAGTCTGAGCGCAACGTTATTTAACCACAACTGACAAAAGATTTTGCAGTTTTCAAGACTAGTATACATTGACACTACTGGAATGGGATAGTGTGTTTTGATATGAATTACTGTAGAGTAGTTCAAATCGTTTTAACAAGAGATGCATTGTTATTGCACAGGCAAACAAAGTTCTTTCAATTTTGCAACTTGTAGCAATTTATATATACATCTGAAGTTTGTCAATTCAATGCTACGTAGATTCTTTGAACTTCTATAAGGACACTGGCACATAGTCAATCCGCTCTCTTTTGGCTATAAGATCTGACATATGTAGCTGCATGCTATGTTTCTTAGTAGAAGCTGTATTATTTTGAAATTTTATAAACCGGAATGCCGCTATTTTAAGGATTTTTTATTTCGTAAAGTTTACAGTGCGTATGATTTCAGGCAATGACGTCATTTTAGCACCATGTCCACATTGACTTTACTGCAAGTTGATTTCAAGCCACTCACAGCGGAGATTTTGAAAGAGCAGCAAAGGAGAGTTGCGTTAATCCATGATAAAAGAAGGAAAAAGACTTTCAGGGTAAACAGCTCCAATTTATCCACAGCTTTATCTATTTTTAACGCATTCAAGAGCATTAATTTCTACATGCAGGTGCTTCAAATAAGCTTACTTTTACTTGGGTTTGGCAAAATAGAAAAGACATCCATAATCTACACCAACGTAAACTTATTGCCTATACACGTATCAAAAATTTTCGTGTTCAAGAAAAAAAGGTTCAATGCAAAACGATGAAGATCAATCTTTAGCTTATAAAACTTGAATCTGTAGTAGGACTGCTAATCCCTCTGCCCCGCGACCGTTTAGGAGGAAGACTACACATTCAACTCTTTCTCAAAATCCATGTACCCTAGATTTTGAAAAAAGTGCGTTTAGAGCATTTAAAAACATTTTTTTAAAATCTTTCATCTTACAGTACTTGCCTAGCTCCATCACTTCCTAAGAAATCGCTAATTGTAATTTAGATTATGTGTGTAACTGCTTTTGCTTTTGCTGCTCTAGAATAAGCATCGAATTTTTTACGGTTATTTTTATGGCAATTGTCACACCAATAATGAAAAAATCAAACGCACCCAAATCAATCAAAAATGTCAGAAATAAGTACCTACATTTTTGTAAAATGACTCAGAAGCTGATATTTCTCTCATCTTCTTTCCAGAACAGTCTTTTATTCCCTTCAGACACGAAGAGGCATTTATTCTATTTCCGATGTCCAATATATTGGAAAAAATGTCTGAAGGGGTTAAACTAAAAGTTTTTCAATGCATACCTCTTCGATCCCTGCATAGTATTCCAAAACGATCAAGAGTTAAAACAGACCCCAAAATAATTTATTTAAATTCTACTTTGAAATCCTGTGGGTTAGGAGTCCATCGTTAAGCTGCGCTTACATACCTTGCTGGCCCGGCGACATTCCAAGCCTGTTTCGCAGCCTGGAAACGTTGTAAACTATCGCGGTGGTGCTGCAGATAAAGTCTCTTCTTCACAGGGATAGACCTGAGCTGATTTTTTTTTCGAGTCGTACCTAAGACTTTAAAGTGGTGTTTACAAGTGGTCTTCTTGGCACTCATCAATAGGAGTAAGTTGAAGGATGAAATGTGTAACTGAGTTTTGTTTAGCTCCGATGGGAGTGCAATGGATCTTAGTGGCCAGAGCAAGTAGCCGCTGTTTGTGCCCCAACAACAAGAACAATGTCAAAAAGGAAGCTTAGCTGCTCTGCCCTGTCCAATATAGGTTGCCTGGTCAACAAAGTCATTCATATTTTTGGCAAGAAAGGCTTCTTTTTCCAGTTTTTCCAGCCCACATCTGCAGCAAAGCAAAGACCAATAATTTTTCCGCTGAAGCACGTAATAGGCAAAAAGCGTTGAACCTTTTGACAATTTCGGTTTTTTATAGGAAGACGAAGCCGAGCAAGTACAACGTAACTTAAAAGCAAACCCTGACTTAGAACATGGTAAAGTTCTTCCGGAGTACCTACAAGGAGACGTTCCTGAAGGTTGCTTTTCCATTCCGCTTGCAGATCCTGATCCATATTACAACGATAAGAATGTGAGTGACTTGAGTGAATGAGTGATGTGAGCGACTCGAAAATTTGACTGCTGGTTGGCGCGATTTTTAAATCAAATCATTTGGTTGCATTAATTAACGCTCTAAAAATGACAACACTAATCTCAAATTGTCTTTCTTCAAAAAAATTAAATATAATTAGATGAACTAAAATAATTATATCTTCAAAGATTTGCTAGAAACAAGTGTGAGCAAAATGATGATAGTACATTTTTTGAGAAGCAGAAGTTGCAGAAAGTAGGGTATTCATTCTCGAAGCTTTTCGTCTGACACTTTTTAAGAGAATCCGTCAGAAATAGAGTGAAAAAGATGAAGTGAGTCACTTATATGGAGACAAGGTTGACGAAAAAGAAAAAAAGGAAAAAGGCTCCATCTTGATTAGTAAAAGGAGTGACCAATTGAAGGAGCGGAAACTAGTGTGTGATTTTTAGGCCATACACAAATTCCTTGAAAAAGGTCAGACGAAAAGCTTCGAGAAAGATGCAGAAGTGTTGTTCCATTTTTTCTTTAAGTGCGGGCCTTAGCTGAAGTACAAACAATGAAAGAGACTACTCCAAATTTTGCTTGTCTTAAATTTAATGTTTTGTATATCAGTTCTAACCTATTTTCCACTAATAGGCGAATTCATATTTCATTTTGAATAGTTCTGTCTTAGATAGAGCGAGATTGTTGCTTCAAATTTTCTTTTGATGCTACGTGGGTTCATATTTTCATTTTTTCTGTTTTTGTTTTGTGTACTTTTTTTCACTGATAATGTAGGGGAAAATTAAGCTATCTATCTTCAATAAAGCAATACTTTCCAATGCGGGAATCCAGAATTCACTTTTAAACTCTTAAAAAAGTTAATATATCTGTAAGAGTAGGCTAATTAATCTTTTTTCTTCTTGACCCGCAGGCGTGGCTGGATATAAATCAACGTTCTACCATCTGATTCGGCGTATCGTTACACCTTGTTTAAAACAAGGTGAAGCGAAGTAATAAGATAAAACGTAGTTAAACCGGCGCGATGGCGTAGTGGTTGGAGCGTCCGCTTTGCGGTCGGCATATTTGGAGTTCATTTTTCAAGTCGAGTCATACCAAAAGACTTTCAAAAATGGTATTCCCAGCTTTCCTGGTTGGCGCTCAGCACAAAAAGCATAGTGTGTGGAGATCAAGCCGGCAAGCTTGGTTGTTGTGTCCTCCGGCGAGACACTTAACGGGATGCCTCCGTCTTTACGTGGCAGATAGGTGTCGGGGCCAAGCAGTCTACCCGTCATGGTGGCCCAGTCTAACTGTTCAACTGAAGATTAGCAAAAGCGTCTAATGAAATGCTTCTTCAAAACTGAAAGATCTTTTTACCCATACGAAGAAGACCACTAAAAGTAGTTTTAAAGTTGTTCAAAAGAAATTATTTTTACTCCGCCTTTTTAAAACCAGTCCACACTTTCTTCTAAAAAGATTTGTTAGCTTACTGTTTGTTTTTCAACAGACTTATATAATTTTAAATGAAAAATACTCAATCCATCGGTTTAGCGGAACAAAGGCTCTTTTAATACTTGGACCTCTCAGCACCGTACGAAGAATTGCCAACAGAGTGTTAATCCATCCATATCCTTTAGAAAGTGTTGTAGCCGATACTTTATTTTTTATTGTAATTTTATCCGCTGTCCAGTTAGTCATCAGAAAGACTATATATAGGTAGGGTAATTGAAAGGGAGTCTTAAAAAACGTTGTGTTAAAAACATATGGCATTTAACTATGCGCCAAGATCTCCTTGTTAAAACAGATTCCTACTGGCCTGTTTGATCTACCAGATCTCCTCGAGAGATAAACTGTCTTTTTCCACTAGCCGGTTAGGAAGGACTCGCTATATTTGTTGCTTATTCTCTCGTTAGTTAATGAGCTTTTGCTATTGAAAGTGAGCTACCACAAAAACTGAATTTCGACAAAGTTTTTGACAATTTTTTTCAAGTGTATTGTACTATTTTTTATTGCTACATTGCAGTTTTTAACTGATTTTGTAATATTTGTTTCGAACGTTTTTGTTTCGTGGTTTTTGCTGCGGATTAACTATAACTTGCTATTTGTAAGATGAAAACTCCAAATTCACTTTAGACTCGTATTTACTGGTACTTCATTACTTTATGGAATTAGGACAATTATCCTTTCTGGCAAAATTCACCATTTTATTGTATATTCTAGAAACTGCCCCGTGCAAAACTGCTTCAACAGGAAAATTACATTTGCATTGAACAATGCACAGAGAAAAATATTGGCCCGTTATTAGTGTGCGCCAAGTTTACTGATCGCTCTTGGAAGCCAGTTTAGACGTGCTGGTTTGTCGCGTCTCTGACACTATGCAGTCGTTTACGAATCAGGCTTTTCATTAGCTTGTAGGAGAAACTATCTTCTGTTTGTTTTTGACTTGGAGTGCCCTTGATAATAAATAGATATCCATTCAGTTTTGATGGAGTTTCGATTACTCATAACCTCCTAACTGCAAGCGCCTTCATTTGGTTAATGTGCAAATTTGGCATTCAGGTCATAATGGTTGAAACATGTTTGTAGTTTGACCTGCCAACATTTAACTTCAAAATCAGTTTTGCTGAAGGATTTTTTTCCCGTAAAAAGATTATTGCACCTTTTGCAAATACTCAAGCGTGGCAGACGTAGGGCAAAGGTGGCATGATTTTAGGACAAAAAGGACGGCAGCCAATCTTAAGCTGATTGAATTACCTCGTCGTGTTGTGATTTGTGTGTGTTTAATAGAACTTGGCTAATCATATTTTAAAGCTAGTTAGCAATGCGAACTCACATTGTTAATGGCATAATGAAGTGAAACCAATGTTCAAAAATTTGCCAAAAATCAAGGGTAATAATCTCCTAATTTCTTATAATTCGTTGGTTTTGCTTAAAATCATTAGATAAACAATTGCATTTGCAAACCCTATTGAGAAATCAAAAAATAAATAACTGTCTGCATTGGCTGGGTTACAATTTCTTGAAACCCCAGGCAAAAATGTTTGGAAATCCCAATTTATTTGTAAAAACCAATGTCACATAATACACACATGCATTCAAGTTTATGATTAGAATCAAACTGTTCAATATTGATCAAAAATGTGAATGGTAGTTAAATGAGAATGCATTAAATTGGTTCATGGGGGATTTTTAACGTGGAAAGATTGATAGAAAGAAATATTATTAAAGTATTTTTATATCTAAACTAAATTACTATAATGTCATCACACGTGCTTTTTTGAGAGTGAAACGATTCAATACTGTGAGCCTTACATGTTCGTATAATTTTAGTGGTTGGGGTTTTTAGGGATGCACCAATACGAAAATCACTCTTTTGGGCGAGTAACGAGCCTAAACAACATCAGTCGGTACGTCCGATTAATCGCGACGTCATTTTAGTTTGAAAAACCTCTTTCGAATTCTAAAGCTTTTTGATGCATTAGAATTGTAGGTATCACAGTGTCATCGCAACCCTCTCTCTTTATTATGCTGAAATCTTGAAGGCTAAACTAGAACAGCGCGCTTTTTCTGCACGATTGGGCTTGTGAATCGCCTTGATTTCGCTGCGTGAAAATAGTGCGTTTGTAGATTTACATTTACGCCAGCAGTTTACTCGCGGTAGTAGTCTGAATACTCAAACTATTCGAACTATGCTAGGAAAATCCCTGGAGGGGCCCTGAAGCCAGGGTTTCATTGGTTGTGGCACTGCCGAAATTGTATAGTTATTACTGCCTGTCAGAAACGGAAAGTGGCTGCGTGCTGCATAGTTATCCACAAGCTGACTCTTTCAGTAATCTTTTTGGGACTTGCGTTTGAAAAACAAAAAGCACTTCCTGGCAAAAAATTATTTCTTGTTTATCCTTTATTATCATTTGATTAATACATTGCTTTGTCCTGCAAATGTAATGAATATCACAGAAAGTGCCCACACAAAAAGCTAAGAAAATCTAGTAAATTAATAAGGCCAATTGAAATTTTTTGGTGTGAGTGTCGTCGGCCTGAATGTAGTATTTGCCCATCTCCTTAATCAAAGTTCTTCTATTTTGACACTTGTACTTAATACAAGTGAGTTTTAAGCATATAACTTAAAAATATATTTTTTCTTAACTCAAAGTTCACGTATTTTAATCATTTTATTATGCTCACTATTTTGGTCAACTGCATATTTATGGCAATCGATACTCGAGATTTGGACTGGGCTAACAACTACGTGGAGTAAGTATTGGTTAGTTTTATTGATAGCTGCATTTGCAATAATCCTACACATACACGCACGCACATATTCTCTAAACCTGCTTTACTGCGCAGGAAAGGCAGAATAACATTTATTTTGTTCTTTACACAGGCGCTGTGCAATTTTCAGATACGGCTGTTAACTCAAGAAGGAGAGCCGAATTGTTACCCCAAGCTTTTTACCGAGCCAAACCCATTTTGCATGGTTCGCAATGATATTGATCACCGAAATCAAGCTACTGCATGGCTTTGCTCAGAATAATTATATCGTAAAGATGTTCCCGAAAAAGTTTTGGTCGTATAGTCCTTTTACTGACAAACAAATATACGGTCGTGTTACCAAATGTGATCGTGCTACCGACAAAGTTTTGATCAAAAAACCAACAACCTGTGAAAAAAGAGCTTTTGATTACTTGAATGTAAATAACTATAGATTCTTTAGGTTTATGCACATTTCCCAAGAAGGTATCTGATAAAATATATTTTACAAGTTTGACTCTCTTGATGCATTCCTACCTTTCTTGTTATGGTCTGCAACCACAAAATGGCTCTACATTTTTATGTAGAACTGCAGATTCTAAAAATTAACAAAAAATTCTTGTTTTTATATTTGAGAATGTTTTTAATTGATTATTGGGTCAAATACTTGGGTCCACTGCGACTAGGCAATGGATTGTCTAAACGTAGAATGTGTTTTTAAGTTGAAAAAACTTTTTTTAAAGTAATCACCGCAATAAATCTGTTTCTATACGTTAGTATCTGTCTACACATGTGCAGCAAGATAAAAACAAGATGAAGCCAATTTGTTGAATTTGATGTTAAGCCTAGACTGAACAGATATACTTGGAGAAAACTTACTTGTATTTTTCTTTTTTTAGACGAGTGTTTCTCGGTATCTACACTTTAGAAATGATCGTAAAAGTATTATCTAGAGGATTTGTTTATCCACACTTTACTTACATGAGAGATCCATGGAATTTACTAGATATAGCTGTAATATCAACCGCGTAAGTTTGGCTACAATATTGTGAAATCAACATAGCTGAAGCATTTTTTTGTGACAATGACAAAATGAAATTGGATCCACGCGTTCTTTTTTGTTGCAATGCTAATTTCAATGGCTCTATTTGGTGTGGCTTTTCACAAGCTGCCGAATTATTATTGAAGAAAACATGAAGCAATCAAGCTAAACGTTGAAAAGTTTGATGTTGTGAAAACCTTTTAAAGTATTATGCACTCCAATAGTTTTGAGTTCAGAGAATGTTTGATACTAATGAACAAAAACTACCGCTGAAAGTGAAAATTGTTTTTCATTTTTTAGCATCATTTCGTTTTTTTTGCTTTTATTTTCTTATTTTGACATCTTTCTATAGCTCTAGGAATATGTTTAAGGTAAGGCATTAGTAGGGGAAATAAAGAGACTAGTAATCAACTCAACCTCTATAGCTACCCAAAATTAACAAAAACTATGTTTCATATAAAAAATAAACTTTCTAGCAATTTATTTAGCGAGCGTTATTTTCAACTACCGCGATGGTGTAGTGGTGAGAGCATCCGCTTTGTAGTCGGTAGACTTGGGGTTCGTTCCCTAAGTCGAGTCATACCAAAAGACTTTAAAAAATGATATTCACAGCTTTTCTGGGTGGCGCTCAGCATAAAAAAGAGATAGTGTGGAGAACAAGTCAGCAAGCTTGCTTGTTGTGTCCTTGAGCAAGGCACTTGACGGGACGCCTCCACCTTTATGTGGCAGACAGGTGGCCTACCCGTACTTCACCGGGTTACAATTGCGAAGTTGCTAACTCAGAATGTTGTAAAAATCAAACTCTTGGTTACTCACCAGTGGCAGTCCGCCTGGTTGGTGGTGGGGCTACCAGTCACTCATGAGTGGTTCAAAACGGGCTGCCGTCTTTCCCCTAGTCTAGTTTCAATTAGATTGACGGCATGAACCTAAATTGCCGTTCGTGCCGTACCTCCATCCCGAGGAAGAGGAGGGTCAATCACAACAACAACAACAGCGTTATTTACGTTGGATCACTCCTTTCTCTGCGTGTTTGTAGAAGGCAAAACTCAATCTTTTTACCAAGTTTTTTAATCCTTAAGCTTTTAGTGAAAGACGGTATTAAAATCCGATGGCAGATGTTCACGTTTGTTATTTTAATGTCGTATCTAATGTTTAACATTGCTCAGCCCCATTAGTATGTCAATCAAAATAGGAATTTTACTTCAAAACAAACAATGGCGTCATCAGTACTTTTGCTAGTCAACTAAGCATGTCAGATTTTTTCATTCAAAAATTATTTTCGTCTTATATGTGTTGATAGACTACCAGCCAATTTATTGTACATATCTACTTTATTGTACAGCCGTTTCTATAAGTACATTTATCTATACAAACAGTTTTTCTGCCTCAATGACATCTTAATGATCGATTAGAAATGTCTTTTTATTGCAGCCCATGTACCTACCTACTATAGGGAGCATTTCAAGATATTACTGGGTGAAAAGCAAGTGCTTTTGAAGAGCTCTTTCCAAAGGGATCTTCTACCCAAAACATGCTCCTTGTGGGGTATAATACTATATATTTCACCGCAACTTTTAAAATAGTCATTTTTTTACTGACCAACTTTATCAAAATGTAAGTATTATTTAGGTATAGATCAACAATTGAGCCAACTCTGCTTGATTAGCCAGTTGACTGACAAAAGATTTACCAAGGAATCTCAGCCCTTATCACATAAAATTAAGTAAAGCTCGTAGGGGTTCCATGCAGGTATGGAAGTAGCCCGTACCTTGTTTATTTTTTATTTAAATTACAGGCTAAATTCCGAGCCCAATATACTGACGCCCATCTGTTATTGTAAGACGTTTTGTTATAACATAATAGTATTTTCAACAATTGCACTTGAACGACAATACATTGGCTTTAATTTTTGAACTGAAAGTGTTATCACAGTCCCTTTAATCATTACAATTTGTTTAGTTCAGTATGTCACGTTGTTTTGTGTAATGCAGCTATTTGGACATCGTGCTAGCTATAGTAGCCGCCGGTAACAAAATCCCGGGAATGGCCGCTCTTCGTGCGTTTCGTGTTTTACGAGCCCTCAAAGCAATCTCAGGAATACCAGGTACGTTGAAGCCGGCTTGCACTAGCCAACTCTAATGGACGTTCGCCAGAACATGTCTCGTTTGTTTTTGAACGTACGCTAGAACATGTCTTGTTTGTTTCATTTCGTCAAAAGTAAGCTCGCTGCAACTTCAAAGTCTATGCGAAATAAAACAAACAAAAATGCTCCAGTAGATGCTTGTTACGCTTTCAACTGAAAGCCTGGCTTTATTGGCTTGTACGCGTAAGATAATGCAAATATAGGCTACATAGAAAACCTCATCATTAACTATCCGTGTAAAAAATACTTTATTTCCTGGTATAGAACCAGAAAAAAAGCGCAGTGTCATAGCCTACTCCAAACCTGTTGCTCTGTTGCATTAGTTTTTGTTGGGTGAGTTTGCCTCAAAACAGAAATTTTATCGTTAGGTTTAATGTAATTGCTACCCTCCTTGCTTGGTTGCTTTTAGAAGCGTATTTAGAAACGACTTGTTTTGGGTGTAAAGGGGGCGTAACATTTTAATGCTAAAGATTTTACTTTTTTAATAAATTGGCTTTTTGAAACCTACATGTAGAATTTAGTCGAGCCTGATCTCGAAACAGACTTAAAGACCTTCTTTTTTGGAGAAAGAATTGAGCCCGTTTAGGTCTCTAAACCGACATGAAGACCTTCTGTACACATTTTTTCTACTGTCATATTGCTTGTAAGGCATTGCTTTTATTGCCCGGAAATACTCCACTGGTTGGATTCTTTGCAGCAGAAATATATTGCGCAGGTCGATGTGAATACAAGGTGTTCTGTGTATTGTAGAATCGTAGCACTTGCCTAGAGCTAGAAGATCTGACTAAAGTTTGAAGACAACAAACAAACCTTTGTTATTTGATTGATATGTGTACAGAATTGCACGATGATTGACATCCCTCGTATGTCACGAATTTTTTCTTTTAATCACACCGAACGTTTGTTGGTCTAAAATCGTCCTTTTATTCATGAGCATGAGCTCATAGCTTTTTTGTCAGATTGAGCCGCTACCTCAGAAAGACTGCTTGGTCCCATCGTCTCGTCCGTCATTTGTTATAGTGAAGGAATTTTGATAAGTGCCTTTTCCCAAAGGCTCATGAAATATCACCCAATAGAGGTTGGAATCAACTACTGATTACTTGAAGTCAAACGCTCTAACCACGACGTCATCGATGATGCGGTCACGCATAAAATACACGTGGCCAAAACCATCGTTCTTAAGACACTTCAAAAGAAAGAAAACTTTATTAGAGCAAGAGTTTCGGACGACTGTAGGTTTTTACCGGCGTGAAACACGTTCTATCTCCAAATAGAGGCCCTGTGATGCACCGGTTTTGGACGGTGGCGCTGTTTAACCAGCCTGTTAAAAGAGCAGCTTTTAGCCATCCACCAATAGCAGTTCGGCTTGTTGACAATAGGTTTACCAGCGCTATCACTGGTTGAAAATGGATCGTTCATCGGGGATAACAGTCCAATGCGAACCAAACATGAGCCTTGAAAGTCCTTCAAGTTCTGAACATTGACATCCAGTAAATGCCTGCTGGCGATTATTTGACTAATTGATTGACATTTTTCAGGGTTGAAAGCGATTGTTTCAGCTCTTATAGAATCTGTGAAAGCATTGAAAGACGTCATGATATTGACTTTGTTTTGCTTGGCAGTCTTTGCTTTGATTGGTCTCCAACTATTTAAGGGAACTTTAAAACAAAAATGTGTTATAACATGGCCCCCTGGGTAAGTGCATTAGTAGTTTTTTTAATAAGTATATGCTGGGTAAAGTATTTAGAGCAGGGGCGTGCAACCTTTTTTGATGGCGAGCTAATTTTGGAGTTCTTAAAAATTTCGAGTGCGTTATCAATATTGCTTCTATACAGAATTACTTTTCCAATCAGCGGGTAGTAACGGTACTCATCTCAAAAAGGAGTGAAGACTGCCTTTCTTTTTTCTTGGAAATCAGTACTTTGATAGCAACTTTTACGTCAAATTTTTCGATTCATACTCTTGAGAACCTTTTTTCGGTTTTTCTAACAAGCTATTGATAACTTTTCCATTAAAGGCCACAAAATTCCTCGAAACGAGCCGCAGGCTGCACACCCTTGCTCTAGAGTGCTCAATATTTATAGTTGGAGCGAATCAATATTTATTTATTCTAATATTTTTCTATAATTATGTTCAAATAATTATTTAAATAGGATTCCTTTTGAATAAATAAGAGACATTAAGCAATATTTTCTGTAGTATTTTCCTTCTCGAAAGAAGTGTTGTGTTTGTCACCAAGGATAGGTCCGTCTTTATCCTTTACCAGTAAGAGGCGTAGGTATTAGGGAAAAAAGAGACCTACACTTTTCTCCTCAAATTGTCATGCTTCATTGTTTTGTATATCAAGCTTCGTTAAATATTTCAGAAATTGGAAAAAATCAATTCTTAAAGATTTATTTGCTGTTTGTTATTGCTACTTAGTTTGCAAAGCGTCATTAAAATTGGAAAAAAAGTTACACATTAACATGATGTGTGGCTATTCTTCCAAGTAAAATGCTAGCTACATCCCCCTGTTTGGAAGTGCACCATTGATTATTTCAAGCTTATTTTTTGCCGATAAGCTATAATTAACATGTTTTCATCAAATTGTACAGAGCAAGAAACACTTCTATGAGCACACTCTTGTAGAGTGTGTAAGTTAACAAACAGGATTTTTAAAACAATGAGAAGCTAAAATTTCAACTCGTTAGTGTTATTTGTACAGCAATCTCTACCCTGAGCGTAATAGTGGAAGATAATGCACCCCAGATCTTTTGCCCCAAAATAGTGTTAGACTCCCTAAAATTTGAAACAAAAATGTTAACAAGAATACAAACTAAGCAAAATTGCCTTCACTGTTCCTTCAGAAACATTAAAAATTATAAACAGGCTACTCACTTTCGAAAAGGTAATCATCTCTAAAAAACGTCTCCTTTTATTCTGGAGCTGAAATGGCAAACAACTTGAAAAATGAAAGATCTTCACTTTATTCTAAAGCTAAATATTGCAAAACACTCACTTCGGAAAAATTGATCTCCCATGAAAGAGGTCATCATTCTTGTTTTACAACAAAAGTGTTTTTGGTTCTCCTTCATTGAAAACAAATTGCTACGCCTATGATCACTGCAATAATAACCTTGAAAACAGGCGCATTAGCCTAGATCAGCGGTTTCCAACCTTTTGCATGCCACAAGTTCTTCTGACGACTTGGCTGATTCTTGTGGGCCTCCACCTCATAAACCGCTCATAATTGTCAAAAATATAAAACATAATTTTTACCTTTTTGGATGCTTTCAATGTTTGCTTACATAAATAACCGGTCATTACCTGCCACAAATGCAAACTCCCTTGCAGCGTACCTTACTTTAATCTTTTGTGGACCCCTGAAAACTTTAATGTGAACTTCTGGGGTTTATGAACCCCAGATTGAAAATCAGTGGCGTAGATTTTCGGTTTGTTATCGATGACAATAAGATTTAACGAAGAGCTTTGTTTACTTTTTAGTAAAAATGAGACTTTGCTGAAAGCTTTCCTCAGCAACAACTACACTGATATCAGCTTGCCCGTTCCAACTCCTCACACTCGCAATCCCGCCTTAATCGGTTCGCAATTCGCCTTCAACACAACAGAAGGTGAACTGCTACCATACACTTCGCCTAAACTGACTGGAAATAGGAGTTCGCGGCCTGTAAGTAAACATTTGCTGTCGCTGTTATATTTTTTTAGCAACGCCTGTGATTGTTTGTGGTTACAACCTGGGTGCGTCTTGTTAACTGTGGAACAAATGATCGGGTTTTGCCCGTGTGACATGGACTGCTGTCAATAGGGGTGTTGGAAGGCTCACTTGAACCTGGCACCAACACTGATGGGGAATTATAACGATGATCATTTTTTGTCCCGACGCCGCATTTTTTGAAAAATTTGTATCCCCCAAAGATTTTGTTCCCGGTTCCGAAAATAACCCTCCCAACACTATTGGTTCTTGATCCATAAAGGGATAAAAGGAACCGCATTATGCATTTGCTGCTTAATTTATTTGACGGACTTCCGTTTAATCTTTTGTGTCCAAAAGAAAAGAGGATATTTAAGCAGTAATTGAGAAATTACTTCGGTGAAAAAGTAGGCTGGAGTATTTAATGAAAGTCTTTAATTTTGATATTTTATTAATTAACTCATTTTTTTTACTTCTAAACACGTTGAAAATTACTGGTTCTCAAAGTAAGTAAGGTTTTTCCCCACTTGTACTTTAAAGAAAAAATAGGACTATTTTTTTAAGAAGCTACAACCCTTTCAAGTCTTATATTTGTCTTAATTTTTGTAAAAACTATGCTTATATATTAGTTTTAATTTTTGTAAAAACAGAAAAAGGCTGCAGAATTTAGATTGGACAGTAGGATGCATTGTTTGCCTTTATTCATCGGCCACAGGTAAATCTTCATCTTTACGGTATGCACAACTTACCTACACCTTGCGTCCTCTGGCTGTTTCAGAGATGTCAGATCCAAGATTTCAGCTTGTTTAGAGCAAGAACTTAATTATTTTTTGTTCTTGTAGGCAGGAAAGCTCGTTTCGTTGACTATGGCTTGCGATCCGAATCCTGACCCTCGTTGCAAGAACCGAACTGAGGGTTGGCATAATGAAAGTTACTTGGATTGGATTTCAGATGAATGTAAGTAGAACGTGTTTTTTATGGCCACTATTGACAATTTTTAAGAAAATTATATTTAGGGAAATCAATAGGGTAATCAATTTTCAAGGAATTCAACTGCCCCAGAAATTTGATGAAACCAATTTTTTTGGAACAAAAAGACATTTTTGTCATTCAAAAGTTTTTTTGGAGAACCCTGTGCAATTCACGTAGGCAGTGTGTTAGTGTTATTCAGTTTTAATTGTTTTACAATTGAAAACAGCATACTCGCAAAATATGCATCCCTAAACTACAAGAAAGAAATTGATTTTTTAGGTAATTATTGCTTTGTGAACGGTCAGCCTTGGCTTTGTGGAAATGGATCAGGAACGGGGTAGGTACACAGTCTAAACGAAACTTTTATAACTGATGCAAGCTAGCACCCCATTTGCTTTTGTAGACAGTCATTTTAAATTGCTTAATATATCCTACGGCTGATAATGTTCATTTTCAAGCAGAATATGAAATAAACATAGAAACGTGTTTTAGCTAGTAAGTTGCGGTAATTACAAATGTCTTTTGAACTCCGGTCTCGGAAAGTTTTGTCATATTAAAACAACTCGTAATCAAGCTCTCTTCATAATTGTCAGGGCTGCTGATAGCCTGAATTTCTAGAGCAATTCATAAAGTATGGATTGGGAAATTGAGCCATTGGGCTTTTTTCAAATATTCAACAAGGTAGAACTTATCAGGGCATTCAACACACAATCTCTGGATTACAGGGCAGTAACTTTCAAGGTTAACTATTATTGTCATGTTGTCTAGAAAAGAAGTTACAATGTAAAATGTAACATGATGCAATATGTTAGAGTTTGCTGTAGCTTAAGCTATTACATTAATAATTTCTACCAACAAAAATTCTTTACCATCAAAACATCTTTTATCACAACTGAATAAGTTCGGTTATAATTTTCATGCTCCACGTTACTACTATTGTTGGAAGCCAAGCCGAAGATCTAGGACTAACGTTGGAAAGCTTTTGAGATGATTCAACCGGAGACGTATTTATTGTGTGTAAATTGAGTGCATGGTCTGTTTTCTATGATCATGTGTTAGGTTTTCCCAGGCCGAAGACTGCAAAAATCCTTTCACGGATCTTCTGCTTGAAGCTTATTAGCTCTGCAATGGAAGTGATGTGAAGAATGTAACGTGAAATGGAAATTAATCAGAAATGATTAAGAAATAACTTGGCGCAAAAAGACCACTGGAATTAAAAACCTCCAAAAAACTGCATGATGATTAAAACTTTCTTTTGATAACAAGAGATCTGTTAACTATGTTTTGGTTCATTAAGGCTTGAAGAAAAAAATCTTCCTTATCACAAATTAAAACATTTATATTCTAGACATTGTCAAGAAGGATATTCTTGCTATGTGGCTGGAGGAAATCCTAATTTTAACTACACGAATTATGATGATTTTATATTTGCTTTTCTTGCTCTTTTTCGCTTAATGGCGCAAGATTACTGGGAGAATTTATACCAGTTGGTGAGTAAGAAATTCGCACATAGACATTTCAAAGCTAATAGGATTTTTAAACAATACACTAAACGATAAGGTCTACAGTTAAATTCAAAACTTTGTTTTGGAGTATGAGGTTCATGTTGTCAGGTCATATAATATTCTCTCCAACTTATTCGATAAACTTAATACCAGTGTTACAGAAGCAAATTAGGGTGAGGGCGGGCAAAAATATATTTTTTATTCTTGCAGATCTTTAGTTTTGTTAGTTGATTTTTTTCTTTGGATGTCGGTTTTTTTGTGATCATCTATTTTGTTAAATGAAGCTTAAATTTATTTGCTGATGTCTTTTGATAGGGATCGACGCTTTGTAACCGTTATATGTAAAAGCACTTTTATTTTTGATTGTGTTCAAAAAATTGTGAGAGACACATGATCCCCGTGCCTCCCCCCATGCTTACTAGGCATATACAATCTTTTTTGTGAGTGATTTACGTTTCTATATGTGTGAATGTCGACTTCTAAAACCCTGTTAAGATGATTTGCTTCTTAAAAGCCATTTATAAGTAATTTCTTGCAGTAAAAGGTATAGGAAGAACTACCGGTAGCCTGATCTGAAGAATTTAATCAGTGATTTTATCACTGTGGCGTTTTCAATTTTACCTAAGAATAAATTTCGTGACACGAAAGCTAATTGTTTCAGAGAACGTCTTGAGCCTAACTTTTTGGTGTTTTTAGTTACCAGAGCAAAATGGTCTACGTGTAATATCGCCTTTGCTTTAGGCAGCTCTAGGCTACAGTCAAACGCTTATATGTAACATAACCTACTCAGCAGATAAGTAATGCAAAACTAAACGCGTTTCCAAACCAAATCAAACGAGAAAGTGAACTGAAGTACAAGAAAATTAAATTTGCAAACAATAGCGGGTTGAATAACCTGCACGGCTATTGCCACCACAAAAGGGTAAACTTCCCAAAAAATGGGAAATTTGTTTTTTTATTTCGCAAAATATAGAAGTTGCTAGTTGCTAATTAGTAATTTTCAAGGCGATCTCGTATTAACAGGGATCTGCCTCCAGCATCACACTGAGGTAAAAGAGAAAATTTTGCTCAAAAACGATCACCAACATCACGCGGTACCATACAACAATCTATTACATCATGTCAATAACCCGCAACCATTCTAAACAATGATCCTACACCCCTATTAGGGCTTGCCGATGTGACTTGTTGTCCACGTCATATGTGCGTGTCCTTGAATGAGACCCACATAATACAGGTATTGCTGTATCATATTGTTTTGTATTGCATTTTTGTACACCCAACGGCAAATTTGTCTTTTTTCAGCAAGTTTATTATTGAGTGTTTTTTACACCCGCCTGATGAGACCCAAAAAGGTCTAAACCGGTCGCGGATTATTGACATGATGTAATAGATTGCTGCATGTTACTGTATGATGTTGGTGATCATTTTTGAGCAAAATTTTCTATTTTATCTTTTTTATTTCGAAGTAACCGCGCCACATTTGGCAACATGCTCTTGACAGAAGAACCATAGATATTTCATTCCTTTTCAAAAGTTGAATGATTTATCCCCACGTTCTAACAGATGAAACTACAAAACTTTGCAAAGTGTTGCAAAGTTTTGTACTTTATATATTTAATAGCGAGCTCCACCAACGTTGCCCCATTAGTAATGTCATAATGTCGAAATTAAGAATATCGGTTCAACCAGATACATTGGCTTTTCCCGATTGGTAGTTGTGAGCACAGCAATAAAAAGTTAGTTTTTTTTGACATAGCCGAATTTCGTCGCAAAATCAAAACTTGAGGTAGAATCAAGTAAAAAAGATTATCGTGGGGTTGCGCATTACTTCTATATTGCTCCCAAAGTTTGTGGAATCCGTGGCTAGGTCATGCTTGCCTTGTTTCCAGCATAGACGTACTTCGGTGACTGGACTTGCTTACAATTGAAAGAACGAATAATTTCACTACCTTTTATCTTTTATTTGACCATGTCACTGGAAGCATAAACTCAGTTTGGGTACGACGCCAAAGTGATTGATGAGCGGTTGCAGGAAAAGGCGAGTAGATATTAGACAAACTGCTTACTACTTTTTCTTAATTGTTTTGATTAAAAGCCTCTGGTTGCGCGTATGCTGCTTGGCCCTGGCATTCAGCACAGCTAAGGAAAGTGCAAACTAACTCAAAGTTCAGTTATTGCAATAGCTTTGGTCATGGTTTAATTGCATAATCCACGGTAGTGCATCCTACGGCCCGCAACGTGTAATTTTGTGGCCCGCAAAAAGAATTGCAAATGTGGCCTGAGGAGTGAAATCTGGTGGCCTTGAATGGCAAACCTATCACTTGTATGTCGGAAAAAACTGATCTTCATAATAAAACTGGTCTACACAAGTAAACTCAGAAAAATTTGGAGTAAATATTGCTTTGAAAGCATTGATCTCCAAAGAAAAGAAAGAGGTCTTCACCATCACCTTGGACGAACACTGCCACCTGATGCTGCTTTGAAGTGATTGCAGGTAGAAACAACATGGCTTACAAATTTTACAGACCCGCTAAATATTCAAAAAATCTGAAATTGATCTGCCTACAAAAAAGGTTGCACACCCCTGCTTTAATTCATCGACAAGGTTTTTGTGATAAAGATAAGGATAACGTTTAGTGATTTCTGCAAGATAACGCATGAAAGACTTTGCTTCGCGTGATTGATATGTCTTAGCGGTTAAGATTAGTCTGGCTTGCTACACGACTATAAAAAGATATGGTAACTTGCCATTACCGTACATTACTAAAAAAACAAATTTTTAGACCTGCTTGTATGTTAATATTACTTTGCATCGTTCTTCTTTAGCCCATAGCTTATCAGTTATTTGCTTTCAAAATAGCTTTAAAAAGCAGCTTTAAGCTCAGCTGCTGCTGCTGTTTTTAAAATAATATTACGAGACGGCATTATGCCGAAAGTTCAAATATTTTGAAGTAAAAAAGAGAAGGAGCACACTTTTGAAAGCTTAAAATGCTTAAAAAAGTTTCTTGCTTTCTATTCGTCAATTTACCTCAAATTGTTGTGAAACTTTTTTCATCGATGCATCTTGTTTGTATCTCTCCAAAAACTTTTGATCGTATTTTCACGGTCAGTAGTTTTTGAGAAAATATAGAGAACAAAATATGAAATCATGTGTTTAATGTGATATCATATTGCAGCCAAAATGGATAACATTTTTACAACTTGGTAAGTTTGAGGCTGACTTTTGCTTGGCCAAGCAATGATTTTCTCACGTCAAGAAATGCAAATTCTATAGAAATTATCTTTGAGTATGGCTTCGTTATGACATCACCAACTCCAAAGTGACACTTTACCCGGGAAAGTGATCAATCGTGCCAATGATGTTTGTACGGCTAGCAGTTTCGAAGGAGTTACACAGACAGAACTTTGCTTCATACAGTAAAATACCCTAGCCAGCTCTGCCAATATCGCCCCCGACCTCCCCGATCAGTAATCTCGAGGTTAAGAATATCTCTTGAGGCGGCTTCGTCGGCTTCACCCAGTATGTAGTTATGAGAATAGTTCTGAAAATTTTATGTTTTTACCATAGCTAATTCTTGCTGCAAAGTCAAAAGTATCGTTTTTTTAATGGAAATTGAGTGGAAAAACAATATTGTGGGTGATTCCGTTCAGCCCCTTTATTTCTCCTTAAGATTTTAGAGCCCATAGCAGCGTATTTGCCCTGTTATTAGCATAAGCGTACTTCGGAACTGGACTTGCTCATAATTAAAGGGCCAATAATTCCACTAGATTTTACCCTTTCGTCTCACTACTTGCATGAAAGCGAAGATTTAGTTGTGGAAAGGCCCCAAAGTGATTATTTTGTATGCTTTAAGAAAAAAACTATTAAATATTAAAAGTACTACTTACGACCTTTGGTAATTGCAGGCGTATTTGTATGATCTAAAACTTCGGCTGTGCAAATGTGGCTTGGTAATGGCCTAATTGCGGCTTGAAAAAGAGAAAGCTAACCCCAAATCAACCATTTACAGTGAAGTTTTGGCAATAAGCTAGGTAGTGGTTTAAGAGTAAAAAGGTTAAGATCAGTCTGGCTTGCGACATGACTGTACAAAATATTGTAATTTGCCATTGCATTGCTAAAATCAGGTTTTTCGACTCACGAGTATGTTAATACTGCTATGTTTCATAGCTCTTTATCAGGCAGCATATCACTTGTTTGCTTTTGATGTCACATTGTATAATAACTTCAAATGCAGCTGCTGCCTGCTGCACTGTTTTTAGTTTAATCGTACAAGAGAGCATTATTATGAAATAGAGCTAGTTTAAAGCGTTCAAGAAAGAAAAGAAAAAACATTCTTTGAATGCTTGAAGTGCTGAAAAGAAAGCATTGCTCTTTGAATCACCAATTGCGCTCTAATTGTAGAATATGTTTCACTGAAAGCACCTTGTTAATATCTCTCGAAAAAACTTTCAATCGCGTTTCTACGGTCAGTATTCTTTGAGAAAATTCAGAGAACAAATTTTGCAATCAAGCGTCAACTGTGACGTCATGTTATATTCCAAAAAAATAAAACTTTTTCCAATGGGTAAGTTGGGGGCTGGCTTTCGTTTGAGAAAACAATGGTTTTTTTACGTCAAGAAATGCAAATTCTGAAAAAATTATCTTTGATTGTAACGTCATCATAAAGTTAATTATTGTAACGTCATATGACACTCACCCCGGGGAGGTAAACAATCGTGTCAAATTGATGTTTATAGGCCTAGTTTCGAAGAAGTTAAAGTGCACGTACGAACAGATAGAATCATTCTTTATGGTATAAGATGTAATGGTACTTCCCCATACATGATGAAATGTGTTATTTGTCACAAAAAAAACCGTGAAAAATGACAGTTTTTTTGGCAATTTAGTGGCTTTCATCACCAGTTTTTTCAATTAATGCTTATAAACAATTGCTGCTTGCTAATATCGTTTAGTTTTCAATTGATTTTATTTTTTAGAAGCTAATACATTATTTATTACATATTTTTAAGTGATTCGCTCTGAAATTGGTATTACCGGTAATTTTAATTAGGTGATTTTGGTCTCGTAATTGATAATGGATGTCTCTTTTATGCAGACTATCAGGGCAAATGGACAAGTGTATCTCATATATTTTATGGTTGTCATTTTTCTTGGTTCGTTTTATCTAGTCAATCTCATTTTAGCTGTGGTAGCAATGGCATACGAAGAGCAACATCAGGTACGAATGTGTTTAGGATCCCCAGATGTTGTAGCAGGAGTTTAGTAGTACTGTACAACGTAAATACTTTCATCTCTATCTACTGGTCATGAGAAAACTTCAGTTACCAGTACTACTGACGCGATAGATTTCTATCACTATTTCTGCCACAAAAAAGGAGATGGCGATCAACTGTTTTCCCCGAGAATGTCCAACAAGCAATTGTAATTTCATAATTGCTCTGATGAGACATGTAATAATCCTACAAAAAATGCTCGTTCTTTTATTGTGAAAATAATTTTTGTGGTAACGAAATTCAGCCAGCTACGAAGGTTTATATTTTTCTATATGCACAGTCAAATACTAACTATGGAGTTGTCCGAAAAGTTAAAAACATTTCCATTGAAATTCAAACCCACAGCCTCCAAATTTTCCATCAGATACTCTACCATTTGAATGTTTTTAGCCTTTCGCTGTGCCCTATCTTAAGTATAAATGGCCCCTATTACCAATGGTTTAAGTGTTTGTCATAACTATAAGCTACGATATATGAAATGCTAAACTTTGCTTTCCTGTCTAAATTTGCTTGCACCTGAAGCATTTTTGCGTGTTTTTCTTCGATTTTCAACTTTCTTTTCATGAAAGAGCGTAAAAGGTTTAAGATATTGATCTTTGAGAGCGCAACTGTTACTTAACTAAAGCAACAAAGAGTGTAAGAATTTCCGATCGCCCACGCCGTGATCAGTTTTTAGCTATTACCTGCTGATGCGTCTTAGTTTTAAATCCTCCTTTTATAACACTTCAAAAATTTGCTTTTTGAAAGCCTGAAAAAAGTTTTTTGAATCAATTTAGTTTGATTTTTCATGTCGCCTTGCCCATTAGTTCTCAAATTTCTCGCGAAAATCGATGCAAATTAAGTAAGGCGCTCAACTAACTACATCAAATTAAATCGTCCCTATCGTGCGTTCACATTTGGATGCTTTTGCAGTGACGTAACAATGAACATACGTCTTACGTTTACATCAGTCTTTTACTTTACTTTTTTCCTAGATTGTAGCCGCTGAGGAAGAAAGAAAAAAAGCACTAGTATTAAAAAAGAAACAAGAACTAGAGGCTATTGTGGATGAAGTAGAGCGTGCTACTAGTCAATTACACAGTAGAAGGGTAGGTGAACTAAACCGACGGTTTATGCTGACCTTCATCCAGCTTATTTTGTTTTATTTGTTGGCCTACTTGGTAATTATCCTCTGGTACATCAATTACTAGGATATCAGTGGCGTATTTAAGGAGATGGGAATAAAGCCCTACCCAAACGAAATGACAGCAGCAAAAATCACTTTTGAAAGGTGAGCTCCGAAAAAAAGGTCTTCACGTTGGTTTTGATACCAAGGTAAGCAAAACTGTCCCTTTTGAAAAGTTGAACTGCAACCAAGAAAAGTCTAAGTTGAGAAAAGGCCTTGAAAACGCAATCTATAGAATAATTTCCAGCTATTGATTACAAATTTGCATATATTCCACGCTTTATAATAATATTGAGACAACTTAATGCTTGGCCCCCAAATAAAATTTCTAAATACGCCTCAGTGCGATATGCGGGGTCCAGCTTCACAGCTTGAATACAATGTGTAGGAATACTGTTCTTGGCTCATTGTGTTTTTTGTTATTGCATTATATCTATCGGTCAGGGAAAAGCTTTGCGGATATGCTTAAAACAACTTGAGTTAGACTCACTTTGTCCTCCTCACTCAGTACTTCTCGCATCCTACTTTTCTACCCAAGCTTGCAACAAAGCCTTAAAAGTAATAGCTGTTTAACAACACGAGGTTGTTCCTTGACATTACGCACCATAGTACATGATTGATCACGATTGCGGAGGCCATATGTTGCATTATGACAGAAAAATGTCAGTTTTTTTTTTAGGTAATCTTAGAAAAATTTGACGGTAATACATGAATGAGCGACTTGTGCTTCAACGTGCTTAGCTGCCCAGCTGACAGTACGTCTAATACCTAGCAATATGAGCTCAAACCATGCAACAAAACTAACGCAAATAACTGTCCTAAAGTGCCCTTCAAAATACCGAGCAACGCTTCATTTACAAAAGCATTCCACCCAAAACAACTCAAATTCTAAGATAAACGCCTTGCTGCTTTCAATTGAAGCTGGAGGTATAATCTTAGGGCTTATCTGAAAATTAATTTGTAGTTTAGAGTTGAATTTAAAAATTTTTAGGCCAGTCACGCGACACTGCAGCGGAGTTCTGGATGCTCTTCTCCAGGATCCTCGTTCCGTAATTCGGAAAAGCTCTGCAGACGACCACACTCGGCATCACAAAAAGAAAAAAGAGAAAAACAGGAAGCGGCACGGGAAGCTGCATCGAAACTGGCAGTGGAAGTAAACATAAAGTTTTCGTTAGTTGTCTGCACACTCCGTGACAATCTCAAAGGACATATTATGATGTTCTTCTCCAAATGCTTAAAACAAGAAAAACAACTCTTTCAGCAACTTTTAAAAAGTTTCTTCTCTTTGAAATCTATTTTTTTGTTCGCAGTCCCACTTAACAGGTGCAGCCACTCACCTTTTCGACAAAGTAGTGAAATCTTAATTTTTTATAAACTAACTACCTTATTTGGATCCCATTTTTCTTCCAAAAGTAGTGATTTGATTTGAGATAACTTTACCTCGCGCTTCTGCTACTTTTTTTTGGCAACATTGATCTTTTGTAAATTTTCCTTACATCTTTACGGCAAGTAACTTTACGGTACTTAGCATAAAATATTGATAACTTAAATGTCGTTGCAAAGATTTATGTTATATCAATTTTACACTTTTAAAGGCTAACCGTAAAAAGATGAAAAATACCGGTAATAACTAGGTTCTACACAAACAAAGCAATATAAGTCAAAGCAATTTTAGTTTAATTTATCTAAAAGCTAGTTTGTCAAACTTGGACTCTTTTATTGGGATACCACTTTAATTACCTCAAAAACAAATTTAATAATGAATCAGTGAATTATAAATGAGAGTGAGGATTTGTAATAATTAAGTAGTCAAACACAAACAATGAGGAAGCACCAGACCGGTTTCGCCATCGTTGGGGCTCTTCAGGGGCGCGTATCCGACCAGCAGGGAACCGAACCATCGAGATGTAGACCTTCATCTGTGGTTGGTACCACTCGACCACCTGACTGGACGCCGCTGCTGATGTTATAGCTGCTATTTGTAAGTGAGTGACCGGATTTCCTGGTTTTGCCATTTGTGGAGTGCATAGAATCCACTATGCTGTAACTCCACAGCAGCACCTCACGACCAAGACTTCACCACAACAAGACGTAAGCATCGCGCTATACAAGTAACTTGGAGGGCGGAACGAAGGATCATAAATGAGAGTGAGGATTTGTAAGGTGGTGTCAGGTGGTCGAGTGGTACTAACCACAGATAAAGGTCTACATCTCGATGGTTCGGTTCCCTGCTGGTCGGATACGCGCCACTAAAGAGCCCCAACGATGGCGAAACCGGTCTGGTGCTTCCTCATTGTGTGTGTTTGACTACTTAAGAATCAGTGAATCATTGTAACATTGTCCTTGTTTCATTTCATTAAACTTCAACATAAAAAAAAATTCCAACCGCCTTTTTTCTGCCAATAAAGTATTTGAAAACTTAAACAACCATTCCAGCTGAGAAAGTAACAGTGATGTGTAACTTGGTGTTTTCAGCAAAAAGACAATGTTTACGTACTTTTCTTTCTTCCTATAAATAAGTTAATTTTTCCTCCCACTTCTGGATGTGCTGAGGAAGATACTAGGACCAGAGATATACTGTAAATCAAAGAAAAATCTGAAAACTCTATGTTAAATTTTGATTAAAAACCTCGCGACAATAAACAGAAGTTTCACTTTTGTTACAATGCAAATTTGTTTTTGATTTCATATTGCGATTTAAGTCAAGAATGTTTGCAAGTACGTAGTGTAGAAGTTGGTGGTGTAGCACATTAGTTATTGCGTCCGCTGCGCAGTTGGTAAACGTGGATACAATTCCCTTGTTGGGTAATACCAAGGACTTATAAGGAATGTATATATTCCAAAAACAACAACCAAACAACTTGTTCAAAACATATTGCCAACGTTTCGGTGTTCAACTATATCTATTTTCAACGCAATTTATGTTAAACGAAAAGGTTGACAATTAGCTACGCTATATTTGCACTACAACAACAAGCAAAGGTTTTTTTAAAACAAATTTTTTTAAAAAAGAAATAAAATTTTTGGCGTCGACATGACGTAGTTGGTATTTAATCTTTTCGGCGTACATAATTAGAGTTATATACGGCACCAGTTGAGGAGCGAAACGTTTGTGATTTTAGGAATAAAAAGGTTAGTTTTTATACAGTTATAACTTATATTCAAGGAATAGTATTTTCAAAAAATTTGTTTGGCGTTCTCCAATAAGGTTGTTTAATGTGGAAGATGAGCTATGAAAAAGAATTTACTCAATGATGATACAAAATTGTTCCCGCGCTCAAGAACGTTGTAGTAAAAAAGCTCCGAAAATTACATAATATTTACAATTTGTTTGGCCAAATGGAAAAAACTAAAACTTGTGTACAACAGTGTAGATTTTTCAATGATTTAAAATTTTCACACATTTCCAAAAGCATATTTTCTTCTTCTCACCCATTTTCCAAGCTATGTCGTCTTGCAAAATGCCGTTATCAACTGTGTATTTATCTGATTTCGTCGCACTTTGGGCCTCGTAAAGCCTTTAGAAAGAGCAAAAATGTCAAAAAAGAAGAGTTTTTGCTTTTAATTAAATGACCTTTTTGAGATGACAAGCTACTGAAGTGTCACCCTGTGGAAATTGCTTCTTCAAAGCACCTAGTGACGTTGGTTGACAGATTCCAGATACTTACTTTTATGAATTATTCTATTAAAGAACTTGTTGACCTTTTCCAAGCATTTAGATAATGAGCAATTTAATGACTTGTAGAATACTTGCTTTCTTAGATTGGCATGAACGGCGACGGCCCTCCTCGGATTATCGCAGAGCCCCACAGTGGAGAGATGATCAGTAATGCTGTTGATAAACTTCATCAGCGACAAGCAAGAGAAGAGACGCTGGCTCTTCCACATCTTCCAGGCATTCTGAAAAGCCCTTTTTCATCTCCCAGGTACAGTGTTAAGCAAATTATGTAAAAGGTATCGCAACACTGGTAGTTGGAGTATAACTTCAGAGTTCTCCTTCAAGGGAAGCATTCTTGATTTTAGGCTTTGGAACATACACCTCAAAAAAATCTTCTTGTCGAGATTTTACATTCATGCCTGAACATTAATTATTTAGATCATCAATGCGTAATATTCAAGTATCTCCCTCCGTAAGACGAAGAGAAATTTTTCTTGATGAAGAGCTTGACGAGAGACAAGAAATGTTGAATGACAGGCCAAGTCATAGAAAAAAGAGCGAAGTCAGTCTTACATTCAGTAGAGGTTGGTATTACCGTGAAATTTAGAACGTACACTTGTACTTTGATTGTTACACTTGAACTTTTGTGGCCTGAGTTTTATCAGAATTTGATTACAAATAGCTTTATATTGCCGCTGGTCGTGCTTCGGAACGCTTTGAAAGAAGTGCGCTGTCTCCAGGTATTTGAATTGAAGTTTCAGAGGACTGGACACAACTGTCTCAAAATTAGAAACAATTTGTTAGGCTGTGATAGCTGGCGAGACTAGGCGCTGGCTTAACGATTAGTAAAAAAACGAGAGAATGTGAAGAAATAATTTATGTTCGTATAGTCAATGACGTTAAGGCAAAACTAAAAAAAGTGTATCACTTGTCGCCTTGTAGAACAAAATCAAATGACTACAAAGTCAATATTCTCAAAAACATGATTTTTGTAATTATTAGGTTTAGCATGTCACTGCAAAATGATTGCGGCCTTTGAGTAGAATTAATACTTTCAATTTTCATGCAGACTTGGCAACTTCGAAGAGGCCTTGACAAAGATAATCTGTGTTGGTTTAATGTAGGAAAAGAAGGACAAAGACACGATTACTTCATTATCAAAATTTTCAGGCTTGGATTCTGATTTTGCCGATGACGAACATTCTGAACGCACCAGTATGGCTGGCAATGCTCTTTCGCGACATATTTCAAAAAATTCTCTAGAAATGCCTCACGTCACTTATGCGGCGCATAATGGTTCGTACACATTAAAGCTTTTGATAGTTTACTAAAAGTATTAATATCGCTTTGAAAAAAGCTGTTTGAGCCATAAGCTTTTCGTGACGCTCTCATCAGTGGCGGTATCGCGTCAAAAGGGAAGATGTAGAGTGAATAAGTGTTTTATGTGAATAATTTCGACGTTAGGCAATCAAGACAAGCCAATGATAGCGCTAGTATTGGAAAGTGTGCCAAAGAAAGATTTCGCAATAGCCAAATGCTAAAGAAAGCGCAGCAGGAGGCCAAATAAGAACGCCGCGATTATCGAAAGAGTTTGAGAGTGTAAACAAACTCTTTTTGTCTGCATAACACTGGGCGCCGGGTCTTGATATAAGCAGCATCTAGGAGATTAAGATGGAAAGAACTGCGTGCTGCGGCGAGAATGGAAACCGCTTATTATCATAGTTTAATGCACATTGGTCATTATCTAAAAGATACTGACCAATGGCAGAGTCACAATCCGGTTTGGTGTCGGTTCGTTTGCACGATCTGTGTCGTTGAGATCGGCGTGGACTGGTCAATTGTTGTCTTAACCATTGCGGAACATGTTGCTTGATGCGATCCTGTAGTACTTGAGATGTTCGCCCTACGTACCGATTATCACAGTGGCACTTGTATTCATATATGACAAAACTTTTCTGAATGGTAGGTAGAACATCCTTGCGGGCCACAGGCAGCATGCGCTTAGACGTAAAGACCAAGCGGTTGCTAACAGAACCATAGCAGCTTTCCACGGCGGTTTTGACTTCTTTTTCCAAGTTCGTAGATGGCTTACCTATCCAAGGGACCCTCAAGTACTCCCCCTGCGTTGGGAGTTAAAGTGCGTTGGGAGTCCTTTAGTCCTCTCAAACGTAAAATAAGTCTAATATCTACATGATGCATCGAGCTCTAATGATTTGCACCAAGCGTAGACTCAATGGAGAAATAGAACGGATCAAGAAAATATTACTGGACAATGGCTATCCTAAAAACGTCATCAACGCTCAGATTGCCAAGAAGATCGCTCAGTTCTCCATTCTTAAGCGATTCGGCTTAGAAAAGTGCCCTGTGTACTTGAGGGTCCCTTGGATAGGTAAGCCCTCTACGAACTTGGAAAAAGAAGTCAAAACCGCCGTGGAAAGCTGCTATGGTTCTGTCAGCAACCGCTTGGTCTTTACGTCTAAGCGCATGCTGCCTGTGGCCCGCAAGGATGTTCTACCTACCATTCAGAAAAGTTTTGTCATATATGAATACAAGTGCCACTGTGATAATCGGTACGTAGGGCGAACATCTCAAGTACTACAGGATCGCATCAAGCAACATGTTCCGCAATGGTTAAGACAACAATTGACCAGTCCACGCCGATCTCAACGACACAGATCGTGCAAACGAACCGACACCAAACCGGATTGTGACTCTGCCATTGGTCAGTATCTTTTAGATAATGACCAATGTGCATTAAACTATGATAATAAGCGGTTTCCATTCTCGCCGCAGCACGCAGTTCTTTCCATCTTAATCTCCTAGAGACTGCTTACATCAAGACCGGGCGCCCAGTGTTATGCAGACAAAAAGAGTTTGTTTACACTCTCAAACTCTTTCGATAATCGCGGCGTTCTTATTTGGCCTCCTGCTGCGCTTTCTTTAGCATTTGGCTATTGCGAAATCTTTCTTTGGCGCGCTTTCCAATACTAGCCCTATCATTGGCTTGTCTTGATTGCCTAACGTCGAAATTATTCACATAAAACACTTATTCACTCTACATCTTCCCTTTTGACGCGATACCGCCACTGATGAGAGCGTCACGAAAAGCTTATGGCTCAAACAGCTTTTTTCAAAGCTATATAAAAAGTATTACAAAGTCATTTATCTTTGCTCTCATTAGTGGCAGGTTTTAAAGAAGATAACTGTTAAGTGTCTACCAAGGAATGATGTTATTTTAAGAAATTTTTTTAAATTATATGAAAATAGCCGTCACTGATGCAAAGAATATGTTTTACCATAATACAGTACCAACTACATAATTTTACGTCGAGCTTTGATGAGCAAGCTTTTAAATTTAGGAAAACTTTTCGAAAGAACAGGCCTACAGAGTAAAAGACGTCGCTTAAAATAGAGTTACGTATGCTGCTTGCGGTTTCTTAATTTTTGTTATTTCTAGCGAGGAGCTATGTTGGTACCAAGGTTGATGGCAACGGTGTGGTGTCGTTGGTTAACCATGACCACATTGGTCTTCCTGAAGTAGTTGTTGACAGTGTGAAAACGGATCATCCAGAAGTAGGTGTTTTGTGTGCTGATGCCGCTTGGTGAACATTTGTTTGAAATTGAAGTCAAGCACTATTCTTTTACTGAAATTTTGCGATTCTAACTAATTGCCGCATATTTTAATTCAGAAATAAACTATTCAAAACATAAACTAAATACAGTTGCAGTGTTATTATTTTACTTACCAGAAGTAGAAAGAATGCAAGGAAAACCCTTTGTTTTTTGCCGTAGCTCATAGTTCAATACCTGCACGAAAGCTTATCGATTGTTTTACTTATTGTAAAAATCTTGATTTTCAGAAGTTTTTAAAGACCTTTGTTTTCCGAACAAATTTTTGGAGCATTTCCGCCCATCCTTAAAGCAAAATGTTTATAAATGTTGCTTGTAACGCTTTTGTTTGCTGAGATTACGTTTCAGGTTTATCACAATATTATTTCGTTTGCTTACAGACCACATCGATAGATTCAGAGCCAACTCGTCTTTCATCAGTGAGACCGTTTCACCCCAGATCACGTCTAGCTTCAATCGATCTGCTATCAGAGCCTGACCTCGAACGTTTGAAGCAAAGAGCTCTCAGCCAAGCTTCTATCATCGCCAGTGGTAAGCGGTGTTAGTTGTAGAGTTGAGAGCTTGGGTCTTTACGGCTGAATAGTACATGAGTTGTTTAGGTGATTGCAGCAATGCAAAGGAGTTTTTCTGTTGGGTTTCAATAAGTTGTATTTTTATATCGAGAACCCCATTTTTCGATTCTACTTTGCATTGAAATTCACTTTGATATCACTAGTACTGCTATCACAGAGCATTTCTGTTATAACAATCCTAGTAAAGTAGGGAAAATCACCGTTAAGTATCATTTCTGAGACACCACAACGCAGTCATAACGAGGCTTGAACGCACGATTGTGGAATCATTGTTTCCATAGAACGTTTTCCCGGCTCACTCCACCACGTTTTTTGGATATTCGGAGACGAAATCACCGAAACAATTTTTACGCATTGCGGAAGGGACTCCCACGCCTCTTCTTTCAAATAGATTTTTTCAACTACAGTATTTACCTTCGCAGTTATACGTACATGCGCAGTGGCATGCACACACATACACGCACGCACACTTATACACATGCACGTGCACATATGCAAGCACCCACACACGTCAGACATATTGGTAGTACGCCACGGTTGGACGGGATCGGGAATTAACTCAGTATTTCCTTCACTTTTTGTTCAGAAATTGAGGATCAAGAGAGAAAATGCCCACAATGTTGGTATAATTTTGCAACTACATTACTGATATGGGATTGCTGCAAGTGCTGGCAAAAGATTCAAAGATTGGTAAGAACATAAATTTTGAGTTGCGCTCTCTAATGTCACCGAAGATTGGTTATATTCTCATAATCTAAGCACCGAATTCTGTCCACAGGTTGGTTTAGGGCGGGCTTAAATTGAAATTTTGTTTCAGATGAAAGCTATCTGCACGGATCCCTTTTTCGACATTTTTATCATCATTTGTATTTTATTGAACACTGGATTCTTAGCAGCAGAGTATGAACCTATGGATAATGAAATCAGAGAGATATTTGATGGAGCAAATTATGTTAGTAAATCAATTTTTCTTTGTTCTGTCTTCTTTTTTGAATGGGCAAGATCTTTCATTTTTGAAAAAGCAGTTCAGGTTTGCTTCTCATCAGCCATTTTTGCTAGTCTTCAGTTAGACTGGGCCACTGCGACGGGAAAACTGCTTGGCCCACCACCTGTTTGTCACATAGAGATAGAGGCATCCGGTTAGGTGTCTTGCCCAAGGAAACAACGCGAAAACTTGCCCGCTTTTTCTCCACGCACTATCTCTTTTTTGCTGAGCGCCAAGCAGGGAAGCTGTAAATGCCATTTTTTAAAATCGTTTAATATGGCTTGACCTGGGAAATGAAGCACAGGTCTACTGACCGCGAAGCGGAAGCTCTAACCATTGCACCATCGCGCTGGTTACTTTGACCAGTATTGCGAATTTTGTTTTGTAACACTGGTCAACACAAATCCATGACGCGACAGTTTATCGAAACGACTTACAACCCAACGGTTTCGAAGTTTTTACAGTCGTTCGATAAGCAACCGGTTCTATTAACTGTCCCATCGATAAACAGTCGTTTGATTAAGTGTCCCATCGATAAACAGTCGTTTGATTAAGTGTCCCATCGATAAACGGTTGTTCGATATGATGTCACTCAATAAATTGCCCTTCAATAAACTGTCGTAGTACCACAAAAAACACTTTTTCAGCGTTACATATATGGAATCAGTGGTTTCTAGCAATATTAAATGCACTGAGTTCAAAGGTCACGGCAATATTCTGTTATTAGGACAAGTTGTTTAGTTGTGAAATAGAGTTATTATTAAGCTAAAGACACATCTATTGCTGCGCTATACAATGTTTTCTTTTGAATCAATCAAATTTCGTTGAATTCAAAGATTAGTTTACAATTGTAGTGAGTTGCTAATATTTTAGCGCAAATTTGGACTATATGAGTAAGTGCTGCATTACTCAATAATGTGAAACTTCTAGCTATAGGCACGGACCTTCATGTAGGCATTAATTATCTAGTATAGCTGCAACGCTTTTTTACCTGCTCTTGAATAAACGCAAAACTTGATTAGAATAGCCTCAACTGGACCAGGTTTGTGCTTCATGTGGTCACAAAAGAGTCACAGTTTACTCGAAAAGTTATCGCCGGTATCGGTAGGCACACGAGAGTTTGTTTTATAGCTAAATATACAGGAGATGAAGTGTTGATCGAAAGTTTGCAATTTATACCCCAATATTTGTTACTGCGAGTTGCAAACTAATAAACTACTTAATTACGTCACAGGAATTTAATTAATACAAAAGAAAGCATTACATTGTGCTTTAACAGATGCAATTTTGACGTAATAAAAAGGAAAACTAATAATAATATAACTATGGTTTATTTGAAAGCGTAATGTCGTTGAAAAACAGATTAAAGATTCGAAATTATTGGCATCTAATTATTCCAAGTTAGCTATTCACTTATACAGTATTCGACAAAATGGTGTTAACCAGCGTAATTCTTTTCACATGAAAACAACAGCAAGTTCTTCCATATCTAACCATCAAATTGTGTTGGTGCAGTTTCCAAGTATCTTTAAAAAAAAGAAGTTTTTTGCGAAGTCGTCCTTCGACAGCGAAACATCGAGAACATTTTTCCAATTGCATTGTTAAAGCACCCTTAATTTCAAAAAACAATCATTTGTGAGCGAATTTTAATTTCTCAGGTCTTCACCGCAATTTTCTGTTCCGAAATGGTCATCAAGATGGTGGGATTGCATCCGTATTTTTATTTTCAAGAAGCGTGGAATTGCTTTGACGCCATAATCGTTGGTTTTTCTTTGCTTGAATTCGGTCTGGAGGACAACAGCTTCATGTCGGTGCTAAGAACGTTTCGACTAGTTAGTACTGACGCTTTTACGTTCCATTTTTGTTAGGGTTAGTTTCTATTCGCAGACTACAAGCTTAACACATTAAGTGCCTTATGACGAAATCTACGTCAACTTTGAGTTACGTGCCAATAGATGTTATTAAACGTTTTTCTCAGTAAACCATTTTGAATGAGTGCTTTTTTCTCAGTAATAGCTGCACATAAAATCCAAAACAAAACAAATACGTTATAAAATGAAAAAGTATCCCTTGCATGTTTTGAGACAAGACGTGACAAAAAACGCAGAAGTGCTCGGCACCAGCGGACATACATGAGCGAAAAGCGTGCGGCACTCGAAATTCTAAGTTGGAATATTTACTCATTTATGTTGTTCAAAATACGTTATTACAGTTTTCACTTTTTGGCAATAAAGCAACGGTATTACCTTTGTGCGCTTATAGCCAGTAGTGGGCACTAGCGGCACCTTAAATAGCGACCGCCATTTGCGAATTTTTTGAAAGAGCGTTTGTAGGGCAGTCATAAAAAAACAGAAACAGTGAGAAGCTAGAAGGCAACTTTATCAAAGAGGCACACGAGTACCAAAGCAAATCGATTGCTACATTTTTCTCTAATACCACGTTAAGAAAACTAATTGTGAAATACTGCTCCGCCAATACAGTAGATTCCGCTTAATCGGGCCACATCGGGATAAGCACCATTTGGCCCGATTCAGCGGCTGACCCGATTATCCGAAGTCTTGCAGTATCTGTACCAGGGTTGTCCTTGGTACACCAGTTATCTCAGCTAGCTGGCGATGACTAATGTTTGGAGGTTGCTCTCTAATTTTTCTTAGCACAACAACCCTTTCAGCAATTGTTAAATCTTTTTGTGGCATCTCTGCTTGGGACTTCACAAATTTGCAACAAAACACAACAATTACCATGTCCAAGGGCATGAAATGACAAAATAATATGCGCCTGTATTTTTCAATTGTTACATAATATAGTTGGCTTTGTGATATTGAGTTCTATTACGTTACAAAGGCGGTTTTGCAATTAAACCAGTGTATGTCTGAGACTACAGTTGTGGCCCGATTAAGCGGAATAGTGGCCCGATTATGCGGATTTAACGTAGTGCATTATCTTTGATTGGATTTTGTCCTTAACAATTTGGCCCAATTAAACGGCTGACCCGATTAACCGGCGGCCCAATTAAGCGGAATCTACTGTACTTTCAATGCAGCAATGGAACACCTGTTTTTACTAAAGAAGGGTGTGCTGAAGCTGAAACCATCTGGACACAGCAATCAGTGGTGGATTTAGGGTGAGGCACGTCATGCACTTGCCTCAGGCCCCTTCTTTTTGAGAACCCTCATCTTTATGGTTTTACAATTGTCATAGAATTTTATGAATCTCTAGAAAAGAACATATCCCAACATTTTAACTATCTGATATATTGCATGCACTGAACATGAAACATAATTTAAAAAACAGCACAATCAGCTCAAAATCGATAAAACTGAAAATGTTCAAAACGAGGCTGTGCATTGGAATTTCCCTGCTACCATAAGAAAAAATCTCCAAAAATTTCTCGATATTAGCCAACGGCGTAGCTGACTGGTAAACTTTGGGCACTTAGGGTGCTCTCTTATGAAATCTTGCCTCAGGCCCTTCAATTCCTCAATCCACCACTGTCAGCGATGAAGATTTTAAAATGCTTGTTTTTTCAAATTAGCTGTGTGTAACAAACAGGCTAGTTGTTTTTGTGCTGTCCCTGCGGCAGCTACTGCTTTTGTTAGTGTTATCTACAAGTATGAATGTATTTCTTAGCTGGACTAAGAAAAAATTATTGTTTTCTCTTGATATGGCAGGAGTTTTAGAGAGATTCTACTTACAATCACTGCTTTTGTTGCATTAGCGGCCGCTAGTTTTTACAAAGGACTAGCATTAGCTTTTCTCGCGCTAGAGTTGAGAGAGTCTAGCGGATGGTGCTAAAGGATTAAAGTAAATTAAGGACCGCATTAAGTATCTAAATCAAGGTAATCTACGGTAGATCAAGTAAACCAAATTAAGGATCGCGCTAAAGTTGAGAGAGTTGAGCGGATGGTGGGGGGCCGATAAAATTTTTGCTGTCTGGCGATAGCGTCAGCCCCGCTTGCTGGTCACTAGCGGGTATCCATCACTGCTTGTAGCGCAGGTTGACGTAAAAAATTGAGACCAGGAAAAAGTTCTTTTATAAAGATTTTAAAGTAAATGGGAAAGGCAATTGCGGTTTTAAGGCAGATTTATATGTTTTGTGGTTTATTGGGTTGGCATAGTAATCTTGCTCACCTAGCACGTGGTTATAGGTCACTTTCCATCTACCACTACTAATAGTCCACCTTAGAAATGGAGCTACCGATTCGCGATTTTGCACATTTATGACTGGTTGGTTTGCATTGAATTAACGCTTTCTCCTAGCCTAATACCGGTTAAGTTGCCGGTATAAATTGGACTATAACCTTTTCACGTCGTGCCTCGATCCCACAAAAAATATGGGGTACACTGTTCAGGTCTTGTACATTCCAAAACGTCATTTTATAGAGTCTTGATGTTGGGATAATAGTAGATTATCCGTTTCCCTACAAATGAAGAAAGACTAAAAAAATTGAAATAAAAGAGAACGCTGGTTGATTCTTTTTTCTGCTATCATACACATTTTTTTTTGTTACAGATGCGAGTTTTCAAGTTGGCAAAATCGTGGCAGACTTTAAACACATTGATTAAGATTATTGGAAATTCGATGGGTTCACTAGGAAATCTCACTTTTGTTCTGATTATTATTCTGTTTATATTTGCTGTGGTTGGAATGCAGCTTTTTCGAGAGGCCTATGACAAAGCTGATAATGTCACAGATGTGAGAATTTTTTTTGCAGCCATGTGTTATGCAATAGCATGCTTGTTTAAGAAAAAAGAGAAATGAGCAACGAGTCCATTTCACTAAATTTTGTACAAATTGGTATTCTGAGTTTAGAACTGTATGATGGGTTAGTCATTTTTTTGTGCTGAATTTTCAACTTTTTCTAAATTTCAAAATAGGAAAAATTGCCACATATTTCTTTTATATGCACTGCTGCTACTAGATTTTTTTCTTATCCTTTCAGATTTCTAATCAGACTCGCATGCGATGGCATATGAAAGATTTTGAACACTCCTTTCTTATTGTTTTTCGGATTCTTTGTGGGGAGTGGATAGAAACAATGTGGGATTGTATGAAAATGGAAGATGCAATATCAGCATTATGCGTTCCCGTATTTCTCCTGGTGCAAGTTGTGGGCAACTTGGTTGTATGTTATGCTTTGCTTCTACTGTCATTTCTAATTCAAAGTGGCCAATTAATTTTTTGCTTCAATAGAAGGACGAGAAAGCTTAACTTGGTTGACTCCCTCCAATTTTTTAAAATATAATGATTTGAATACTCCCGGTTCTCTTTCAATTCCCATTAATAACGGTCTTGAGGCCGATGATACAATGGATTTGTTTTTTTATTTTCTCGGTATTATTGCTGTTGTTCTGGTGCTAACACTGATACGTGCACAAGCTTTTGCAGGCTCATAGCACTTTTATGATTATGACTCTCTCCTTCTATTACTTCTCCTATGAGTATGAGTTTTGAATCAGTTTGCAAGTCTTTTGCCAGAATGGGACACCATAAGGAGTTGACTGCTTAGCCCCACCACCAGTCTTCTACATAAGGATAAAATTAGTTCTTTTGAAGTGGCCTTACCCAAGATCACAACAAACGAACTTGCAGGGTTTTTCTCCACGCTCTTTCTTTTGTATTGAGCGTCTAGTAGAGAAGCTGTGAAACGTTTGGTAAGACTCGACAAGTGAACGAACCAAAGTCCACCGGCTACGAAGCAGACGCTCCAACTACTGCATCCCAGCGCTGGTAAATTCGCGTGTTGTTGCCAATTGCTAAGTGCCGAGCGATGAGATCCGCGAATATTATTTTTAAAGTCTTTGGTTTGACTCGACAAGGGAACAAGCGAAGGCTCGAACGCTACACCACCGCACCGGTATTGCCCAGTAGCTACAGTTAAAGAGTTTCCAAATGAAGCTGTTCACGTTCCTTTAAATTTTAATTGTCTTGGCCATACATCTATAAAAATGGACGTTTTATGACATATTTGTATTATGCAGTTGTAGGCTACTATCAGCACATTACTATGTCTAGGCTTGTTCAATTTGTATCCTTTACGTGCGAGTACGTAAGATTATTATAACTGATATTTTGATGTGACAAATGTTTAAATGTGCGTCTTTTTGACAAAATAGAAGAAATAATTAGTTTTGAGTGCGCTCAAACCAAAAAATGTTCCAAAGAAAAACGGCATTACCAGTAGCAAGAATTGAGTTGCAATGTTTCAACAAAGAAATGGAAAACGTGAATTTACAGAGTAATTCAGTTTTGTTAAAAAATGGTTTCTCTTTTTACTTTTGCTTAGTCCTCCATACCAAATTTCTGGTCTCGTCTCATTCTATGCTGTATTCAAATATTTCTTGTTCAGGTGCTTAATCTATTTTTGGCTTTGCTCTTGAGCTCATTTAGTGCGGACACATTTTCAAGCTCAAGTGAAGATGACCAACCTAACAGCATACAGTTGTCAAAAGAGAGGATAAATCGTTGGATTAACTTCATACGAAAACATGTGCGATTATGTCGCGAGACGGTCCTGCAATCATGCCGGTACAGTATAGACATGAAGTAATTGTAGTCAATGATGTATTTAGGAAAGAGTTTGGAAGAAAATAATAGCCTAATGTGTTGAACAGTGTTCCAAATTAGATCATCAAGATAGGAGACAAGTGAAATTATCACAATTCGAAACGAAAAGTTGATTTCTTTTTTAGTAAATACGGCCTTGATTATTGTTATTTGTTTGTTATATCGCAGGAAGTTATGTGTAAGATTGTAATGTTGCTCTGAGACGCTGTTGCTTTTACAATACAGTTTGGGAATTCGTATTCAAATTCTGCGCTGACCTTTCAGTGTATGAAGATAGTTTTTAAAGATCCTTTAATGATTTTCCTTTTAAAAAAACTATATCGGTACAAAAGATTTTTTAGATACGGCCTAGATCAAAAATAAGCCCACACGACGACACCTCGTAAAATAATTTTCTAACTTGACACTGTTGACAGGGGAAAACTCCGTGCTCCTTCCGCAGTGTTGCATTTGGACCGAATCAACTCAACCAGGAAAAAAGAGCCTGATACTACCATTATATTAATGGAGACCACTACTGGGGTTGGGCCGACAATCTTACCTACCGCTGAACATAGACAAAAAAGTAAGGTAAGCGGTAGCCTGCTTTCTATCAAGAAATATCGAAGCATCATTTACGAATTATAAAAAACTAGAAAGTCTGTAGCCCAAGTTCTAGCCTGAGAATTGTAAAACTTTTACAAACCAATAGCCTATGGCCTAGTTTTTTTTATATGTACCGGAAAAGTGGTAGTTGAGTATATAAAAATCATTAAAAGAGAACAAGAAATGAACAAGCTAAAAGGCTACGAAACTAGTCATATAAAATGGAGTTTACAGCTAGTACAGGAGATTGTACGAAGCGGTTTCAAATGCAAAACTTTTGTTGCTATTTAAGTAATTGTATTTCAAGTGCTAAATGCTTTTTGCCTTCAACACCAAGTCTGCTACCCTGGACTTTGCTACTTTTTTCTGTCCTGTTATAAAGAAAAGCTGCAAAGGATTTCTTTGAACCATGCAATCAATGCTTTGGGCACGGGTTTCCAACGGCAGAAATAGAGCAGTGTGGAGAATTCCATTTATCTTCTCTTTTTCTCAAATTGTTGCGCTGTTCTCGCAACATTTTTCTTTTTTCAGTCATTTCTTCTCTGTGACATTCTTTTGCATATCTGGCACAAACCTTTCACCATTTTCAATCTACAGTGGGTCCTCCGTCGCTTATTTCTTTCCGATAACAACACGGTTGGATGAACTAGCCAGACGGGATAAATTGTTTTGACCATCCACGGTCCCCGGAAGCCTCCTTCCTTTTTATCTCCCGTATTTACGCTCCTGTTCTTTTGGATTAGGGGCGCTGTCTCCTGCTATATTCGACACACAACTCTCTTTGGTCTCCGACAAAAAACGTGTGTTTTTTGTCACACTCAAATTAGTTTTTCTTCCCTTGCTGCAACGCACATAGCTTTAGAGTTTTTGTGTAAAGCCACCAATCACCCGACTCATTACCCTCATTCTCTTCCAAAATTCTTTCTCTTTGTGAAACCTCTGGTCCAGGTCGTGGAAAGTTGCTTGGTTCGTAGGGTTCCATGGTCCTCCGTTATGCCCCATTTTAAGTTAAAAATTGAGTAACAATAACATGCCATAAATGTCGTAAAAGTATTTCTTTTTATGACTTCGTATTGAGAGCTTTTGTACGCCAAGGTGTTTACACGCTAAAATGTTTTTGGCGGATAAAAAGTGATCAAAAAAGGGAGAGTTAACTATTACTTTCTGCTTCCTTCAGACCAGGGGTGTGCTTCATGTGCCAAAGAGCGAAATGCGGCCCGCAAACTGAATGTTTGTGGCGCGCTGAAGGATGCAGCATGTGACTTGCCCGTAACCAGCGTCTACAGATTAATTTTTTACATGGACATCTTTGAAATTCAGCCCTTTTGAGGGCAACCTTGTCAGCTGATCTTCCAAATAACAAAAACTCTTCAAGTTTGTTTCTTGACAGGAATCGGGAAAAGGTTTACTGCGAAAGCGTTGATCCCAAATAAAATGTTTTGTGCTTGTAAAGAGACAGAAGTTGGCTAAAGAGTCACAGTCCAAAGGTTGATCCCCCAAAATAAGATCTTCTATCTGTCAGCCCCAATTAAAATACAAGTCTTACGCCAATGCTCACTTTAAAATTCTGACTGGACTACGCAACCATTTGCTACTGTGAAATTGGCTCGCTGTGTAAAAGGTTGCTCACCCATTCCTTAGATCAGGGGTGTCAAACTGGCGGCCAGAGGGACAAATGTGGCTCTCAACGTAGCATTTTGCGGCCCGCGTAAGGATTTTGTGGCACAGTGCGAATGCCTAGCCTCCGAATTTGGTCTTCAAAAAATTGTTCTCCAAAAGAAAAAATCTTTTAAGTTGAAATTACATGAAAATAGCGACCTTCGCCGTGATGAGAATACATATTTTCAAAAATAGTTTTAAGTAGCTATTGAGTGAAAAATGCGAGAAAATCTCTATTGAAAGCATTAGTCCCCATAAAAGAAATATATACAACAATGTTTCTTAGACTGTGTGCCGTTGTGTGCCGCTATTCTTTTTAAAGTGCTTAGCACTGAATACAAATTTTCTGCCACAATTGAAAAAATGCTGCCATGAAGTAACGGTTGAGAACTGCTACAAGTCGCGGGTTGCATTACAGGTTACGGCGAGAGAGGTAATGACCTTTTTTTTGAAGATCAGCACCATTTCGGGCTACATCACACAATTTCCAGAAATCGTTGCCCGGAGAAGTAGTAATCTCCAAATAATGTTGCTCGCCACCAATGGAAATAGATTTGTGTGACTAGTGTGCCATGAGATTTGATCAAGTGGTTTCCTGTGCCGGCAGACAAAAAGTTTGGGGACCCATTGATGTACAATCTTGTCGGCTTAAATTTTTTTTCAACCGAGTCCGGCCCGTATGAAATCTAGGTATGTAAATGTGGCCCACAGCACAGAATGAGTTTGACACCTCTGCCTTAGATTATACAGGTCTTAGTTGGGCAGCTTATGCTAATTTAAACAAAAGTTTTTGTTGGTAGATGGACAATACGGTTTCCTCATTTTAAGTTATCGGCATTATTTTGAAATAATTGCTTACCATGTTATTAAACTTGACATCAACTTTATTGCAAGATACGGAGAGCGACTCAAAACAGTGAGAGGTTTGGAAAGAGGAAGCAGTTTACTTAACAACTATTTAAACATTATATAAATCTGCACCCACTTAAAGCATAAAATGCAGGACTTGAACAATTAAATTTTGTAAAAAGGGGAAAAAATGTAAACCTTCATTAGAAAATGCCCAAAAGCTTTCCCGATTTCGACTAGGAAAATTTAAAGCTTGTTAACTGGAAATTCGCATTAAAATTGGAAGAATAGTTAGGCTGTCGTGCAGTGAATTATCTAACAATTGTAGATTTTGCAAAGCCGCCAAACTTGTACTTGATGGAGGCGGGTCGGGTGCAGTCGCTTTGCCATAGGTTTGAAGTCAAGCAGTGTTATCGCACAGTATTTTCACAGCTACCTCTACGAGCTCCAACGGCAGAATTAGAATCCGATTTTGAGCATCGGGATTCCGATGATGATTCTGATAATACCAGTCTACAAAGTATTGTCACTCATGTAAGTGTATTTATAATCTATTTACGTGGCATGCGAATATTGACTTTGTATTAAACAGATTTAGAGCTTAGGTCAGTACTGTCTAAATCAGATCAATCCAAACAACAAAAAATCTTCGTTGAAGTCTTGTATAAGATCGTGAAAAAATAAGTGAAATATTGTTCAAATACCCATACTGGTACCTTAAAATTGATTTGAACGAACGCCAACTTAATGTTTCATATACGAGTAACTCGTTCATAACTTGCATTGTATTTCTCCCTCTAAAACAAAGTTTGGAGCATTTCTATCATCCCCTGAATGTAGGCCTACAACTACTTTGTATAAAGTTTTGTTCCATAGCATCGGTTTTGAGATAATTTTTTTGAACATTAGAGATCTTTTGCGAGTGATTCCAGTTTTTGCTCCTCATCGACAATAAGCAACAGCGAGTATGAAAGAAGGCAAGAAAACAAGGAAAAGAATGCATTTTCCGCTGGTAAAATCTGATGTCCTGCATTTGTTTAATTTCGTATTATTTCCAAGTTACGAAAAAAGAACTGAGTGTACTAATCACTAAGGACATTAAGCTTATTTTATTTTTGAAGCTAAAAACTATAGAAGCTTTACTTGATAGTAGTTTCGGTAAATGAACGTAACTCCCCATCTGTTATCGGTAGAGAATAGTGAAACCAGTCAACCAGCGGGTCGCAGCCTAAAAAGCTAAACTTGACGTCTGCAACTCTGATATACTGTTTAGAAAAGTAGTTATTTAAATAACTTCTTAACTTCAACATTCAAGCCAGGGATATTTGAGTTTCGCAGTGCACAGAGTAACAATAAATCGATACCGTCCGAGATACTCTTGTCCAATGGTAAGGCGATATCGATCCCGACACCAAAGTACCGCGGGATCCGGATTGCCGATGCATACGTATATCTAGACACTGCCCATCTCTGCGGGCTACCATCAGTTGTTTTGCTTAGGTGATAGACAGTAGGTCTTATCATGCCTGCACCTATCTTGTGTAAGATGTATTTGCTTGCTATCCACAAAAGGAAATTCTGCCTGGTTGATGACAACCATGTTGCGCTGATGCAAAATGAATTGCTGCTTCATTTTAACTTGATCATCATTGGCCTGCTTGCTTTACCCGGTTTGCTAATTGATGTTGTTATTCCGTTTCACAACCTTCTAATATCTCAACGAAAAAATGAGGGGACGTGATTTGTTAGGTTGCTGTTAACGTCATACAGTTGGCCTATTGCATAGCCTCGAGCTCATGTTTGAACAGTACGTAGTTATCGCTTGTTATCTTAGAGGGAGAAGAACCAAACGAGCCTTCAGCTTGTTGGCCGAAGAAGTGGTCAGCCCAAGTACGTTGCCTGGACTTTCCTGTAGATTCTGGTCGTCGTAAAACCTGGTGGAATGCCCGAAAGATTTGCTTTCGTATAGTGGAACATCCCTGGTTTGAAACTTTCATTATTTTCATGATTCTTCTGAGCAGTGGTGCTCTGGTAAGTTGATATTTGTTAATGTAAAAAAGTTTATTAAAGAGGCGCTAAAGAACGAACTCAAATTGATATCAAAACAGAAAAAACAGCTCTGTTTTGGTTTTATGCATTTTGATGCCTTTTATGCAAAGAGTGAAGAGTTTTAAAATTCGTAAGAATTCACACGATCTTAGCTTTCCAAACCTTGATTGTCACAGTTGTAGTTGACGTCATAATACCAAGTTTGATTTACTGGTAGGACCAACTAGACAAGTGATTTGGTAAAATAAGCTATTTGAATTATAATACTTGTGTATGCATTAATTCGGGTTTAAGAATTAGATATCAGTTTCTGTTGCACGCCTAGTGCTAACCAGCGCACAAACTTATGCTTGCCCTAAAGCTCAGAACCCTATTTTCTGTATTACGCTAGTTGCTACATGCTACTACAGTTAAATAGATCTAATCTACAATAATGTAGGCGCTTTAGCAGATAAGCAAGTAACGCCCGATTCCAAAGCGGCGGATTGTTTACTGGTTAGGCTTATATACCGTCGAGTCGTGATTAAGACTACCCTCCTAGAATTCGGTAACTAAGATTAAGTTGAAAAAATTTTGCAAATGTTATATCATAATACTTCTTATATCGTTATCGCATTTTTGCGCAACAGATGCTTCCATTGCAAGCCTTCAGAATGGGCTGTATCATCTAGAACAAAAAATCAATTTTTTTCCATTTGTTGAGAAGTCAAAAATTGCAACATTGCATAAAGAGTTGAAATCAGAAAGGAAATAATCGTAAACTAAATATTAGCTGGACAATAATTCATCAAGCAGTCCACATATTCAGAAAATTTAAAGGTTTTCAATTTTTTGCCTCTGATAACCCTCCCGTTTTCGGCCCAATCTTTCAGCAGCACACATGAAAAAAATTAAAAATTTTTTTTTTTCGAAAAATTAACTCATTTGTAAGATTTGTAAAGGAAGAATCTGTTCCTTAACAGTGCAACTACGACTTGAAAGGCACTATGATATAAACTTTTTCGACAATTTTTTCACATTATGGTAAAAATTCTCTTTCAAGCAGATAATCTTAAACTTTTGAGTGCGACCGTACTGTAAGATTTTTTAAAAATAGTCACCTATTCTTGAATACGTGTGACGTCGTGACGTAAAAATGAACAAGATTCATAAAACACAAATTACCTGATTATTCATTTTTTTTGAAATTTATAACTATTTTCCTTTCGTTGAAGACTTCAAATTGGATGGTTCCAAAACAAAGATGGTATTTGAATTTTTCAAATTTTTAACATCTACTTCGTTTCGTCCTTTGGTCTCTTTTTAACTATAAAAATACACAGTGGCAGAAAAATGGTGACAAGCTTAGACAAACGAATACACGCAGTAAAAAAAAGACATGGACAATAAGAATGTACATTGCTGGGTAAAAGAAGGTTGATACAGGCAAAGTAATTCAGACTGATAGATACAAATGAAATATCATTTTATGAGCAAATTCTCTTTTGTGCTCACGCATATGAGCTGATGCTCTTTCTGTTGGCCGAGTTAAAATGGGCCTCGGCGACGTGCAGATTGCTTGATCCTGCCGCTAAAAGTTTGAGGTATTTCGTTGAGTGCCTTACTCCATAGATCCAACAAGAGAAATCGCCGAATTTTTCTTTGCACTAGCCCTTTCGTAATGAGTAACCAAAAGGAAAGTTATGGTTTTTAAATCCTTTATTATGACTATCAACTGAGTAATTAAATCCAAATCTACCAACTATGAACCGGGTTCTTTAACCAAACCTTCATCGCTTCGCTTACAGACATACTGCTACGCATATGGTGATACAGACGGTTTATATGCAAATAAACTGGTATAGATATCTACTGTAGAGTAGATCTAATCATTTTCTCAAGTTTATATAGTTTTCATTGTCCAGGCATTTGAAGATGTTTATTTGGATGATAATAAAATTCTGAGACGAATTTTGAAATATGCTGATCGTATCTTCACGTACGTTTTCATATGTGAAATGTTGCTAAAATGGGTTGGATATGGATTTAAAAAATATTTTACGAATGCTTGGTGTTGGCTCGATTTTTTAATTGTTGGGGTAAGTTGTTTATTGTTTATTTAAACCTAACATATTTAGTATATCAAAACTCGATGATAACGAGGGCTTCAAACCTTTAAAATGCAGCTCCGATTTGGGTTTGGGGTTAGCAAAAATTTTTTTATCGGTTCCGCTAAGGTGCAGGTTCAATGCTTAGTAAAACTTGTGGTTCAGGTTCGGTTCGCGTTCACCAGTGTCAAATGTTAAAGATTTGGCTTCGGTTCGGGTTTACTTGTGTTCAATGTTAGAAATTGAGTCAGGCTCAAATCGTAAAGGTTGTAGTTTTATTTGCATTCAGTTCCGGCTCAAGAACAAAAACAATTTAAAACTGGTCTTTAGGTTCATTTGTTTTGCCTGCTCATATAACATGTTTCAATGATTTTTGTTTTTCTTGCATTCGGTTTTTTTTGTTTCCTGCATTTATGAACGACTTTTGCTATAAGTTTAGTAGGTCAAAACGAAGAAACCGACATCAATTGAAGTTTAAATGAGGTGATGACCGACACAAGTAGGGTAATAATCTATTCCCACACAACGCAATAGTTTAAAAAATATAGGAATAATTTCTAATGGTTTTATTCAAAGTACAGAAAACTGGTAAAGTTAAAACTGATTGCACCTGCGTGCAGACATTTATTTATTAGACTAACGTAGAACTCCGTATTTATTAGAAAATTTTTGCCACTTATATTGTAAATAGAAATGCAAGAACAATTAGGGTTGAAATCTGGTAATATACATAGACTTGCTCCGATTTCTGTATTTAGTTATAGCAAAATTTAAAAGAAATACATGAGGGTAAATAAAAAAATTTAACAGTGAAATTTCAATTTTTTTTGCTTTCTTGATAGCATTCATCCAAAGACAAATTTTGGTTACTTATTTGTTTTTCAAAATCCTATGCTTAGATATCACGAAATATCTGAACGACTACATATGCACTTAGGATTGCCATTTTCCGCATGGATCTGCGAAACTAGTGTAATCATTTAAATAACAACGCTCTGGTTTTGGTTCAGGTTCAGAAAAATGTATTTTTCCTGGTTCAGGTTTAATAATTTATAAATATTGTGGTTTGGGTTCGGCTTGGGTTCACCTGCACCAAATCTTATATCTTATCTTTCGGTTTGGGTTCAAAATAAGGAAGCGATAAATATCGGTTCTTGGTTTGAGTTTGGTTCATCACCCTGTTAGGAACTGCAATGCTTGTTATGTATAAACTTACTTCTATTGTTAATCAATGCACAGGCTGTGAGATCACGGTAAAATAAATGTGTATTACAGCCTTTTCATTTAGTTTTATGTTGCTGAAACTTTGTGGGGATTGGGAAGGCAGCAGCAGGGATCACAAGCTTTCATCATCGAGGTTTGTGTTTTTCAGGTGTCTTTGATTAGCTTAGTCGCCGAGTGGCTTGGAAAGTCGCAAATGAACGGCATTCGTTCACTGAGGACGTTGAGAGCACTTCGACCGCTACGAGCAATGTCAAGATTTGAAGGAATGAAGGTTAAAGAAGATTTAGTTCACTATATTTTTGTTTACATAATTGTGTTTGAAAATGATTTCTAGAAGAGAAAGACAACAGGAGAAAAGCATTATAGAAAGCGGTTTTAAATGCAAATTTTTTCAAAAAATACTACTTCAACTGGGTTCCACGGCTTCATTCTCTCTCCAGTACCTGCCGCTAAATATCCCTTTAATCCACTTCCTTTTTGAGAGCTTGTAAGCCAATCCAGAGTGTTGAGTTCCATTGCTGTGTTCTATTGCAATTGTTGTAACCTGCAAACAGGGCCAGAGTAAATGAGCGCAACGCCCATATGAAAAATTGTAATTGCGAGGCCCCGGATAAATTGTGATCGCGAGTCCCATTTTATTCTAGTGCTTTCTTGCTTTTAGATTTACCTACTGTAGGTCTAGCGTAATGTAACTTATAAAAATTTTATATCACTTCAGTAGGCTATCCATTTTTGGCTAGCATAACACCAAACACAAATATAATCTCTATCTACTTTCAATCATGCAATAGTCCAAGGCAGGAGTGCAAAAATGTTTTAGGAATTTAGTAGCGCGTAGAAAATGTTGGTAGCACACACATGTATAAATCCATGTTGCCAAATGGTTGCTGGTGCTTTTCCCCAACAAAGTCTAAAAATTTCGACGATTCACATCAAACTTCCCCAAAGGATCATGGCCGAAATTACCTGAATCGTGAAGCAAAAGTTCTATTGACGCATCAATCGACAAGAGATCACCTTTTCTTTTTTTGAAGATCAACCTCAAGCACATGCCTGAATTTACCTAAACCGAGAAGCAAGACATGCATAGCAGCAGCGATTAACCTGCCGTGATCTTTTTGTTTTTTTTTCGGAGACCAACCTCAACTACCTTGCTGATTTTGGTTATCACATCGTTGAGAAATTTCCTCATCAAGTGCTCGTGAACTTTTTGGTCGCGCGGCGCAACCGCGCGACCGTATTTTTGCACCCCTGGTCTAAAGACTGATTTCTGTGGTAATGCAGAGAGAACATGTCTTACTCATTTACGCTAACTTACACTGCAGACGCCAAGAGGGTAGGCTGCTGTTACAATAAACAATACCTATACTAAATGTAGAGTACCTCAATTTACTTTACATCTATCACAATACGATGCAAATCTCAAAATATTCAGAAAAAAGTTATTTTCCTTGATCAAGTGCGAGACCCCCAAAAAGACTAAGTCTTGGGCATCTACCCGATTTTCCCCATGGTTAATCCGGTACTGTCAGCAAAGTGTAATAAAAATGATTTTTACTGAAACTTTTTCCAAGGTTAAGAAGGAGAGGCACCGGTTGAAGGAAGGATATTAGGACCATGTTGCAAATCTAATAAATGATTTAAACTTGCTGACCAGTTTTGAGTCAAGCGGAAACATTTTGAATTATGTGTGCAATCGTGTAGCCGAATGATATCGCTAAAACGTGAGCACCTCATCCCATTGCAACATAATTTCTTTGGGCTTGTTAGAAATTCTTGATGGTAGCTGCCATTCTAAATGGTATTGCGGTAGAGTCGTACGCCCCTGATCTTGGTCCATCACCAATACCGGCCACTGTTGGTGAGTGGCCAATACGGCATATGCATATTGAAATCGATCTGCTTTTTTAATCAACTTGAAATAATTGAGAATGCATATCAATAATACCTTATTCTTGGAAACTGATTGTCGGCTATAGATGGAAGAATATTAATCTTAGTAAAAAACCAGAGCCAGTATACTGCTGTACATATTTTAATTAGGACGTTTCGCTAAACACTGCTAGCATTGTCAACCAAAATAGTGCAACTGATTACTTTAAAATTTGATAAACTACGGTCAAGTGTAACATTTATGACGTGACAATTCAATTATGAAAAAAGAAAACAATAGCTATTACATACTTTAGGGTCAAAGTTATTTCGTGTTAAATTAGTGAGACAATGACTAGGAATAAAAATAAAACAAAATTTACACATTAAAAAGATATAGTGGGTGTGAAGCTTCGTCTGAGTTCAATTGTGGCTGCAGTTTTTGAATATATAACGTTTCCTTAATACGTAATTTTCGCCAATTAGTTTCTTGAGCCAGTATATGTGGATTGTGAAAGTCGATTGTGTGGTCTGGATTTTCCCGTAAATGATCTGTAACATCGCTTTTTCCAAATGTAATCGGGTCATGTTCTTCCAATCTTGTTTTTAAATTTCGTTTACTTTGTCCAATATAGGTCTTGTTACACGAGCATTGAAGTTTATATACTGTCCCAGTGAGGTGTAATAGAGCCTGTTTATCCTTATTTCTGAATAGGTTTCCAATCGTTGATACGCTGTGATTCATCCGAAGGCAAAAGTTTGCTTTTATTTTATTTTCTAAAAAATGTTTGATTTCTTTCTCAATTTGTTGCGATGCTTCTCCAATGAAAGGTAAACAAAAAATAGCAAACTTGGATTTTCTATGTTTTTCTATGTTTTTTCTATGTTTGATTTTCTATGTTTTCTATGTTTTTATATTTTGGATTTTCTTTTTCTATTTTCTAAAATGCAAGCGAAATTAGAAAATCCAAGTTTGCTATTTTTTGTTTACCTTTCATCGGAGAAGCATCGCAACAAATTGAGAAAGAAATCAAACATTTTTTAGAAAATAAAATAAAAGCAAACTTTTGCCTTCGGATGAATCACAGCGTATCAACGATTGGAAACCTATTCAGAAATAAGGTTCGCTTGCATTTTAGAAAATAGAAAAAGAAAATCCAAAATATAAAAACATAGAAAACATAGAAAATCAAACATAGAAAAAACATAGAAAAACATAGAAAATCCAAGTTTGCTATTTTTTGTTTACCTTTCATTGGAGAAGCATCGCAACAAATTGAGAAAGAAATCAAACATTTTTTAGAAAATAAAATAAAAGCAAACTTTTGCCTTCGGATGAATCACAGCGTATCAACGATTGGAAACCTATTCAGAAATAAGGATAAACAGGCTCTATTACACCTCACTGGGACAGTATATAAACTTCAATGCTCGTGTAACAAGACCTATATTGGACAAAGTAAACGAAATTTAAAAACAAGATTGGAAGAACATGACCCGATTACATTTGGAAAAAGCGATGTTACAGATCATTTACGGGAAAATCCAGACCACACAATCGACTTTCACAATCCACATATACTGGCTCAAGAAACTAATTGGCGAAAATTACGTATTAAGGAAACGTTATATATTCAAAAACTGCAGCCACAATTGAACTCAGACGAAGCTTCACACCCACTATATCTTTTTAATGTGTAAATTTTGTTTTATTTTTATTCCTAGTCATTGTCTCACTAATTTAACACGAAATAACTTTGACCCTAAAGTATGTAATAGCTATTGTTTTCTTTTTTCATAATTGAATTGTCACGTCATAAATGTTACACTTGACCGTAGTTTATCAAATTTTAAAGTAATCAGTTGCACTATTTTGGTTGACAATGCTAGCAGTGTTTAGCGAAACGTCCTAATTAAAATATGTACAGCAGTATACTGGCTCTGGTTTTTTTACTGAGAATCGTCAAGAGATCCCAATCGTTTGCTCCTAATATTAATCTTCTTTCGTATTTTATGTAAAACTTCTGCTGTTAACGAATCAATTCAACCTTGTGCGTAAAACACAACGTTGTGATCAACTACAGATATTCTGATGAAGCCTGGTGATGATAATAGCGTTCTTATTTGATTTTGATACAGATATTTTGCTTAGGTTGTTGTAAATGCATTGATTGGCGCCATTCCATCCATATTCAACGTGTTGTTAGTTTGCTTGATCTTCTGGTTAATCTTTTCCATCGTTGGCGTAAATTTATTTGCTGGAAAGTTCTTCAAATGCCAAAATATAACTTCAGATACACCTCTACCGCGGTATGACTTCATACATCAATTTGAAAACGGCTCTATGGATAACTATGCAGAAATTAACAAGTACGTAAACTAATATTGTGTGCCTACCTTTTTCAAATAATACTTTGTAGCAGCTTTAAAAATTGTTAAGTTGATGATAATGCAGTCAGACTTTTTTACGACATGTTGATTGAAAGATCCTGGTAGGAAATTGCGCAAATTTGTATTTATGACATCTTGGTAATTCCCAGAGAGGTTTTCGCTTGAATCTCTTGGAATATCTAGAACATCGGTTCTCAAAACCCATTGGTTGTGAAGAACTTTTTATTGGGTCGCGCCTGACTGTCAATTTCAAAACACAATATTTTTCAGAGTTCGGCAAAAAATTAACAAATGGCAAACTTGCATCCGGTACCATTACTAACTAGAGGTGTCAGCTGCCAGGCATGTAGTGAGAGACAGCGCTATCATTATCAAACCTGTGTTTGAGCAGAGCTTTGTTGCGTCATAATTGATTTGTTTTTCGGAAGGAACGTTGCCAAGCAAGCAGGTGTAAAATTTAGCAAGTTTTTTTCCGTAATGCGTTTGTATTTTCTCCTGTAATATGTATTGCGTTTAAATCTTTTCATTGCTCATGCTCAGTTATATAAGCTAAAAAGTTTAGAGTAGACATAAAAGATTGTTATTATCAGAGACATAAAATTTAGCCGTGAGCAATAAGATGATGCCTGTCCGGTCTCACCGGGAATAGTTCGTTGGAGTGGGATTTCATTGTATGGACCAAAAAGAAATTCAGCGACCGCAGTGTGTACTCTGTTATGAGATGCTATTTAACAAATCTGTGAAGCGTAATAAGTTGGAAAGATATTTTCAGTCGAAACATTCAGCATTCACAGCGTGATCGCACATTTTTGAAAGGAAAATATCATGTTTGGAACGCTCTCGCCTTGACAAAGCTAGCAATTTGCTGCAGGCAAATAAGTGAGCAATGGAAGCCTCTTATCGTGTTTCTTTGAGAATTGCAAACTCGAAAAAACACATTCAGTTGGTGAAGAGCTGATCATGCCTAGTACAAAGGAAATGGTGACTTTAATGATTGGAAATGAGGCTACTAGAAAGATAAGTGTACTGCCACTATCGGATGATAATCGCACATTGTAGAACTTGTGATATGGCTGAAGGTATTGTTGCACAGACCGTAGCTACAATCAAGCAATCATCCTGTCATGTGATACAACTGGAAGAGTCGACGGACATTTGGTTGGATTACCCTTCCTCTTCCTTGAGATGGAGGTACGGCGCAAACGCAATCTAGATTCACCAGTCAAACTAATTAAATGAGGCCAGTGGAGAAGTGGCAGCCCATTTGTAACCAGTCATGAATGCACATTACTGACTGACAGCCCCACCACCAACAAGGCGGACTGCCATTGGTGGGTACCCAAGAGTTTCTTCTTACGACATGCTGGGTGAGCAGCTTTACAATTCTAATGCAGTGAAGCGCGGGTCCCGACATTCCATCGTGCTCGCAGTTTATTGTGTGGGTACGGTTTATAAAAGACGACATTTTTGATGATCAATATTTGCTCCGTAAATCACTGACGAGTACTAGTACAGGTGAGGACGTATTTGCTTTGGTAGAAAAGTTCTACAAAGAAATCAAGTTTGACTACAAAACTCGTCGTCAGTGTAACTGATGTCGAAACCACAATGCTTGTGAAAATGTCGAGGTTCGGAGTATTGCTGCGACGAATTTCACCAGATGTTAAACTAATTCATGGTATGATGCATCGCCAAGCTCTCGCGTTCAAGACCATACCAGAGAACCTAATAATTGTGTTGTCCCAAGCCATAAAATGGTGAATGACGTAGTCTAGTGCCCTGAACACTGTAATCTTCAGACTTCTCTGCCATGAAATCGGAGCCGATCATATCAATTTACTGTTTTATGCAAAAGTGCTATGATTGTCACGTGAAAATATAATTCAACGGTGGCTGAGCTTCGCAAAGAGTTGATGGAATTTCTGACAAGTTAGAAAAAGAATGATAGAGTTGCGCTTTTAAAGTCTGATAAAGGAATAGCGCTGCTGTTCAACTTGAGTGATACTTTCGAAGGTTTAAATTTCCTCAAACGATCGTTGCAGAGGAAAGATTCGAACATAATAATTTTTCATGACAAACGGACCACGTTTATCCAAACACTAGATATGTTGAAAAACAAATTACCAAAGGACGTTTTTCATTACTGCGAACATGCCGGTATGAATTGCACAACACTGACCGATGACATGATCGAGCATATTGACACCAGGAAAACTCCGTTCCATGATTATTTTCTCGATGTTGTTATCAACCTGTTTTCAGTTGCAAAAAAAATCCTTTTCTGCAAAGTTATAGAAGAACTGGAAAATGATGACTTTGCAAAATAGGAATTGTTGAATCTGAAAAACGATTCTGGAGCAAAAGATATCTTCAAGTCGGCGACATTAAAACCCAGTACCACTGGTATTTAAAATTGTTTTTTGCTGGTAGTGCAGTTGGGGTTAGATTTATTCGTGAATATACTGTATTTCTGGATGTTTTGAACCAAAAGTGGTGTGGATCTTATCTACCGTTTGTAGATAAGATGTTTAGAACTGAATCAACAGGGTTTTAGTAAAGATGGAGTCAGACAAATTGTTTGAGAGATACATTACGTCGCCTCAATTTTAGAATATTATCATAGAGATGGAACCAAAATTCTCTATCGCGACGCTATTTAAACCTACAAATATCAAGTGAGTTCTTGGAGTGTACCTAGGCATCATTCTAATTCCAACCCATCCTACAGCAAACTCTTTATATGAAAAAATAACTAAGCACAGTTGCCTATTTATAAAAACAAATGGTGTTAGCCTGTGTCAGGTTTTGAAACTTGGTAGACTGTTGCAACCTGCACGATGGCATATTAACTGAAGTGTCCCCTTTACAGCTGGTAGTCTAGTCTTGCAGCTTCACTGCGATGGGTCCCAGACCAAAGACGTATAATAAACTTGACGTTCTTATCCGGAGCTTTTATTTATTGGAAGTGTGAGTTTTTTTTGCTGTGCGGTATGTGTCAGTTCGTCTCAAAAAAATTCACGGAGGCTATCCTTAGAGTTGTTTTAGATTCATTGACGCATTAAGGGGTGAGCAAATAACAATGGTTACCCGATGCATTATGACACTGGAAAAAAGAATGAGAAAAAAGGTCTTCATGTGAGTTTAGAGACCGAACTGGGCGAAATTTTTAGTTTTAAAAAGTTGATCTCCAGAAAAGGCTTTCTCCTATAGAAAATGCTCTGACCCCTACTTAAAAAATTCTTTCTAAATACAGTCAACTTCGGATATAAGAGATTCAGATATAAGGGATTTTTGCTTATAAGGGACTACGCAAAAGGTCCCAAATGATTTTCAATATAAACTAATAAGTCGGTTATAAGATATAAACTAATAAGAGAATTCGGTTATAAGAGATTCAAGCTACTGATTAAGCTGGTCCCGGCGGATCTCCATCCGAAGTTGACTGTACGCCGGTGTTTAAATCAGCCTGGTAAGTCCTAGGTAACCTGTTAAACTGCTTGGTTGTGGCATCATTGCTTTATTTTTGAAAAAAACGTACAAGACATTGAGATTTTAAAAAAGGGTCAAAACAACAATTTTTGGATACTTAGCAAATTTTACAATGTCTAACTAGTATTAAAATAGATATTATGCATAGTTTTCGTTGAGAAGTTAGATGTTACTTTTTCATTAGCAGTCTTTTGATGAAACTGTATGGAGCATGAATAATAACTTATCAAACGTCGTGATCTCTGTTTTGTCAATAAAGTCGAGGACGAACGAAGCGATGTTTACAGATTCGATAGGGTAAAAAAAGGAGAAATCGAAAAAGTTTAAAAATTAAAAACGATGAATATATAAAATATGTATTCTTTTTTTTTTTTTGCTTTTTTGGAAATATATAATAGTATATAAAACATGTATTCTCGCGTTTGGAATTGTCGTCTTTTCCTCCTTCCTCCGTTTAATAAGAGTATCCGGCTGCGAGCTAAGCGTGCCAATGCCCTGAGACCAAGCAGGTAGAGACAAGTGCTGTTGGTTCAATTACATGCAGCCGGTAAAACACAAAGGCAACTAAAATTATATTTCAATTGAATGTCAGGACAACTTGCATTAAACTGGAGAACATAACAAAAGATATTCGATGGATAAACGGAAAATTGACATTCGATACATCTCTCGAGGGCTATTTATCACTGTTGCAGGTAGGGGATAATTCTTTTGACGTTTTATTAGTTTTATACGAGTTAAAATATGATGGAGTTATTAGTTAACTACGGTAGTTATTGCCAGGGTTGAAGGGGCCGCTGTAAAAAAGCGTTCGCTCTGGTTCCTGCTCCGAAACAATCAAACATTTATCCACTAGCTCTATAGCTCTGGAGCTGTAAATAGTGTATTCTGCATTTTAGAGTATAAATGCAGAGGCTAGCAAGTTCCATGGAAACTAAATGAAAAAACAAAAAAAATCAGATTCTTGTTAGCTTTTTGTGATACTTTTCCAAAATGTCATCATTAAATTCTACTATACCCAGCTCCAGAGCTGGACCTAATAATTTTTTTAGCTCCAGCTCCACAAGAATTATTTAAAAAGCCTTTGGGTTTGGCTTCGGTGAAAGTGCTTGACTTGACAGCTCCGGATCCGGCTCCAGCCCAGGTTGTAGTAATGCTTATTTTTCGGCCTGTTCCTACTGCACTGTTCAGTAGCTTACATTGTGTGAACACTGAAGAGAAAAGCGCTTAAGAGTTGCCAGCATTACTCGCGAAGCTCATTTCGCAAGCGTGCCACTTGGCGGGAAAAATTCCAATTAGGTCTTTCTTTATGGCACAGCGACGTAGAATTTACTCGAGTGTCAAACGTAGGATTCTTCAACTGTAAGACCAGCACAAATGCATCTCAGAAATTTTTGCAACGGCACCAATGAACTTTGTAAAGCGTCAGACGCTAAGGTAGTGTTTCTCAGTACATCGCGACCCAAGAAGTGCTGCATCACCTTACAAGGGAGTCGCGAGTACATCTTGCGCGAAATTTATATTTACTGCTGTGCGTATTTGTAAATTTTTGGCTGGTCGCAGACATTGCTGCGAACTGTGCTTTTAAACGTTTTTTTCGGTATAAGTTGCGTTTCTTCTGTGGCCGAGGATTAAGAACCAGTCTGCATACCCGTTCTTTCTAATATAGCTAACTATTTTCTTGGTGTTTAGGTGGCTACATTCAAAGGTTGGACGCAGATTATGTATGATGCTGTGGATATCACAGGATTGGATGAACAACCACAATTCGAACATAGTCTTGTATATTACTCCTACTTTGTAGCATTCATAGGTAGGCTGCCCGTGTTGTTTTCAAAGCCTATTTAATTGTAGTCCTTGGTCAATTTTTTTCCTCAAACTAAACCATTGCTCAAATTAAGAAAAATGGTTGTTGAAAGAACTTTTTTATTTGCTATGTATTTTTTGTGCCGCTTTTCTAGTGCTCTCTCAGCGTTATGAATTTTGGTTACATCGTTAAATCTCTGAAAGCCCCTCATAGCTATTTGCTGCGTTTCCTTTAATTTTCAATTATTTCTACCTCCTTGCGATTCCCTGGTGTAGGCCTTAATTTTATATTTAAAAAAGACTACTGTTCTATTGCATTTAGCTGTAAAGTAGAAGACTTGTTGTTCGAACGATTTCTCCAAATTTAGTTGCATTTAAAGGCTGCGGTACAACACTTAACTTTTTATTTTTTGGCTTCTTTTAGTATTTGGAAGTTTTTTTACTTTGAATTTGTTCATCGGTGTCATAATCGATAACTTTAATCAACAAAAAAAGAAATTAGGAGGTCAGGATATCTTTATGACTGAAGAGCAGAGAAAATATTATAATGCAATGAAAAAACTGGGATCAAAGAAACCGCAAAAACCGGTTCCAAGACCAAAGGTAAAAACATAAAATTATTTATAACAGTTTATCAAAACACTAATACATTTGCATTGAAACAACAAACATATCTTTAAGAAACCTACTTATTTACATCATCCTGATTACGCCAGAGTGACGTTGTACTAGTTAGAATATCTAAAAGATTTCCATCCCGAACGTTTGAAGCATAGACAATTTAAACAAGTGTTGTAATCATTTCACACAAAAAATGCTTCTAAAATTTGGATGAGGGATTTGTTGAGAATAATTTAGAATTTTGAGCAAAATTTAGAAGGCCGTACAGTTGGTTTTTCAAAAATAAAGCTAATGCTTTATTTTCTGGCTCGAAAAGCAAATGCATCAATATGACAGACCATCCACTACAGCGGACCCAGTGTTAGATCCCATAAGTGTGACGGTCTAAGCTATGCTTTGTTAAAAGCCTCTAGTTTCTTATTGGTCACCAGCTGCACTGAAAAGACCTGATAGGTCGAAAGAGTGTCACTGTCTGCAGTTTGCTAAGTGCATCGCTAGCCTCTTGCATTACTATAAATGCATCAATGTTTCAACAAATTAGAATAATGAATGGATTCGCCCAGCCTGTCGTAAGTGGCAACTTTTTTGTATTTACCAATGGCACCCACCTTGTTGGTGTTGTGGCTAACCAGTCTTCACTTTATATTTACGACTTTTTTGAAATTAACTTTCGATTTCCCGTAGCCTAATCTTAATTTGGCTGTGGGGAGGACTGGAATATTATTATTTCATGCCGTTGCTCCTTCACAAGGAAGAAAAAGATTGAACATAGCAAAAACAAACTCAGTTCCAGTTTCAATTAGTTTAATTGATTTTAGAACAAACTGCAAGCTTGGGTGTTTGATATTGTGACTCATCAAATGTTCGAAATTACAATCATGATTCTGATTGTTGCAAATATGGTCACTATGATGATCGAATACCACGATCAGCCAGAGTCATTTGAAGATATTCTGGAATACATCAACTACGTTTTTGTGGCAATTTTTACAGGCGAAGCCCTGATAAAGGTAAAGTATAATTACTTGAAAGTTTTTTAGACGGAATTAACTCCGTGCAAAAGCCTTGCTATTTCGAAAAGCTGCCTGTTGTAAATACAAAATAGTGTTGGAAAATACTCTTTTCACTTTTTCAAAATTTTTTCCGAAAATAATTTACAAATAAGGCCCTGCTCTTCGTGTTCTTAAATATTTTTTGTCGCTTTACAAATCCAGAAGTTTGTGGTGAAGTGCAGAAATTCTACTCTGGTTAGGCATTGTCTAACTTCTGTAATCAGCAATAGACGGAATTACATTGCTTTATTTCCTAAAAAAAAACGCTAATTTTAACTAAAGTATTTTAAGTAAGCTGGAATAGCATGTCACTAGAAGCCGATGTAACTGATCAAAATGTTTTCTTTAGATCTTCGCCTTGCGCCATCACTACTTTAAAAATCCTTGGAACGTTTTTGATTTTGTTGTTGTTATTTTGTCGATTATCGGAAGCACAATGAGTGAATTGATCAGCAAATATTTTCTACAGGTAAATTTATCGGCGTAGTTATATTGGGCTCATGAAAAGACCAAATTCTTGAATAAGCTTTACTTTTGAAGAAATTACCTTCTTCAAGTCACTTAAATACTCTTTTCATTGAAAAATTCATTGTGTTCTCTTTTCTAAATTTTCTCGAAGCAAGTTGTGTCAAATATAATGGTTATTGAGTAACTAACAACTTACATACAAAAACAAAAATAGAGAAGGTGACACTCAAATGGTTTCTTGGTTTGAATATCCCAAGTGCTCCAGCTCACACTTGTGTTTCAGATTTAATTTAAATATGAAATCAAATTTAACGTCACATGTTTGTTGCACTTTTCGTAGTGTTTCGAATACTTAAATGAATAAAAAATTGAGCCTTGTCAAGGTAACCCAACTTTTTGTTGCAGCCCACTTTATTTCGTATCATCCGTCTGGCAAGAATCGGTCGAATTTTACGTTTAATCAAAGGAGCGAAGGGAATTCGAACTCTGCTTTTCGCGTTGATGATGTCCCTTCCAGCGTTGATCAATATCGGCTTGCTTCTTATATTAGTCATGTAAGTGAAGCTTTTATGGATGATGAGGATTGATGAGCCCAAGGCTCTGTCTAGGTGGGAGAAATAGGTGTAATCCCCTTCCTAACTCTGCTCCTTTTCTTTGGTAAAAATATGCTGCGTGAATACACCAGGAAATTTAAAAAAAGTTTTTAGTTCTTTCGGATAATAAATGAGATGGAACAATAGGGTTGTTTGCATGTGATTCCATTTTCGCCATAGCTTAGAAAGTTTCACGCGCTTCATTGCAGTAGGTGCGCGATTCCTGTTGTTTTACTTCATTTTGCGAAAAAGCAAGTTGACGGGTATTTGTATGCGTCATTAACACTCCATATTAGAATTGCCTAAACACATGCAGTGATAAAGGATTGATATATAACGAAAGGACTGCAGGATCGAGATGTAATGGTGATGAAACCGGTTTCGCTCGGCGTTCAATACCTAACAATAGTGTCAAATGAGGAAATGCACAGAAAGTGTAAGGGGGTAAAATTGAGTATGGAACATCTCTCAGTACTTTATTGAGGCAATGCTTGCGATACCCACCTTTTCAATCTTGCTGTCGTGGGTATATCTTAGGAATTCAAAAGCTCTTTGAGCCTTTATTGATGGTTTACAAGTTTAGCACTTCGCGTCAGCAAAGCGATGGTTTACTTTTGCCATATTCCTTAAGCAATTCAAAAAATATTTTGTGCCAGCTTTGCATGAGTACCAAATTTACATATTAAAAAATGCGGCATCGGATTTGAAAGTGCTCCAAATTTTGGATAATACCCTTGCCTGTCACATTGGTGAAAGTGAGCTTGTTAGTGATGACTGTTGCATTTGTCTGATATTTAATGTCTCCTAACACGACATTAGTGGTACAGTCTATGGATCACATGATTTCAGCTCTGAAAAAACGTCACATTATCCGATATCTTGACAAGGTGTTAGTCGTCCTGCAAGAAGAGGGCGGAGCTGAGGACACATGGGCAAAGAACACTCGCCAATACCAAGGCTTACAGTATTCGTTTTGGTCTCTATATTGTGCATACAGCTGAGAAGCAGTAAAGATGTCCGTATCAGCCAACTGTTAAAAAATACTTAAAGAAAGATATTAATGCAAACTTTGAAGAGTTTGAGGCTGAGAACGTACTTAGACTGCTGCAGCTTAGTGGAGAGACAGAATCTATATTTGATAATGTCTAAATTGACTTTAAGAACAAGCAGAAACCCAGGGTACCAGGTGATGACTGAAGACTATATTGTGGCTTCTCTGACTAATCTTGAAAAGGAGAACAACAGTAAAGATGAGGATAAAGTGCCGGTAAAGAAAGCTAAATTATCCACTTTGAGAACTTACATAGATGCTATGCTGGGCTACAGCAATCAACACCGTTCCAGAAACCAGCTTGAACATAGAGTTTCTCAGGACGCTGAGGGAATCAATTGTCAATTAGCAGCCCTGAGGTCGCTGTCAAACAAAAGTCGCGAAATTTTTTTCCCATTGACCTCCTACTTCCCAAACGCCGTATCAGCCATGGGCCAGGAATCATAAGTTTTCTTGGTTCTGCAGATAGCGTAAATACACTGCAGTTATTGTTAAAGTAAGCAAAAGTAAATAGTTGTGATGTTTTTTTATCGTTTTCAGAATGTTTATTTGATTTTATTTAGATAATATAAATGCTTCTGCATCATCCGGACATTTTCATTATTCGGATCAGTTCCTAAACTATTTAATTCGGAAAAGCTAGGATCTAATCAACTGTATATTCAAAATTTACTATTTCTAATGTTAAGTAGTCACACACAAACATTCAGGAAGCACCAGACCGGTTTTGCCATTATTGAAGCTCTTCAATGATGCGTATCGCACCAGCAAGAAACTGGTCTATTATTTGAACTACTGTGTAAGTAGGGCTAAATTTGTTGTCAGTTTTTCGGCACAATACTTCATCTCCTTATCCCAGTCAGAGTAGTATCTGGTTCTTTTTCTGATTGAAAAATAATACGATCTTTGTCTTTCCAAAATCTTTAAGTAGGAAATCATCTCAAGGAAAAACTATGTCATGTTTTTAAATACCTTCAAGTGCTACAACATGAAGCTGTTCTGTATTGTTCTTAATTTTGCATTTAATAATTTCAGGTTTATATATTCAATTATTGGTATGTCTCAGTTCGCATACGTGCACAGAGGCGGGGGAATTGATGATCTGTTCAACTTTGAAACTTTTATCAATTCTTTTCTGTGTCTATTTATGATCACTACTTCAGCAGGTCAGTGGTAGTTGTAGCTACCATAGCTCATTCCGTTAAACTTTGATTGCACGGTTGAGAAATCACAAGTAAATCTGTATGCAATCTCCGTTGTTTTGCACTTGGAAAATGTACTCTGTCGCAAGTTTTCTGCTTGGCTCACAGCTTGTTGTGTTCCAGCAGTTGTTACTCCAAGGCCTGGTTCAGCACAAACTGTTCTAAGAATAACCTTAGAATTTGAAAAGTGGCCAAAGAATGATTAATATATTTCGGTTCACTTCTGACAAGCGTTAAGCCGATTGCCAGCTTCGATAGTCCTTCGTCGAATGCGTTCCGCCATCTGAACGACCTGTGCACTTCACCGGTTTTCCGTTTACGCCGTCTGTCTGAATCTTTTGGCATAAGAAAAGCGGCTACCATTATACTGCCAGTTTCTTTCTTAGCTTCCACGTCCTAAAAAATGTTATCAAGCATTATTTGTGTTGTTACTGCAGTTGGGCTGGGCCATTTCTGCATCATGGCATCCATAGTTTTTATCGAAAAATTTGTTTATGCGTGTGAAGTTTTGTTCTGTTTACATGTCTTTTGTCAGACCGGGGAACTACAACGGGTAGACTGCTCAGCTCCAGTACCTGTGTGCCACATGAAGATGAAAGAATCCCTTGAAGTGCTTTTCCTGAGAACACAACAAGCAAACTTGCCGCCTTTTTCTCCGCAGTCACTAGCACTTTCGTGGTTAGTGCCAAGCAGGGAAGTGATGAATAGCATTTTTTAGGTCTTTTGGTATGACTCGACTAGGAAATTAACCCTTGATCCACCAATTGCGAAGCGAACGCTCTAACTTCTAACTACCGAATTGCCACTAGCGCGCACCAAATCGAAAAAATTTACAAAGAAAGCGGTTGTCTTTGTGTAATGAAGAGAAAAGGAAAGAATATCATAAATGGCTCATAACAATCTTACAAGTTTTGCTTGGGTTGCAAAATGATCTTTACATTGAATAACCAATTCAAAACTTTTCGAATAAGTAGAAATAACCGTTTGAGTTTTACTAAAAAATCTGATGTTCAGTCGTAGAGATGGGGATATAACTAGCTATTTTCTCATTTTGGTCTCACATACGTCACCAAAAAATAGCGTGTGGCAAATTGATTTGTTGTTTAGGTTGGGCTGAATTATTGGATCCTATGCTGGATTCGGAACCTGATTGCAGTCCAGCATTGGAAAACGGGAATCCAAATGGAAAAGGGGATTGTGCAAACACTACTTTTGCTAAGCTTTTTTTTGTAACGTATCTTATATTCACTTTCCTTATTGTCGTCAATATGTACATCGCTATTATTTTGGAAAACTTTGGAGTAGCCACAGAAGAAAGTACAGATCCACTTGGTGAAGACGGTGAGTCAAAAATAGAGATTTTATAACATTCTCTGAACGATGGAGTTATAGGATAAGTTCGAGCAAATGATCTAAAACTGGACTTGACACTCTTACATCAAACAGTTTCTTATTTAACAAACTATAGTCCACTGAACTATCAGGAAATTTTCTCAACCCGCCTTTGAAAAATCTCTTCAACTTTTCTGGCCGCTGTGGTGCTGCGTAGTCTGAAAAAAGTTGGGTCGTGATAACGTCATTACTTTTTAGTACTACTGCAAATCCCCCCACTTTACCCACACTTTTTACGCGACTAAATAGGTTATTCCTTTTGCCTAACTTGCGGTGCATGCAAGAGCAAGTATGTAGAAGTCTATATGAAGTCATGTGACAAGAAAAAGCAGTATCACCATTTTGAGTCCATTGAATTTGTGAAGGTATGAGGAGAAGAGTGCTCATAAGAAGGCAAATCTGGATGGAGACTCATTTGAAATTGTGGAAAATGCCTGCTACTTGGGACATGTACAGTGCACAGATGGAAAAGCACGGGATTCAATGGTATATAGAACAAGAGCTGGATGGAACAAATTCGAAAAGTTATTTGGTATTCTATGTGGAAGGGGGCTATCTCAAATGATGGAAGGCATAGTCTTTAAGATCTGTGTAAGAAGTGCAATGTGTCATAGAGCAGAGAGCTGGGCGATGAAAGTCGAGGACATCAACGGTTGGAAATCACTGAAATGAGAATGCTCCGAATGATGTTTGGAAAAACTCTGAAAGAAAAGATTAGAAATGAGTGTATAAGGGACCAAACCGAAATTGAAAGTATTACTGAAGTTACCAGAAGCAAACGACTGAGGTGGTACAAAAAGAAGATTGGCAGAATGAAGAAGAGATTGACAGAACAAATGACATCAGAAGAAAAAAATTGGATGGAGATGATCCTCAAAACAGAGGTGATGGGTGAAAACGCAGCAAAAAATAGTGGATCTTTGCAAGCAAGGGTAAACACCGAATCTCCCAAATTGAAGAAACAAATGCACGATGATAGATTTGTGAAGTACTGCTTTTATGTTGATCTAAGGCTGAGTTCGCTCATGGCGGTATTCACAACCAGGAATAAAACTTCTTGTCAGTGCGAACGTTTTATCAGGTCGCGAAGAGAAGAAGGGCAACTAGATATTTAGGGCAGATTTCAAGACGAGAGTTTGCTACATGATACTGAGTGCGAAAAGTGCGAATAACTAAACTCACTTTTAACGATGCAAACTCGTCTTAATTTCGAAACTGAACTTCAATCACAAACCCTTTCTTTTTATTACTGGCATGGCCTAGACTTATAATAGGCTATGGGTCAATGGGTGTGTGGGACAAAGGATTTGAAATTTCAGACGAGATTTTGCAGCTTTGTCGCTTTCGCCCAACGCAAAAGTTTCGTTTTTGGTTGCGAAAACTGCCCGTCGATACAACGCACATTTTTGGTTTGTTTAAACGCAAAAGTTTTTGCGACGAGTTCTCGAACCTGATTTGAAATCTGTCTACGGACTCAGCCTTAGTATCATTAAGATTGAGATAAAGAAGGCCCAAGAGCCAAATGGTCTAAGCCAAAAAATGTTATTTTACGTAAACCGCATCTAAAGTTTTTCAAGTACTAAAAAATCTGCAAATAATACACAACAGTGTTAGTATTTTTATTAATTATCATGAAAAATCTCGACTGATTTTCACTGAACTTTGAAAAATTAACGTTTATCAATTATATCAACATTTGCGTGAATAAAATGTACCTAAGACCGCTTCTGCTTACGTGCGACAAAACAATGTGGCATAGACCGCTTTGGCTTACGCAAATATGACACAAAATGAAGTGCTCGAAAGTTAATAATCTAAATATGTTTTCATTGAAATAGACCTGATTAGGGTGAGACCATTATAGAGCATATAGATATCTGACGAAGTTGTTCACCAGCCATTGAATAAAGTCAGCCTGAATTAAGGCACCGCCAAAGAAATTTGTGTGGTAATTATTACTCACTGGTAGAACGAAAGCTAAGATTTAATTTTTATACAGATATATACTGTATTGAAAGGCAGAGTTAACTCAAATCAAAGGTTTTTTGGGTTAGATCACTATGGGTCTGAGCCCTTTAAATTTAAACTGATTCGGTTTTAATGTCTGGAGCTTGTTTTCTTTGATTTGTGACTACGCTTATAACAACCCCCACGTACATACAGCATGTCCATTTTTTCCATTGATATTATTTTTACTTTTAACAAAAGTTAATCGCAACAGTATGTCTATTTTCCTTTACATAACCGTCAAAAATTTTGCCATAATTGCAATATCACAACACGCTATAAGTTATCGGTGTGCTGGCATGACTGTTGGGCGGTGGCATTATATGTTGTTGTTAGCTCAGATCAGGGTTTCTTTAAATGGGATACACGGACCCCGTGAAGATACGAGGAAAAGTTTTAGGGGGTCCGTGGAGGGCCAAAAAAATGTTAGTAACCTATTTTCTCACAATTTGCTCCCCAAAGCGACCATGTTTTTGGTCAAAATATTTGGCGAAATCAATTGATATTGGTGTGGAAAATCAAACTTTTAGGACTTTTAAAGAAAATTGGGCTGTTTTTGAAAGGGATGAAGAAGTGAAGACCTTCCTTGTTAGAGATCAACAATACAGTGACCGATTTCTCTAAAATTCTTGAGATATCGGTCGTGTTGCGAAACCCAAAGATTAGCAATACCTGCACCAGGCCACAAAGTGGTCTGAATTAACCAGAAAGTTCTTTGAGTGGTCCATCTCAAAAAAAGGTTTAAGAACCCTTAGCTTAGATACAGTGGACGCCGCTTAATGTGATCACTTTTGTTAACACCAAAAATGATAACAATAACCGATTGATAACATTAACCGAAAAAATGAAAATTGCCATTTTATCGTTCAATAGGTGTCACAGAAATAAAATTAAATGAATGAAATATTTAATAAACAATAAAACTTACAATAGACACAGTACAATACATTATTTATTTAGGAAATCGTCCAGCTTTGCCTGCTTCATGTCTTTACGTAGCAAATCATTTATAAAGGACTCATACTCATAATGCAGTTCAAATTCAGAAAATTTATTTTGCACTCCAAGTCGTAACACGCGAAGAGCTTCCCGCATTTCCTTATTTGTTGGAATGTACACTGCTGGTTGATCTTCCTCTACTTCATCGTCAGTCCCTACTTTATTCTCCCCAGCCTTTGTAACAGCCTCGCAGACGTCGGCCTCCGTTAACTTTGCAGCCACCTGGAGGTTATTGTCCACTGTCATCCACTCCTCGAAGTCGGTTTGCGTCATATCACTTGGTTTTTTAGCAACAATATCCGACAGTTCCTGTTTTGATATTTATAGCTTTCTCAGGCCGCCAATCACCAGAGCTGGGCATTTACGCTGGAAGTTAACAAAGTTATTCACTACGTTTGGGAAAAAATTGATGACAATAACCGATGTACTGATTACAGTAAGCGGCATATTTGTAATGTATATTGTACGTTCGGGCGGTGATCAGGAATTCCGATAATATTAACCGATTGATAACATTATCCGTGATTACATTAAGCGGCGTCCACTGTATTTCAAATGCTAGATAAAATCATGATACACCAGATCAGCTCAACTACTTTATTTTAAGAAAAATCGATTTTGCCCTTAACAGGCATTTTCAATTTCTATGTAAAACGAAAAAACAAAATGCATAAACCAACTTACCGCAATTATAAAATGGGAAAACAGAACTGACTATCTCACACTGGTTGAAAAATGAAAATTGGTAATACAAAGTTGGCTAATGATATTTCGTGAACTTACTTATAACTGCTATAAACGGGGAATAAACTAAGGGGGCTGACTAACTACGCACTGGAAAAAAACTCTACATATTGCTTTTCCTCGACTAAAACTATACAGACGATATAGTACCAAACTAAAGACATAAAAAAGAAAAAAACTAACAAAAACTTGTTACTCGCTCCTAGCTAGTTACTAAGTAATAAGATAAAACGTCCAAAAAAGATTATGAAACAAGTGTTACGTCACAAACAAAAAAAGTGTCAAGAGACATACGAAATAAATCATTTAACAGGTGGCAAAATCATAATTTGTAGATTTTTAGACGCTGCAAGTTTATAAAACCATTTATATTCACATATATCTAACATATCAAAGGTGGTTCTTCAACAAATATAGCAGAAAAACACTGTGATAAACTAGGGCGGAGTGCTAACAAAAGGTTGTGATAAGATTTATAGTGTTGCAGGAGAGCGGTACTATCGTTTGGGGTGCAAATATCAAATTTTTTCCAAGTGTGTCTATAGTTATTCCATCCAGTCCCGTAGCACTCCAACTTCGGGCCCCCCCCAAAGTAAGCGCAAGAGCCCCTGCGCACAGGTCATATCACTTTAGAGGTGTAAAATTAAAAAGCTGCATTAAGAAAATACACCACAATTTGTACATAAGTAAACAGGCTAATGTCAGAATAAAGCATGCCGATACCGAAGGTGCAAGTCATAAAAAATTCGGCACCGATGCCAGAGTTCAGTAGGACATTTATGCAGACACTGCGAAACGAAAGCAATGACACTGAACAACATGAAAAAGTTATAAAAACACACTATCATTTAAATAGTCTGGAGCGAACCTTTTTGTTCGCAAATGCTGTTATGACATTGTCATAATCAAGAGATCGGGCGCAGTCATTTTCGATTGACAACATGGCTAATGAAGATAGTCTACTGTCTGTCATAGACGTTCTATTAAAAGTTTTGATCAGTTTCAATTTGCTGAAGCTTCTTTCAGCGCTGGCAACAGTCACGGGGCAAGTTAGCAAGATTCGAAGTGCGATGTACACATTCGGATACAATTCAAATAAATGAGTCTTTAGAAGATAGTTCAGAAAGTCTTGAGCCGTATTGAGATTGCGTTTTTTTTGTAAAATTAAAACAAACCACTGTAGCTCAGCGCTCATTTCATCAGAATCAATGTCACCGAACTTTTTTTGGAACTCTTTACAGCAAGTAAGAAGAGCATTTTTTTGTTGCACAAGCAAAAGTTTGTCTCGTGTGTACAAAAACGAAAAGGCGGAAGAAACCTCACGTAACAAATTAAAGCGCTCCTTTATTGACATAATAGCCTGGTCTACTAATGGATAGAAAAAGTTGCTTTTAAATTTCAGTTCAGGAGTAGCTCGTTGTTCCTCTTCACCTTGGTAATCAAACAATCTTCTTTTCTTTCCACTTCTTGACGGAGGAAAAGAAGGATCAATATCCAATTCCTGTGCTATTTCAACAGCAGATGTTGCGGCACTGTCATAACCCGTTGTGCGATAGTTTTGCAAAAACTTTTCAGTTGCCTGGATTTCCGTTTCCATTGTATGATGGGAGACTCCATACGATTGAAGAATCTTGCTTGCTTTATTGACTTGGAATAGGATATCATACCAAATAAACACCGACAAAAGAAAACTCCATTTTGATAAATGAGCTATCAACGATTTTGTTTCTGAGGCAGCTCTTCCATCTTTTCTTTCTATGGAAATGGCTTCCAAGTCTTTCAGTGCCAGCAACACCTCTTTTAAATTGTATCGAAGAGGTTTGATGCATTTAATTCTGCTTTCCCAACGAGTATCAGATTGTGACTTTATGGACAGCTCCACATGTTTCTTCAAAATTTCCCAACGCTGAGCAGAGGAAGAAAACAGCACATACAACCTTGTAAGTACTCCAAAAAATCTCAATGCTTCCGTCGATGAATTAGCACTGTCAACAACAACTAAGTTAAGGGTATGGTTTGCACAGGGCACGTAAACAGCTTTGGGATTGATGGCTAGCATTCTTGCTTGGACCCCAGAATGTTTTCCTTTCATGTTAGCACCATTATCATATGACTGACCTCGACAATCAGACAATTCGAGTTGCAGTTCGATTGCTTTTTCTAAGAAAGCGTCCAACAAGCCTTTCCCAGTATTGTCACTTATTCTCAAGTAGCCAAAAAATGTTTCTTTAACAACAGCAGCTTCTTCATTACATAGTACATAACGGAGAATGACAGACATTTGTTCATGATGTGACATATCTGGAGTGCAGTCCAAAATTATAGAAAAATATTTTGCCAATTTCAATTGCTGTAAATTTTCTTTTTCAACTTCTGTCGCTAGCAATTCAATTGGTTCATTTTGTATGGTAGGACTCAAATAGTGATCTTTAGTGTTTTTATTCTTGATTCTGTCTTGAAGCTCTTTTAGGATCGGATCTCTTCTTGCCAAAAGCTCAAATATACCCAGAAAATTTCCATTGTGAGGAGATCCTAAGACTTCTTCAGATCCTCTAAAAGCAAGATTCCTTTCCGATAGAAACAAGGCAATGTCGATAAGTCTCTCTAAAACATTTCTCCAAAAACGTCTTTCATTGAAAAAAATATTCATCTCGCGTTTGTCGATAGTGGATGAATTTCTTATCCCTTCAGCTGGCAACATCCATTGACTGCAGCATTCTTGGTGGGAAAGGCCGTTTTCATGGTCTTTCAGTTTTTTCGAAAAACCCTCCCATGTATTTATACCACTACAAAAGGGGCTTAGTGTTTTTCCAAATAGCTTACAACAAAAGCAAAAAACTTGATCTGATTCCCCAGAATAAACTAGCCACGACCGTGAAACACTTTCACCATTAGGTAACACACGTTTATAATGGTTGGAGGAAAAACGTCGCCTTGGAGTTGTGTTATTATATGGAAAATTCATTATTAGTTGATGTGGTCCACGCTTTACTATATCACATCGTTGAGCATCAGAAATACTTTCAGGCCATTTACATGGGTCATCAGGGATAGGGGTAAATTGAGATTCAGTTATTTTTGATATTGAAGGTTGCGTATTGGCAGGTAAATCACAACTTACATTTTCTGGAAATTCACAATCACTTTGATGCTGATCGTCATAGTCTTCTTTTTCTTGTACACTATAGTTTTCTTCATCCCTCTCGGTACTAGTGCTAGGTCTACTCTGCTCAGTAATCTTGAAAAAATCTGTCATCTTGGGCAATTTCGCTACAGCATCTCGAGCAGTGGCTGCTTCTTTTCTCTTTTGAGCACCACTTTTTGAACGTTTCATTCTATACAATGTCAATAAAATACTTTATCTGCACTCTGCAGTGTATATATATTGTCCCGGTATTTATAGCCAAACAGAATTCCAGACCATTCTATGATTGTTGCGTAACAACGGCATTGTTACGTCAATCGAATATTCAAGATTCTACCAGAAAATCAATCGAAATATTTTAGATTCTGCGAGATAAAATGACGTTGCATTCACTTATGATGTCACAAGCCAATTTCTTCCTACAGTTTAAATCGGTTGTAAACAAGTCTGCTAAACTGAAAATAGTCACGTAGCCAAAAAGCAATTTCAGACTAACTTGGGCCCCCAAAGTTGGCCTGGGCCCCCCCAATTGGGGGGTTTGGGGGGCGGCTGCTACGTCTCTGATTCCATCTAACGGAAAATTTATTTTTTGTCTGTCCAACGTATTGAGCATAACAATTTACACAATTAGCAACATAAATACCATAATTTCACAATTTAACGATTGATTGAGTTCAACCAGTCTATTGTTTTTTTGCATTTGATATAATTTACACTCTTTACCATACTGTCATATTTGCTAAATATTCCAAAAAGGGCGCAGTTTCCACACGGGCTTAATAAGCCAAGCTTTAAAATTATTTGCTGTTTATGAGCTAAAGTTTTGTACATTGTTAATGTATTTGCTAGACATGCGGGTTTTTTGTCTATAACATTGGCTTCTAGTTTTATGAAGCGTTCTTTATCTGTGAGTTGAAGAAATTGTGGAAAGCTTGTGGCCATCGAATCGGATTCTTTTCTGTCTGTTTTTTTCTGATTTGTAGGTCCAAATCTATCTGTCCAAGTGCTTACTTTTTGAATCACTTTTTTATTAATCTGAGTCACTTTTTTATTAAACCCGGAATTTTCATGCTATTCATGTAGTCTTCTTGCCTTTTGTTCAATCTGCGTAATCTCATTGCTTCACTAAAAATGATACCTTTCAGGGATGGTATGAGTCCCCGTGTAAAAACGTACGTCCTGCTGCTGTTGGTTTTGTAAAATTTTTTGTTACGAAACCAATTGGATCATCTCCTTCAATTTGGTGGAATACATCTAAAAATTCTACACCTTGACCAGTTTGATGTTGTTTCCTCGCGAAACGCCAGGGTCAAGCCATTATTTTGAAAAATATTGTTTAAAGAAAAATATTGTATAGATTTGGTGTTACTAAATCCGAATGAAATAAAGAAAATATCATCGATGTGTCGTCTAAATAATTCTGCCCGTTTAAAATTTCCACTTATTTGTTCGATTATAAAATGCATTACAATGTTAGCCAAGGAAACAGAATGATTACCCCCTGTAACTATGCCAGTTTTTTGTTTGTAAAAATTTTTTCCAAATTGAGTAATAACATTTTTCAAACAAAGCATCATCATTTCAACTATATTTTTTATAGCTCTTTTGACTATAAGGGCTGACCACTTGCAATGCTTTTTTCAAAGCTTGTCCAACAAGATTTCTCGATATAGTAGGATACAATGCAGTTACATCTGCTGCGATTAAATGCAACGATTCTGTTTGTTTTGGCTTTTTCATTTGATTTGTTTTCCATTCTGTAAATACTTTTCAAATAGTTTTTGCTATCTTGGCAATATTCACCAATTTGAGTTGGACAAAATTTGACACTAATGGGTTGTAGAATATTCTCTAAAAATGCAATAAATCTAGAAGTAGAAATTTTTCCTGCAGATTGCAGTAATCTAATGGAAATCTATTCTGGGCTTGTGGATTCCAAAAGTTCTGGTTTAAACTTGTGGGTTTTAAACAAAGGATAGATATATGCCGGTGTGTTATTGCAAAATTCTTTAGCTTTCGGACCTTTAACTTTATGATATTGGCCGTCAGCAATTTTTAGTCCTGCAGTGTGATATAGTAAGTTATTATCCATTACTTGTTTTTTGTGTAATATTGTAATAGCAAAATTTTCACATTTTTTTCTGACCATTGCAACTTTCTTTTCAAAATCGTTTTGCGATATATTAAGTTCTTGAAATTGTTCCAATTCTCTTTTCATAATATTGTTGTAAGTAGGCAAATCGATAATAATCAATTTGCCATTCTTGTCCGTTTTAGATACAACAATATCGTTGTTTCTCACTAATATTTACTTCTGCTGTCACATATTTCAAATGCATAATTTCATTCCTCTAGAAATTAATGTCAAGTGTGAGCCTCCCGAATAAAAGTTTATTAATAAAGATTTTTATCTGGAAAATCACTTCGGCAAAAAAAAGAAAGGTTTTTTCGACCCTCTAAACGAGCTCTGTAGCTTATAAAATACATGATGATGCTAATTTATCGTAATAGCCTTTATATGCTGTTAGTGCTGTAATGCAATGATTCTCTTACTTTTTAGATTTTGAGATGTTTTATGAAGTTTGGGAAAGATTTGATCCAAAAGCAACACAATTTATTGATTATTCCAGTTTGTCTGATTTCGTAGACAGTTTAGAAGATCCTCTGCGTGTTCCGAAGCCTAACACCGGCAGTCTGATTGCCATGGACCTTCCCATGGTTATTAACGATCGGCTTCACTGCCTGGACGTTCTTTTTGCTTTGACCAAACGCGTTTTGGGAGAATCGGAGGAGTTAGAAGGACTCCGTTACCAAATGGAAGAGAAATTTATGGCTTCGAATCCATCGAAAGCATCTTATGAGCCGATAACGACAACGATAAAACGAAAACAAGAAGAAGTATCTGCGACAAGAATACAACAGTGGTGGCGATCGATTAGAAAAATACGATTCATAAAACCATCAATGTTCTTAGAGGGAAGGAACAGTTCGGATGGACACAATGATTTTTCATCACGACCCAGCCACGTAAACCAACCATTTAACTCAGAAACAGATTGCTCCAGTGTTGCCAAAGATATTTTTCAAGCTTTTCCTCCAAACTATGACTCTGCAATGATGAATGAAGACATAGAAAAAGGGGACACAAATGATGGGTCTAAAATTCGGCCAACTGTCTTAACTCAAGATAGTGAAATAGTTTCTAAAGCGACATCATCCGATCATTCAACATCACCTACGAACACGCCTCCTTCTTTTCCGTCTCCGGCATCTATTTTCCATTGTGAAAAAATAAAAGAAAAACATTTTCCAAGGGATAAAATGACTCCAAAATTGTGTAAAACATTTCATGAATCCAGCATTTGTGCGGAGGCTCCTACAGTCGGCATTTCAACAGACTCCGATGCAGAGAACAACAACAACGGAATTACTAACGCAGCGAGTTTAAATTTTATGGCAAACACGATGAATAACGACTTGAAAACGAAAAATCAAAGTCAATCACAGTCGAAACTGATGACAGAAAACAGCTCCGACCATTCCCCTAACTTCTCTCGTGGGAATGAGCGCACCAAGTCTACAGAGAGTGCAATTTCTTAACTTCCTTTTCACGAGCACGCGTTGATCGAATAATTGATATTTGAGAGGCTCTTTCTATCACGTTTTGGAGCATGAGGACGATACGGCACGTGACCCATTGAGATTTGAACTTGTTTTATTCCGGTTGAAATTTTCCCAGTGTCACAAATCTGTTGTTCTTTCTTTCACTCAACAGTGTTGATATTAAGTGTTATTCGTGTCTTAAATAAAGCAAATATAAATTCCAATTTCGACTTGTGTATATGATTTTTGAACACGGGTCTTATTCAGATTTAGCTAAACGACTAGCCGAGATCTAGTTCAAAAAAGTGATGATCTATATTGGCTAATGTGTTGGAGCGTCGCTTATGGTAACAGTGATAGAATGTTCGGTTCTCACGATAACTATAATTGTTGAACCCTTAAGATCTGATTCGAGTTTTCAATGTTTATAATTATGAAAATGGGTCTGGCACAACAACATTCGGATATAATCGACAAAAGATTTTCGTGAGGCATAAAGATAAAAATACATAAAAAAACATTTATTTTGAGCGCGTTGCCAGAGAAAAGACTGAACTTGGCGAAATTAAAGTTGTGCCTTTCGTACGCCATAGACATTTGTTATAGAAATTCAGAAGATGGCGCAACTTTCGCTTTGTGGCAACCTTTGCGTTATTGATGAGGTACGTGACACCTTAGAGTTTCTTTTTGGATTTGTTTAAGGCAGGCGAGAAGGGCCACGTTTTTCCGGCAATTTTTGTTACTTGAAAATCGAAAATTAGACCAAAATTAGGTTTTAATCTACGTTTTTCTAGTTGATTAGATAAATTTTACATTAAATGCTGCAACAAAGTGCAACTTACAATTGGTTTTATACTAGTGAAATAGAAACTCTCTAGCCACTTCGCGACGGTTTTTTTTTAAACTTACTATGCCACTCAGACGGTATTATTTTTATAACTTTTACTTTTTCGCATTATATTATGTTTTTTTTCACTATTACGCATCTTGGAGTACTTTAAGTATGCAGTGAATGCACATTGTGGTAAGTGACACTGCTGTCATGGCCGATGACGTACATCACAATTGTGACCTCATGAATGACGTCACAAATGACGTCACTAATGGTATTAAAATACTGATCAGTACAGCTGCCTTGCTACAACCGAGTGAAAACTAACCAACTGATTATTTGTATTGATGCGACATGTAATGAAATCATTGATCTCTGTGGCGTCATTATGACGTCAAAAATTACGTCACAACGTAGTTCATAGCAACTGTTATTATGCTATAAATCATTAACAACAACAACAAATTGAATTAGCAAAGCACAAATACAATTAGCAAAGCACAAATACAGAGTTCAACGTCATGCATCATAATAGTTTGTGATTCAACGATATCAGAGTGTTCAAAATTAGCTCATTAGCTTGATATTGAGCAAAGTCATACTGTTCAAATTACAGTAGTCTACTGGGTGAAGTCACTTTTGGTGTGGTAATCTTTGAAGCACGGTACGATACACAAGGAAACCAAACAGGTTTCACATCGAAATCGCGTTTCCTTTCGGTGGCCTTTCGATGAGCACACGGCGCATCGACGCTATGGTTTTTCTTTTGCCGATGTTGCAGGTAAGTAGCTGGGGAAGTGCCTGCTCAGCAGGCGAGCTGGACTATCAAGGCTTTGTGGATGTCCTCTACTGCGATAGCTGGAAGTTCAGAAGATTCAAGTAAAGCTGCCACAAGTTTCAACCGAAAATCAAGCAACGTGAACCTTGTTCCAGTAAGATGAACATGTAAAAGGTAAGAATTCACAACGCACATGTCCAAAACCTAGACGAACAGCTTCTTGTACCATTTTACACTCTTTCTCACGCATTGATAAGTGCTGGCTCGCTGGTCAGATTTATCAACCCCACCCATTCCCTCGTTGTAAGACAAGACACATTGAGGTTTGAGTATATCTGTGCCATCTTTGTGCTGTTTGTGTGTATTTATCATCTTTGCGGTGTGCATTGAAGACAGCATTTTTACCTCTTTTTTATCTTGCCATACCAAAGCGAGTAATCCATCAGGACTTGAACGAAAAGCTATTTCTCCACGTTTCAACTTCTTCCTTTTTTTTTAGAAAAATCCGAAGTCATTTCTTTGCGGTTCAGCCTGACTGTTCCACAAACGTTTGTTCCTGCTTGTAGTAACTGAACAAACAGACCAGGGCTGGAATACCAATTGTTCAAATATATATTGTAGCTTTTTCCTAAAAGCTCATTGCTCACTGGTGAGCCGTCATCAGTTCGATCTTGACCACAATATATCTTCATGTTCCATGTGTAGCCTGCAGCAGGACCCGAACTTTGGCAAACTTTGTATACTTTTATGCCAAACCTAGCTCTTTTGGATGGGTTATGTTGTTCGAACCCAAGTCTGCCATGAAACTTTAGCAGTGATTCGTCAGTAGCAATGTTTTGGTAAGGAGTAAACGTTTTTCTAAAATTTGAAATGATTGCTTCCACAACTTGCCGAATTTTGAAGAGTCTATCACTACCATCGTCATCTGCATTATTTGCAAAATGCATATTGGACAAAATTTGCAAAAAACGGTCCCTCGGCATTACTTCTGAATAGAATGGTGTTGCTAACATAGCTTTTGTAGACCAATACACTTTTATCACCGGTTTCTGTACAACACCCATAAGAATGCACAATCCGAAAACCACCTTTACTTCAGCACTTGATACATCCTTCCATTCTATGTCATGTCGTCTTTTGAATGGATCACGTTTTGATGGTTTTGAAGCAGCGTAACGATTCGTTTCATCTACAATCAAGTCTATCATGTCATTAGGAATAAAAGCTTGAAAGATATCTAGTATGCTGCTGTTGCTGCTTAGATTTGCTTTTATTCCAGGAGTTCCAGAAAATGAATGAATATGGGAATATTGTCTTGATTTGTCCATGTAAAACCAACGTTACCTTGCGTGCTAGTACTCGACGTACCTGCTTGACCTAATGCATCGTGACTGCTGGAACCCTCACTGTCATCTTCGCTGGGGCTTGATAGATCTGAGCTGTCAGCGAGACTACTTTCACTTGACGATCCTGAGCTAGCCAAGTTCATCTGGGCGATAGCTTGGTCAATGTCAATGTTAGCTCTACGCTTCATGTTGCAGCTATATATATTTTAGACAATAAATCTGAAATATTGGTCGTAAAATATTTATAACTAAAGTAATAAAACATATCAAATAAATTCAATGATTCAGAAAATTTTTTGAAAAAAAATTGACACAAAATGCTATACAATATTCTGCAAAACCATTGCCACGGAGCCACTAACAAGCATAAGGTAGTAGCATTCTGACACAGCAAAAATAATTACGGTATCCTAAGCTTATTTTATCCCAAAGTACCCTAACCCTACTAATTTAGAAAAAATTGGATGTACTCATGCCCATTCCCAAACAAGAAGTGGTGCAGAGGAACATCGCCCCAACAGTTTTTGAAGTATGTCCCCCTTCGTTGTCTTTTTCACCTTTTGTTTACTACCCTCTTCTGTTCTTTATGAAACTTTTTTTTCTATCCCATATTTTTTCCAACATTTGTCTTTGCCTCTCAAAACCTTTCATAGACTAATAAGACAACTGTGCTAGCTATTTTCGCTTACTTTTGAGCAAAACGAAGAAGAATAATTCTCCTCACAAAGTTGCAAGACTATGCTGCAATGCTGCATTCATTTCTGCTTTTTTCTCCTGTTGTTGAGCGAACCGAAGAAGAGAAATCTCCCTTCTATCAACTGCACTTCATGTTACATTATCGTAGCGATTGCAACGTAAAACAACGGTCGCCGTCTTTTTGGCAAAGCACGCGGACGTAAATATACGTCTCCCGTCTTCGAATGGAAAAGCATTTTTGACGTACATGTACGTCTCCCGTCGCGAAGTGGCTAGATAACTGACAAAAAGTTAAAAGTAAGTCATGAAACCCAGTTTGAAAAGAAATCGAAAGAAAACGATAAGACCTCAAGCAATCACAAAAAAGTTTTACCAATTTGCTTACAAAACGGTAATTTAATATCGACCCAAAATATTCATGGGAAAGATATCACCTGTTGCTATGCCTTCTGTTACTAATCGACCTAATGAAGGCTTGCTCGGAGTGCGTTAAGAAGTTTTGTGGTCAATTTTTACAAAGCTTCCACTCCATTTTTTTACAAAAGTAATCTTTCTCACGAAAAGTGATGAGAATCTAAACTTGTCCAACGCAAGAGCTACGGAGAGTTTGAAGACTGGTAAGTAACCTTATGCTCATGGAATATCACATGCCTTTCACATATGTCTGTGGGAATGGGTAGGTACCGGTAATAAGCTCTACTTTGAGCCCAAGGCGTGAACTTTAGAGCAAGCGCCATTCCTGCTTGGCCACACCGAATACAACCAGCGGTGGCCAAAGGGAGTAAAAACTTTGTCGAATTAAGCTACTCAAGTTGTAAAAGTAGAAAGCATTTTCATTTTTTTCAACAGTTTTTCTTTACCAATAGTTCTCATTGCGAGTGGTTGCACTCAAAGATGTGTGAAGAAATTTTTGAAGGTGCGAAAATCTCTATCAATTTGTAACTAAATTTGCACTAGCAAACATGTTAAAGATTCACATTTGAGGTGCAGGTAATTGCGTCTCTACAAAAAGGTCCGCTCCTGGTGACATTGCATGAGGGAATGGTACATTCCTAGAAGACTTACTTTAAAAGCGTTGCCACTATTTAAATTGATGACAATTTTTCTTTTTAAAAAAGCTTTCTAAAGCTAGGTTAATTATTCTAGAAATTAATACTTTTTCTCGAAGAACCATGTGATTTTATTTTTGATTATTGTCATATGCTTTTGATACGACTAGTGATGGATTGAGGGCTTTAGGGGCCTGAGACAAGATTTCACGAGGGTCCCTATTGGCCAAGTACTCATTGGAAGCCTATTGTTTATTCATTTAGAGATTTTTCTATATCGAAGATCTGGATTAGGAAAATTTATTGCGAACGATAGTTTCGGCTCTAAATTTACTAGTGAAGACCTTTTTTTCTTGGAGATCATCACTGTGTTTTTGAGCTAAAATACTGAAATACACAGTCTTGTCCAAAATTAGAATTTTGGCCCAAATGTTTACCGGTGTAGATCGTTTTTTGGAGTTCACACACCCTTTTGCATGGCCAAAAAGCAGTCTATAGGACTTGTCTTTGAGGAAGGCTGCTATTCTCCACGAAAGGGAGCCCCAAACAAAGGGTTCCTGAGGTACCTATCTCACTTGCCTCAATCTAATTCCACCACTGGATACAAAGTTCGCTTTTAGTTAAAAGTCGTCAACACTTGAGTGACTCTATGGGACCGATGTTTTTTTACTTTTAAGCAAAAAACTTAAATCTTGCGATGTTTAAAATTAAGCAAAAAAAACTAGTCAAAAGGTGTAGCCTATTCAACTAAAATTTTCTAAAAGCGTTTAGGCTCAAGTTTTTGTTTTGAATCACATCTTTAGTCAGCGCCTTCTCTGATTATTTTAGAGTCCTTAAATTATTTTGGTCAGAATCAGTGGCATTAAACAAATTTTAAAATGCCAGCTGAAGTTAGGCTCAAGCGAAAACTTTTTCTTGAGGGCAATAGAGAGTTAACCCCACAGCAATCTTTTATTAATCTTTGAGAGGGTAATTTCCCTCTTTGTGTTTTTTGCTACTCCCTTGACCAGAGCAGTTATGGTATTTAAACTATTTAATGTATGCTTAAAAAGGTGAAAGAAACTGCAAAAATTGAAAAAAAAGCTTAAAATAAAGCTTCAAAGGACAGATTTATTGTCCTCATTTTCAGCAATGTGTAAAAACTCTTAGGTTTTTGTCTGGCTCTCATCAGAAGTTGTCGTCAGAATGAACGGATCTGCCCATTATGAATCGGCCAAATGGCTTACAAGCCTCCGTCAGCCAGCCTTGATTGTTCACTGCAACCATTGCAAAAAAATTTTTTTTTTACTTTTGCCGAAACTATGCAACTACTTGATTAGATCTAGAATCAATCTTTCTCTGTTCCATCGATATCTCTCGTCTATTTACGAATGTCCCACTAACAGAAACCATTCAGGTCTGTGCTGATACTTCATACAATAATGAAGTAGTTACTCCTACTATTCCGGAGAACCTTTTTATTGAGTTACTTTCAGTTTCATGTTGTTAAATTCAGTTTTAGCTATACTATTGGCAAACAGATTGATGGTGTTTCCATGGATCATCACTTGGCCAAGCAGTTGCCATTTTTGTTGATGGATACTACGGGAAGGAAGAGTTTTGCTAAACTAGCAAATGTTTTCTGTATTTCCCTTTTGCTGATGACACTTTTGCCGTCATCAACGAAGAATCCAACTAAATCAGTTTTCTTATTGCACAAAACTCTATCTACTTGCTTGGCCTTCAGTTTCAAAAAAAAAATGATGGAACAATTCCTTTCTTTACGTTTTTGTAAAAAAAGCTGACTTGGAATTCTATATTCCCATAAATCAAAAACGGACTACTACTGGACAATATACACGTTAGAATCCTTTTGGCTACTGAAAACGGAAAACAAATCTTATTGGAACCCTGGTAAACAGGGCTCTATCTATCTGCTCCAAACCCAGACCACTTCAAGATCTACCGGTAGACAATATCAAAATTATTTTTAGCCAAAACAGCTATCCTGACAGTGTTATTTGGAAAAGCATGCACAAGGCCATCACCAAATTTAGAGGCCCCCAGAAAGAAGATCCCAAAAAAATGACTAGTCTACCTAAAACTTTCACGGATCGCTAACACTTCTTCTAAATTCTAGAAGCAAATCAAAACAGCAATAAGTAATTGCTACAGGACATCTGAACTTCGGATGATATGTTCCACTAAATCTGTTTCACACGCAATGCACAAGGATGCAGTGTTTTCCCTATAACAAACCACTGTCGTATTTGAATACGCTTGCCGTTGTGACTGCCGGTACCTCGGCCGCACGTCCCAAAGACTAGCCTACTGGATAGAATCAACAAACATGCACCCAATTCAATTAGACAGCATGAAGAAAAAGAAGTAGCCTACCTATATGAAAATACAACTCCTTTTCCGCAGCTCGGCAAAAGGATAGCATATACTTAAAAATTAGGACTCTATTACCTTCTACGATGACGGGCAATTCTCAGTGTCCGCAACAGGTAGATCGTCTTTCAATTAAGCTATCTTGGAAGCAAACCTTGTCAAAAACAAAAACCCGTGTTAAGCTGTCAAAAGGAATTTGTCTGTGCGCTGCAATTGGACGACTATTAGCTTGGATTTAAAAATCTGAAGAAAGGCTTAATTTCGATAGGGCTGCTTATCGTAAATAACGATATTTCTCATTCCTACTTCATTCTGCCAATAACTTTTAGTTAGAGCCAGACAAAGACGTATAAGTTTTCACTCATTGCTTTATAAAAGTGCAATGAATCCGTCCACCTAAGCTTTATTAAAAGCTATTTTGAAATTTTGTAGGCCTACGACTGAACAACTGTTCAAAAATTAAACACTTTAGAATATTTGAATTTAGCCCACTTTTAGCGCTAAAAATCTTTTTCAATCAAAAATTATGACAAAACGAGCTACTGATGACAACTCAGCGTATTTTGCATAATTACCATCAAATGGTAGTTGGTCTACCTGTTGGCTTCTTTCAAAATTGAAGCCCAAAATCCCCTTTTTCAATGGAGGATTTGCAGAAAATAAAAACTTGAATTTAAAGCTGTTTGTTACGCTAGCATACTACATTCAAATTCAACAGGCATCCAAATTCATAGCATCTACTTAAGTAAAAGTTACTACTAATCAAATGGGGTGACTTTCTATTTAATCCGCTTGTGTAAAAGTAGAAGTAGTAAAAACTGAAACTACTCAAGTAAGTAGTTATTTGTTGAAAAATTTTCTTCAGTAAAAACAACTTCGTTACTGGCCATCTATCTATGCAACATAATGCTTTAAACCCTAACCCATAATGCTCCATCGAAATGGCAACTTCCAAGCGAGTGCGGACATCCCCCCCCCCAAAAGACAGCGATACAATTCGTTTTCTTGTGAATGGAGGATAAACATGAACGACACCAGCAACCCAATCTTTTGATGGCAAGTATGGCATAAGCTTCATTGTGATAAAAAACGATTTAAAATAGTGAAGCTGATTATCAAACATGTCTCAAGAAAATCACCAAACATGTCGTTTGGCTTTTTAGTACCGTAATTGTAGTCTGTCTTGTTCATGGTTGGACAATACATGTTAGCAATTTGTGTTTATGACTGGTTCGAAATAAGCAGTCGAATTTCCAAAGCCTGATATCGACAGTGCGTATGAGTAAACATCGATATCAATCGCATGCCACGTCTTTGCCCCGAGAGGAGAGCAAACAAAACTGGCTTGCTTTGGCAGACAGCAAGTTTGCAGTTGAAAATGAAGACGAAAAGCGTACGCTTCGTCGTTGGTAGACCTGGGCTCCATTCCGCATTGCGGGAAGTAACGAGCTACTAATGTAACAAGCTACTATTTGGTAAATGTAACTTCGTTGTTTTTTGTGTCTTTCTGTAGTACCGATATCAATTGATCACGGTAAAAGTCGCAAGTTGCACTTGCTTTCTGTTTTCCGCTCGCACTGCGAAAAGGACGGATATTTCATTAACTTTTCATTAAACAATGGAAAATAGTATACGTTTTTTGTCAAAAAATTTCATTTTTTCGGAACCCTTCGGCGAATTGGGAATTATGGACCCTTTGATCTTGGCCGATTAACTTAAATTATGCTCAATGTCAGGAAGTATTAAAGTGAAAATTTTAGTCGTTTTAGCGTAATTCTATATTGCCTATTGGCTCCTCCCTCTAAGAAGTAGGGTTAAAATTGGCCTCATTGGTCTCATCAAAAATCGATATGATACTTTAGTTTTAGTCGTGTTGGTAAGCAGATGCTAAAATGACATGAAGGCGGTACGAACACATAGGCTTACCAGTTTACATAACCAAATGCCAAGCGTGCTTGCATTCCAACAGGACAACGATATGCTACGGTAATGGAGTGGTTCCACGCCTGTCATCCGGTGAAAGGCTGCCACGAATTCGAAACCAGGTCACGTTACTGCATGGGTTCAAATTCCGTCCGTCGTAATTTTACGGACTATTCTTTGATGCTGATTTTCAATTCCACACGCTCTTGCAATTGACGTGAACCACAAAATTCTAGCGCTGGGGTCACAAGCCTCTTTGGACCAGCAGTTACTTTCTAAATACTCATTGATGGCGGCGGCTATTAGTTTGATCCCATTGGTATTTCTGCTCTAAAGCGACAGTGCAGACCTTTGAGCTATTTTTGGAGCTAAATATTGCGCTTGTTCAGTTTGAACAGGGGGTGAGAAACTTTTTTTTTGGAGACCAATTGGAGAATCAACGATTTTAGGGATTATTTGGACTAGTTTACGCTTCCTCAAATAGAATTGGGGGGAATACCCATTTTTCCTTAGGAAATTTATCATGAACTTTGAAAAAATTTTTGGAAAGTTTTAAAACAGGCTGGAAGGCGACTCGTATTGTCTTCACGGACAACCTGGCGCCCGCAGCCATATGGCTGGTTACTCCCGCTCCAGCAGAAACTGTAGAGCTTGGGAAGATTGACGCATCCATTCGCAAATCTCTGAAACATTACCATTAAGGTTTGAAGTTATCGCAGAAGGATACCAATTAAGAAGTTTTTTCCATTTGCTGGCTCCCATTTCTTTTTGTAAATGAGGCAAATAGCCTTTGATTATGGAGTGGTTATTGCACCAGGAATTCAAGCTTTTGCTTTCAACACCAATTAAAGTGTTTTCAATAAATTTCGTTCGCCTTGCATCGAAAATTTTGGCCACGGGAAGTAACTGTAACTAGTAACTTTTTTTAATTTGTAACCAAAAAGTTAAATACTTTTTCTTTAGCTAACTGTAACTATTACTCCGTGACTTGAAAAAAGTAGCTTGCCCGCTGCTGTAGTTGTTGTTTCCCGACCCTTTCCAAGGGATGAAGGAGGACCATAAAGTCTCAAAAGCCGGGGATCTCCCAAGAACCTGAACCAGAGGTCGTAGTCAAACAGAGAGTGGCCAAAGCGTAAGCGGTACAAAATGTTTGTAGCTGGATAGTTCAAAATGAGAGATGCCTGGGACGGATGACCGCAGACGCTGCGTCAAGGATTCTCTATTCTGCCAATGCCAAAAATAAGAGCTTAACAGTAGGCTGAGCCCGTTACAGCGAAGACGAGTGAGCACGAGTTCTTCAGTGGAAACCGAGGGAACTTGTGTGTCAGACTTTAGGTGAGATAGTATGCCTCCAGTCCGAGAAAAAAGATAGAGAAAGGTATGAGAGAAACTACAAGGTATTGCAGTGAGCACGAGTAGCCCTCCCTGTCTGGCCAGCTCATCAGCCACGTCGTTCCCTGGGAGAAACGAGAATTCGGGAAATGACGTGGCCGGACGGGTAGGGCTACTCGGGAGTGTCTGGGGATCCATTGTAGTCTGATAGTAAAGGAGAATTAGACAGTTCCTGCTAGAGAGTTTCAGGTAAAAGGAAAGACGGAGGAAAGGATAGATCGAGAGTAGAGAAGAGAAATGACAAAATTGTTGGTGCTGCCAGTAACAGCAGAGCTTGCAGAATGGTGTAGACTTCAGCGGAAAAACTTGAACTGGGCCTGGCGAAAAGGAAAGGGTGGCCTCAGTGGCAAAAGGTGAGCAGTTCGCAGGGATGCCAGAGCCGCCTTTGCCAAAAGAAAAAGGAACAGAGCCATCACTAATGTTGATTTTTATGTCGACTCACGCCCAAGATTTTAAAAACTATTCTCAGCTTTCTTGCTTGGCGCGCAGCACGAGATATCGCGAAATAAAGTCGACAAGTTTGCTAGATTTTCCTTGGGTAGGAGACTTAACGGGATACCTTCCATCTCATGTTGTAGACAGGTGGAAAAGTGAAGCTGTCGTACCCGTTGTGTTGGCCCAGTCTAACCAAAGACGAGCACCCGGGCATGTGGTGTCCCAGTCCAACTAAAGGAAAGATTTAGCTCGAACGAAAAGGTGGGAGTAAATAGTTTTCAAAATTACTTGATCTTGCTCTCAACGGTTATTTTTAACCTTTTAACTAATCTAATGGAACTAACTGTAGGATCACAAAATAAAAACTTTGCTTGTTTTTATTGCTTGCAACGTTGCTCAGTCGATTATCAAGCAGCTAGCTATTTGTGGGAATGTAAAACAAATTATCATGTATCGTTTCACGCAAAAATTAAACTCAAAATGATAATGTACAAACACAAAATTAAAAGATTGCTTAGGTACAAGTGGTACAAAGGTGGTCTAGAATCTGGCTTCCACTAACTCGCTGCACAAGAATAAGCTGGAGTATGTTTGTTGACAAACGCTGACCAGGATTGGATCTTTTTGACATCCACCACTTAGGCTTGTATAGCACGCAAGCGAAAACCGACCTATAAAAGCATCATTGATCTATAAAGCCATGGTGGCAGCATAATTGAAGGGCTTGGTGCAAGAGTATGCGAAGTCACTTTTTGTAAAAATTGAGTATGACACATGAATACTAAATCGACATCACTAAGCTTTATGCACTCCTTTGGTATTAAATATGTAACATTGTCGTTACTAAAAAAAATAAATTGCTTGGCATTAATGATATTACAGAAAAATTTAGCAAAACCGCGAAATCAATTATTTCAAGTGAGAAAATATGACTTAACATAGTTATGCTCCAAGCTTCTTAACTGTTATAAAACGATGGTCATATATTGCAATGTAATTAATACAATCGCAGGGAAGTGGTGTAGAGATATGTAGTTGCCGGTATATGTAAAACATCATAACACAACATACCGCTAACTGCATATCACTGCAATGGATTTTCTTGGACATAACCTAAGGTTCCCAATGGTTACAATATGCCAAATGGCAATCATTTATAGGCTTTTCAGTTTTGCAAAAACAAATCCCCAACAGCTTTGTGCCCAATGCATTTGAATAGGTCTCTTATTCAAATAATACCTTCTCTGATTAATTTTGATTCAGAAACAGTGAGTTAAAAAGTTTTTCAAAATGCTTATGAAAAATGTACTCAAGTAAATCTCATTAACATAAACTATCGAAATGGTGTCTTCTGAAATAACAAAATGCTTTAAATAGACAAAAATATAATAAAATGTTCGACTCGTGATCGTGCGCGTGCGAGACTTGCGATTGTGCCAAAATAAAACAGAGAGCTAGGCCACGAGTGGGCTTAGCGCAGACCGGGCTTTCAGGCTGGATTCAATTGGGCGTAGATTGCAGGCGTAGCGCGAAACATTTTTTTGTTTCTCTATTTAGTTTTATGCGCGGAGCAAAACTAAATAGGGAAACAAAAAATGTTTTGCACTACGCCTGCAATCTACGCCTAATGGAAACCAACCTCTACGCATTCTGCAAAAGTAATATAAGGATTCGTTTTATTCATTTTTTCTAACTTTCATTGAGTACCAGCAATTGAGCGAGCGCATTTCAAAAGAAGCAAAAAAACAAACTAATACACTCCAACGTACTCTTGAACAATGCAGGCGTGGAAATCGGTTAGCTAGTAATAATACCTTAGTGGACAAAGACACAATTCATTTGACAAAAAACGAAAGCAAAAACACAACTCACGATAAATAGAATTGGATAACTGACTTTGCTGCAGAGAGCCACCACTGTACTTCCACCATGGTTAGGTCACCATGACACCAGACTTTGGAGAAATTTAACAACGCGTTTTTGCAAAGGGTACCGAACAAGTTATAATCTTATTAAGCGTGATCAATGTTTGTATAATTTAAGCAGCCTTTAAATGATTTAAGTCTTTGAGTGTCGCTAGACTCTCTAGCAATGTTGCGCAAAAAAGCACTCGAAAGGCCATCACTAAAAATACATTGTTTGCCACTTTTCTGTTATGCAGCCGCTGTGATCAGCAAATACTAAAAATTACTCAAACATGCCGGTAGTGATCATCACGATCATTTGAAGCGGATACACCAAGACAAAATGCAATGAAGTTATTTCATTGAACTGCCACTTCGAAACAACTGAAAACCTACTGTAGTAGCTTCTTTAAAGTATTTCAAAACACCGATCTTGCCTCTCCACAAGTTCGAAATATACATCTCGGGTTATTCGCATCAACAACTTTAACAAGGCACAATTTTTCTAAGCGCTATCGATTGTAGCTAATACTACGCTGGCGTCAACTAAAGTAAATAATGCTTATCGAAAATATAGTCACGGCAAATAAAAGCAGACATTCAGATCTTGTTTTGGGCGTTGCCAACTTCGCTCTGCGCTTTGCAATTTAGAGTTATTATACAGACCGCAATTACCGGGCAACGGTACACGATAGCAGCGTTTAC